>JBBDHG010000264.1:142500-447500 GCA_037951165.1 Lophius americanus | reverse complement strand
AGAGCAGCGATGAAGGCGTGACAGATTGTTCTGCCTTCACTTTCACCGTTACCTAAAATATGCGGCGTCCCTCTGCCCAATCATCTCTAACATCTTTTCTCATTATTCATTTTGCATTCTTCCGTTCATTATAGCAGAGATCCACAGAGAAATGGGTCCACTCCTCTGCCCACTTCTTCCCTCTCCATCAAACACTGTGTGTGTGTGTGTGTGTGTGTGTTTGTGTGTGTGTGTGTGTTAGTGCAGCTCTGCATCAGTGTAAAGGACATTACTCATAATTACATGCGTATTTATATATATACACGTTCTCTTCCTCTCACTGACATAAAAAGCAAACTCATTCACACACTATACTGAAAACCAAACACATACAAGGACACAACGGAAAAATAATACACTCACACACAACTGACAAATAAATATAGTGCAGGGGATCTTCTCAGCAGTGTTTATGAGTGTATGATTTTATACTTGTGTATGTGAGTGTATTATTTTACAGTTATGTATGTGAGAGTATTATTTTACAGTTGTGTATGTGAGTGTATTATTTTACAGTTGTGTATGTGAGTGTATTATTTTACAGTTGTGTATGTGAGTGTATTATTTTACAGTTGTGTATGTGAGTGTATTATTTAACAGTTGTGTATGTGAGTGTATTATTTTACAGTTGTGTATGTGAGTGTATTATTTTACAGTTGTGTGACTGAGTTCTATTTTTCAGTTGTGTTTATGAGTGTATTCTTTTACAGTTGTGTATGTGAGAGTGTTTCACATGTGTGTAGTTTTCAGTTTAGTGTATGAGTGAGTGTGTACACGTATAGTAAAACACACACACACACACACGCACACACACACACACACACACACACACACACACACACACACACACACACACACACACACACACACACACACACACACACACACACACAGAGAGACACAGAGTCTTCCTCACCCTTTCTCATCACCCTCTGATGAGGTGCTATCCTGCTTGTTGGTCATTAGCTCCATGGGGCCTTGGACCCGTCCAGCAGCCAATCACAGGACAAAGAGGCAGACCTTGACCTCGCCAGCCTGCTCAGCATTCGCCGGCAGCGCCTTCAATAAGCAGCCATCTGGGAATCTGGGCGGTGATTGGTTGGGAGATGCATGGTGGGCGGAACATGAGAGGAAGTAAAGGAAAGCTGAGGAGAAACACAGACACACACAGAGGCATCAGCATCGGAACAAATCATTACATTTGAAATTCACAACACATTCACAACTTTGCTACTAAATTCAAAACTATTTTAAGATAGTATATTAAAGTTAGAATTGGAAAAAAGTTGAAAGATTATGATGTTTTTATTCATCATAAACATAGCAACACACAGGAGACCCTATCCTAATGGACGTGTCCTCTCCTATCCTGTCCTAATCCACATGTCCAATCCTATCCGAGGGTACCCATCCTATCCTATTCTAATTCATGTCTCCTATCCTATCCAATCATGTCCCCTCCTATCTCATCCTATCCTAATCCACGTGTCCTATCAGATCCTATCCTAATCCACGTGTCCTATCAGATCCTATCCTAATCCACGTGTCCTATCAGATCCTATCCTAATCCACGTGTCCTATCAGATCCTATCCTAACATGTCCCCTCCTATCTTGTACTATCCTAATCCACGTGTCCTATCAGATCCTATCCTAATCCACGTGTCCTATCAGATCCTATCCTAATCCACGTGTCCTATCAGATCGTTTCCTAACATGTCCCCTCCTATCTCCTCCTATCCTAATCCACGTGTCCTATCCTATCATATCCTATCCTGTCCCATCCTATCCTAATCCACGTGTCCTATCCCGTTCTATCCTAATCCCCGTGTCCTATCCTATCATATCCTATCCTATCCCATTCTATCCTAATCCACGTGTCCTATCCCGTTCTATCCTAATCCACGTGTCCTATCCCGTTCTATCCTAATCCCCGTGTCCTATCCTATCCTGTCCAATCCTATCCCATTCTATCCTAATCCACGTGTCCTATCCCGTTCTATCCTAATCCACGTGTCCTATCCCGTTCTATCCTAATCCACGTGTCCTATCCCGTCCTATCCTAATCCACGTGTCCTATCAGATACTATCCTATCCTGTCCCATCCTATCCTATCCTAATCCACATTTCCTATCAGATCCTATCCTATCCTGTCCAATCCTATCCCATCCTATCCTAATCCACGTGTCCTATCCCGTCCTCTCCCATCCTACTGAGGCCTAGGAGCAAAATTCCTGCTCCTGAAGATGGACTAGTGAAGTGATGATGTGGTTGAACAGAGCGGGTCTAGTCCAGCTGGAACAAGTTATTAATGCCGTTTGGTGGTTTTTAGGCTTGAGTCTCTGGGGGGGCGGAGCCTCTTTCACACAGACCCCGTTGGTACTGGAGTAACCTTTTAGGCTCAATCAAAACATGTTTTAAATGGATATTTGGGGTTGATCCAGGTTGTCTGTTATGAATTGTGTCTGAAAAACTGTAAACACAAAGTAGCCAAACGTGTTAAATGTAGAATCTGTATTTGTGGAGTAAAGAAGCCCAGTGCCTTTCATTAAGTCTATTTGAGAACAGGCCAACAAATGAGGAGACAAGACTTTCTGATTCGATTAACCAAAGGTTGAAAATGCCTCGTCTTTATTTTTAGATTCCTTGGGACACATTTAGTTCCGCTTTGAAGACACGTGCTTGGAGTCACATAAGAAGTCTGATCTGACAGTAGCACGAAATCTAATTATCTTCAACTTAAACAGACCTTTAAGTCCTTCATTAGATCTTCCTCGCGGATTTTTAGATCTCACATTACAGCCGTGTTCAATGTTCTCAATTTACCACAACAATCTGGAACCCATTGAGGTCTGCGGCGGAATCCTATTAACTATAAAAGTACTTACAAAACCGCCTGAGAGGAACTGACAGCAGATTGTTATTCCAAATTACTGCGTAACATTCACAGCCATCGCTGATTTGCCTGATACAATATTTCTGAAGAGGAATGTGGGATATTTGCAAAATTCACCCCCAGGAATCAAGAGCACACATTTCGGTCTCAAACCATGAGAATGAACAAAAGGAGACAAATATTTAATAAAACTGCGGCTTGTGTATTTAAAAAAAACTAAAAGACACTCTCATTAAGCAACTGCCGCCATCAGAGAGCCCGACAAATATGAACATATGGAAATAAAGAACAATGGACATCCATAAACTCCAAAAGAATTTAAACTTAATATTTATGAGGAATGTATTTTAATTACATGTAAACGGATGACATCATTTTAACATTAGCTAATAAACTTAATGTGATGCATTTTTGTCATTAAATGAACAACAATCTTCTTAATGCTAGAAAAATGGACAAACCGGACATTAAGTCTATAAAGGACTATAAATACAAAAAAAATATATAACCTCCTATTCACTATCTCACTATAGTTTTTTCTTTTTTTCTTTTATATTTTCTTTTGTTTTCTTCTATCTTTATCGTATCCCGGAAAAATAATTGCCACCGCAGATCTTTCGTGTTAACGCGATAGCTAAACATGTTCCGTGGATCATTTTCAAATGTTATGTCCCAATAAACCTCAGTGTGAGGAAGTACAGGATTGATTTTGGGAAGGTGGACTCTATATTCATGACACTAGGGGGAGCTTTATCTCCAAAATGTTTTGGAACCATAATTTCTCAACCTGATTTAGACCAAATTTGGTTCCTATGAATCAACTGGAGAAATATCTTACATACATCATATTTACCTCAGTAGTTCATATTTCACCATATATTTTACTCTATATTATTTTAATAGTTAATATTTTACTCTTATAGTTTATATTTGACGCTAATAGTTGATATTTGACTCTAATATTTCACATTTAACTCTAATAGTTTATATTTTACTCTAATAGTTTACACTTTCCTCTAATTGCGGCGTAGTTTATTTCCGTTTCTTTCTCTTCACAATACTCTTTTGTTTCTTCTTTTTATGATCCATTAAAAGATAAATCCTTTTCAGGATCACGACCCTCATGATTCTTGTCACAAACGGATAAATCACATCGAAGAATTTTATTTTACTTTGATATAAAATCATAATAAAACCCGATCAAAGAAAAATAAATACATGAAACTCTTCGATTTGACCGGCAGACGCTCTGAGTCAGTTTCTCGTCACGGACCGATGATCTGGAGACGTTTCTTGAAGCTGACGGTCCACAGTGAAAAGGAGTTTTGTTAACCTGTGGGTTCTGCAGTCGCCCCGGCATTAAGCCTGATCCGAACCCGGCCTTGAAATACCAGATTGCATCTTCACCTCTCCCATTGTTTCAGACTTGAAGTAACTTAAACCTTTCAAATTTGGTTTCTATAGATTTTGTTGTTGTTGTTGTTGTTGTTGTTGTTTGTGAATTAAAATCCCAAAATTCTGCTCATTGCGTGGCGTGTGCAGCCGGTGAGTTTCCTGGCTCCGGCTGCCGCTACCATGTTTCCATCAGGTCTCACCGGTAGAAAAGAATGATCGGAGGTTTTTGGAGAAGGAACTATCTCAACGTTTACTGTCGGACTTGAAACAAGCAAAACGCCTGGCCCTGCTGGAGCTCGGCGCCGGGTTAAACCTAAATATGGCGTCCGATCATGCTCCCCTCGGACTAAACTGCTCATTCTTTGCAAATGATGAAAGAAAATGCAGGCGTTACGTTGGAAAACAAGACATTCTCTCTGGAAATCTCAAGTGTTTGATATTCTGTGGATGGATCGGGTATGGAGCTTCGAGTGGCTTTGATGTCTGGAGTTAAAAGAAGCTTTATCTTATTCTGGACAGAATCCACCATTAAGATCCAAGAAGTTATTATTATATAATATTATTATTATCTTCATTTCTCTTTTCATTATTTGAAAACACATTCCTTAAAGTCGGGGGGGGGGGGGGGGAGAGAGAACCGTGCAAATGATAAAATAAAGAAGTTAGTTAATAATAATAAAACAATGTTCCAGCTAGTAGACTGTTACACTGATTCAAATTCAGAATTAAATACATCAATAAATAGATAGTATCCAGTGAAAATCCTGACTTTGTTTTTCTAAGAGTACTGGGAGGAGACCCTTGGAGTGGACCCAGAACTCTCTGGAGGGACTATGTCTGACCTACTGATGCCCCAGGATGAGCTGGAGAGTGTTGCTGGGGATAAGGATGTCTGGAGTTCTCTTCTTAGCCTGCTGCCACCATGACCCGACAGAGGGTAAGGGGCAGAAATAACAAACGATTACAGTGAGATGTCTGTGGGGCTGAAGAGGGGGGGGGTGGGCTCTCAGGACCATGTAGAGGGTCTCAGAGGAGATGGACTGTAAAAAGTTTGGGCAACTCTGAATGGAAACAATCACAACTAATGACTTAATTCATGACAAAAACGCAGGTTGCCTCTGCTGTGTGTTCAGTTTGTCCCCCTGCAGAGAGCGGAGACCACCAGACGAGGGCGCCAGAGTCACCACAACACAAACCCACAGACACGGAGAGGGATTTGTCCTGAGCTGACCTCCTTCCTGTTCTCCTCCGCTCAGCACAGCAACAGGAACTCTCAGGGATGGCTGCGAGGGAGGGATTGGGTTATATATGCATATATACATACAGAATCATCCTCCCGCATCGGACGCAGCCTCTGGCAGAGATCTGATTGGAATAGTTTCTGTTTTGGCAGAAGGCTGCGAGACCCTCTCCACGCCTGAGTGACCTCTCAGGCATCGTCTGCAGACACATGTCGTGAAATACCTCAGGAAGTTGATTTTACTGAGAACAAACAAAGTCATCACTACTTTACATTCCCAATCCCAATGATTTACAATGAAGAAAATCAGAATCTTCCTCTTTTGGGAACTTTATTTAGGAAGCAGAATGTTCCTACTTTGAAATGATGCGAGTTTAAGATTATCGTCAGAACGGCGGTGATTGGACGTCATCCGGTCACCGCCAAGGATGATTGGACGTCCAAGGATGTCTTGCTACGGGCCAAGGAGTCGTGGCCCAGTCAGCGACCAGGAGGGGTCATACAGAAGGCCACTCCTGGACTGTGCCAGAAATGGTTCATCGGCACCTAAGGGAGTTCACGCAGAATCGATTGTGTCAGAGACCCCCCCTGCCTGCTGATGCGTCACAAAGGTTCAAACACCAAATCCTAGGGGACACCAGGAAGCTGGAGCAGTATGTTGAACCAGAAAACATCAGGAGGTCAAACAAACGAAGGAGGAGCTGTCAATCAAATCAACCGGATGCTGTTGATGGACTGTGCTCTAGAGGACGAGGTCATCACAGCAGCGGGTGACGTACTGGATCTGTAGACTTCCTCTTCTTCTTCTTCTTCTTCTTCAGACAGAAGACGTCTTTCTATAAAGTACGGTATTTTGGGAGACACGTTTATGTGTGGGGCGCGAGGAAAATCTCCCCCCCGTCTAGAGTCCTGAGTATGTGTGTGGGTGTGTGTGTGGTTAAACTGGGCGCAGCACGTTAATGCGTGGAAATGTCGGAGGGAACTGAAACTCCAGACTTGTATCCACAAAAGGTAGGTTTCAAGTCGTACCATTTTGGATGTTTACGAGATGTTTGGATGTCGGTTGTTGTAGATATAAATATCTTACCTGCACCGCCTGCTAAAAGTGTGTAGCAGGTTTATCAATCACCTGCCCCTACGGTCAAAATGCTAATGCTACCGCTAATTAAACAGCCTCCGCTCAACTAGACACAGTCGCGTTGTATCGTCTGCACGGGAAATTAGGGTCTTCCACTGATGTGCCACATACCCGACACACACATGAGCACACTTTCACACATGAACACACACACACACACGCACAAACACACACTTGGAAACACGCACACACACTCACACGGACTCCGTAATATTAGCAACGAAATTCAATGTTACACGGAAGGAAGATATTAAGGTGTCAGGACATATACCTTTCAGCCATATCATTATAACCAACAACAACTGAAGTGGACAGCGTGGATTATTTGATCGTCATGGTTACGTGTCAGTGGGTAGATACATTCAGGAGCAGGTGAACATGTCATCACTGAGGATGATGAGCTGGAAACAGTAAAATCGAAACTAGAGAAAGGATCACAGAAATTTCAGTTTCATTTTCTATGTAGTTTTAGCGTCTCTGTAGTTTGTTTTGTCTCTGCAGTTTCATTTTCTATGTAGCATAAGTTTCTCTGTAGTTTCATTTTCTATGTAGTTTTAGCGTCTCTGTAGTTTGTTTCTCTGTAGCTTCATGTTCTATGTAGCATACGTTTCTCTGTAGTTTCATTTTCTATGTAGCTTTAGCTTCTCTGCAGTTTATTTCTCTGTAGCTTCATATTCTATGTAGCATAAGTTTCTCTGTAGTTTCATTTTCTATGTAGCTTTAGCTTCTCTGTAGTTTGTTTCTCTATAGTTTCATTTTCTATGTAGCTTTAGCTTCTCTGCAGTTTGTTTCTATGTAGCTTCATGTTCTATGTAGCATACGTTTGTCTGTAGTTGTTTTGTCTCTGTAGTTTCATTATTAAAACTACTGACTGGTTTCATTGAGGGTTGCTGAACATTTCTCTGTCGGGTCACAGGGTCAAACCGTTTGGACCGAGGGTCTGATGTTCAAAGAAGTGGAGGATCTAACCGGACATGTTTTCTCCTTTAGGACCCGCGTTCCTTAGAAACTGGGTCAAAACCACCTGGGACAAAAACTTTTAATCAAAGTCGTCCCACTGTTCTGATTTTAATTTACTTTCTGATTCTGTCCGCTGCATGTGTTTGAGTCCGACATGCCGGCGGGGAGGACCGAGGATTCTCCCTGGACTCCAACGACACCAGAAAAGGAACTCATGACACGGTTCTGGTAACAAAAACATTCCACGCTTCAAACCAGTAAGTGGCTGCATTGAAAACAAAAAGGTATATTTTCTGTATCGGTTCATCCATTAACTTATAGAAAAGAGTCGCACATCTCCAACTACGGCTTCCTGAAGTCCAGATTTCATGTTTGAACTGATCAAACGATTCAATAATAAAACCTAGAAAAGCAGCAAAACACAAACATACAAGCCTGATATTTAAGTATTTATGTATTTTAAGTACATGTGGAGTGTCCATGTATTTGGATGACATCGTTTTTACCGTTATAAACTAATAAACGTCTTCTCCTTATTTATTTTGCACTGATTTCACGTGTTGGATTTTTTTCACGATAAACAGATTAATGCTGATCCTGCGAAATCTGAACACTTACATTTTGAAAAACAGGATTATTCAAAAACAATCGAACACATTTAAGTACTTAAGCCTTAAAAGTGGAATTAATACATGCTTGGTCTCTGCTGGGGCTTTTTGATTGATTTTTTTTTTTGCAGTTCTAACGACACCAACAGGTTCTGTTGGTGTCGTTAGTGAAGCTCGTCTTCTGCAGACGTGACAGTAGATGGCATCAGAGCGTGAGGGATTCGCTCAGATGGACTTCCAGTTATGTGTGTGTGTGTGTGTGTGTGTGTGTGTGTTGAATGTTGAATCACGTTTGATGTTCACAGCTTGATTAGCAGCTATGACACCGCAATCAGATCCGTTTAAAGCTCTTCCAGCGGCGCGAGGTTCAGATGATCCGTCAGAGGATTCCAGCTCTGAGGCAATTACAGCCGAGGATGTGAACTAACAACCCAGAGAGCCGTCCACTGGTTTTCATTCTCCACCCCAGCAAGGGGAATAAATATCCTGATCAGGAATACAGAAGAGGTTTTTTTTTTTTTTTTTTTTTTTTGGTCTTAACCACGGGCAGAAGAATAAAAATAAATGTGTAACGGCTTCAGTGCCGGACTGCCTTTTGGACCGAAGCTGGTCTTTTCACACATAATGATTAATCCCAATGACTCCTGGACTCCGCTGAATATTCCTGCTGTGGGTCTGCAAAGAGGAGCCAGGAAGATTAAAGATTAAAGATGTATTAAAGTTGTTGAAGTAGGAAAAAAAATAAATAAAATAAATCACCGAAAGGTCTGGGGTTTTTCAAACGGGGGTACGTGGATCGGTCTAAGGGGGCTGGGGGGGTCAGGATTGAATCTGTGATCGGGGTTTTCACTGGAATGTCTGTCTGACTGAAGTCCTGAACGATGGAGGAGAAACGTTGAACCCGCCAGGCCGATGAACTCCTGTCTTTTTTCGCATTATGCAAAGAAAGAGGCAGCCGTCATTTAAAACCATCACACCCCCGCTGAGGTGCACTGTAAAAAAAATATATATAAAAAGTTCACCATCTCTCACTTCTGTTATCTAAGTATTATTGTCTACAATTTAAGTTGGAAACATTTCATTTAACTGAGTACAATAAGTACAATAAGTAGAGGAAACTTTTTTTTTTTTTTTCAAAGACACTTGAAGAAATTCCAATGGCGGAATTTTTGTAACGCACTGTAAATATAAAATTGTCCAGGAGCGCGAAAAATAAAGTTTTTTGTAAACAATCAATCATATTAAGTATTTTTCACTTATGTTAATGAGTTACACTCCAAAATACTAATTCGATCTAGTGGTACTAGTTGAAGTCATTTCTTTAATTTCGTCAACATCTTTCTCTTTACAGTGCATGATTAAACACCAGGAACATTTAAAATAAATTTTAAAAAAAAGGTAAATTCCATCTTCGGAAACTCTAGAAATGTCTTTCAAAAAAATTTTTTTTAGGTTTTACGTGAAAAAAGATAACCTGACATAATTATGAAATGATAGATAAATATTAATTTACAATGATAATAAAATACAATTTTTGATTCTAACATTATTTTATCCCTATAGCTTTTTAAAAAATTCTTTTATAACAAATAAAATATACCGCACTGTAAAAAGAGAATAGTTTGATGAACTCAAAACAAATACTTTAACTCAATTAAATTAAGTATTTAAGTTGGAATAAGAAACACTTAATTTATTTGAGGTTACTAGTTGATGTACAACAACAATATTGTTTTTGAAGCGCATGATTATTTCTAAATAGCATTAAAAAAAGCGTTGTAAATTATTCAAATCCATTTAGAAAAACTTTTTTCCGGAGTTTTACCTTCAAATATGAGATAAGATAATATTCTAAATATAATGTTACAATAAATATTTGTTTATTATTGATGCACGAATCTGACCTTATTTTAATTCTGCAGCTTTTTAAGTAAAAAGTGGCGATTTCAACTTGCGACACAATTGAAATAAACATTTTCAACTTAAATTCTAGGCTCAATAATACTTCATTTAAATGTGTGTTACCAGTGAACACGATTCTTTTTAAAGTGTGTGAAAAGAGAACTGTTGGTGATTTAAATAAGTAACATCCCTAAACAAAGTATTTTCCGCTCCATGATACTTATAATACCTTTAACTGTGTGATTCCAGCGAACTACTCTCTTTTTACAGTGTGCCTGCCTGAGGAGGGATGTCCAACGCGTCAGAATCAAACTGCACACTGACTGTGTCAATAAGAACCACACGTGTTTCCATCATTGCATGATTTTGCGTGCAGACAAACTCAGACTTGCATTAAATGTGAAAGACTTCCATGAACCAGCTGCTCTATCCTGGGTCGGTTCTGGGGTCAGCCTCATCACGCGTTCACAACCTGGTTAACGTCTCGCAGAAATCCCTTTACTGGGAAACAATGTCACATTCATGCTTTTAACATCTGATTTCAGTTTCGCCATCAAAAGAGGGTTTTAGAAATATTCAACGGAATGGTTCCGTTGAACTCCTCAACCCTGATTCAAAATAATTACACTGTGTTTTCTCTTCAATAGATATATAGAGAAATAAAGTACAGAGAAACTAAAGTGATTTTATGTTATGAAGCTACAGAGAATCTGAAACTGTAGACAAACAAATTACAAAGTTGTGAAAACATTGAAACGAGAGAGAAACAAACCATTTAGAAAGAAAGAAAGCTCAATTAGAAAATGACGCTACAGAAAAGCTAACTACGAAGAAACTGAAGCGACAGAGAATCTGAAACTAGGGAGAAACAGAATCTACAGAAGTCTAACTACAGAGAAACAAACTCCTGCATTTATTTTAGCTCTCAAAAGGCACTATTACAGTGCTAAAAAGAGACCGCTTACATGGTGACGCAATTAAAATATCATAAAATAGTTAAATTCCGTACTTAATGTATCATTGCATTTTACAGTGAAAAAAACTTTGTCTACTAATAATAAATCTTATACATTATTTGATTCCTGTGCAGGAATCAAATAATGTATAAGATTTATTATTAGTGCAAAGTTTTTTTCAAGGTAAAACAATGAAAATTAAGTCGGAATTTCACTTTTTATGCTATTTAACGTCAATGCTAAGAGGTCTTATCACGCACTGTAAATAGAGAATTTTGGAAGAGCTAAAATAAAATGCAGAGTTTGTTTCTCTGTAGTTTGTTTCTGTAGTTATAGTTTCCCCCTAGTTTCAGATTCTCTGTCGCTTCAGTTTCTTCGTAGTTTTTCTGTAGCGTCATTTTTGATTTAGCTTTCTTTCTTTCTCTGTAAGTAGTTTGTTTCTCTCTTGTTTCAATTTTTCGCAACTTTTACTTTCTTTGTAGTTTGTTTGTCTACAGTTTCAGATTCTCTGTAGCTTCATAATATATAATCACTTTAGTTTCTCTGGACTTTATTTCTCTGTAAATATCTATTCAAGGATTATCTCAAACTACATTCTGTCCAAATAATCATACGATACGATTATCTTACTGCTCCCGATCGAGTCGGAGATCGGGGCGGCTCCGACTCGGAATACCCACGATAGCCGATGAGAGCGAGCCGAACAGGAAGCGCCACAACGGGATCTTGCGTAATTTCAAAGCGAACAGAAACCCGAACACACCTGAACCCTGAACCAGGCGGATCATGGAAGAAAAGCAGCTATAGGAAGTACGACAACAACGCGGGCGCCTTTAAAACACGTCGCGCAAGATATATCAGAATAGTGCCGACAAGAAGGTCCATCGTCCTCCATGTTTGTTTTTCTCCTGAAGTCACGTTCGGGCGCGTGACTTTCTGTGAGATCTCATGTCTGTGGAATCCTCACTGCAAACATGTGTTTGGTTCTCGCCGTCCGGCCAAATCCTCTAGTGGGTGCGTTCGGAACATTATAAAGTTAAGAACCGACTGAAACCTTCCTCACGTCTGCGTCCTCCCTCATATTCAAAACCCGTTAAGGTTTGAAAATCCTCCAGCGCGTTAGCCACCAGCCAGTAGGCCGTCGGTGCCGTGATGTTTAACGTGTGTCTAAATATGGGCGTTACGTTTGGCGAGGCTGACGCCTATAGTTGCAACTATTATAGATGGATGAACTGACTACGTTGTATTCAAATATTTACAATCTTTCAGGAAGCCCTGGAATGAAAATAATTCCTCTGATGTAGGAGGTGCTGACAGCTGAGGCATATTCAACACCGACACACACAATATGGGGTAAACACCCGACTGGGCCACTGGGTGCAGCTCCTGATCAATGTTCTGTGGAGCAACAGACTGGTACAGTGTGTTCAGTCGGCCGCGTACATACTGTACCAGTCTTTCTGGACATAGGACTTGGCAATTAGGAGATCATGCATAGGTATTACAAATCTCTCTTATTCTCTCTCTCTCTCTCATTCACTCTCTCTCTCTCTCTCTTATTCACTCTCTCTCTCTCTCTCTCTCTCTATTATTCTCTCTCTATTATTCACTCTCTTTCTCGCTCTCTCTCTTATTCACTCTTATTCTCTCTCTCTTATTCTCTCTCTCTCTCTCTCTCGCTCTCTCTTATTCACTCTTATTCTCTCTCTCTTATTCACTCTCTCTCTCTCTCTCTTATTCGCTCTCTCTCTCTCTTATTCACTCTCTCCCTCTCTTATTCTCTTATTCTCTCTCTCTTATTCATTCTCTCTCTCTTATTCATTCTCTCTCTCGCTCTCTCTCTTATTCACTCTTATTCTCTCTCTCTCTCTTATTCTCTCTCTCTCTTTCTCCCTCTTAGTCACTCTCTCTCTCTCTCTCTCTCTCTCTAATTCATTCTCTCTCTCATCTTATTCTCTCTCTTTCTCTCTTATTCTCTCTCTCTTATTCATTCTCTCTCTCTCTCTCTCTCTCTCTCTCTCTCTCAGAAAAGAAGACTTGGACGGCGTCCAAGCTGATTAGATGGAGGGAATAAAAAGAAAGAAAGAAGAAGAATCATGGTCAACATTTATTCTCTCTTTCCTCTCAAAAAATCCGTCTCTTTCTTCCTCTGCGTCGTTCAGAATCAGGAAGGTATCATTCGGGCTCGAAAAGACGGGCAGCGAGGCGAAAGCGGAGAGACACAGACTGTCTCTCATTTAGGACAATTTAAATGCAGCGTTCTGCGGGAGGCTGCCGCAGACCAGCGCGTGTGTGGAACATATGAAAATTCATACGCCGACGACATTTTTCTTTCAATTATGTACAGTGAAAGACATGGGAGCATCATTAAACTCGGCAGTCCACCCCAGCTTGTTTGCATAATGGTCTGGGCTAAAAGACGAGACGAGTGTGTAATGACTAATTCACAGGTTTCCGGGCATCAACTGCTGTTTTCAAGTTCAAGAGAGAAGGTCGACCCTTTTTTACACGCCACATATTCTTGATGCAAGAACAGTTCTCGGGACGCCATGAATGCGCTGAAGACAAACATCACAGCCTCCGCTGAGGTCGCCAGTACAGTAGGAGAAGGAGTTTGCATCGCCGTGGTGGCTTCCGTGGTGGATTGTCCTTCTCTATCTCGCAGTTGTTGATTTAGCAGCTGACGTTAGCACGCCCAGCAGTTCACGGGGTTCGTGTTAAACATGAGTAGCCTTGAATGATCCAGAGTTGAGCACTGTACACATTCCATAAGTGACGATGATGCATCAGCTGCTGCGTGATCTCTGCGGCTCAAGTCTGACAGATCAGCAGGCGACGACGGGCTGAAGGCGGGATTTAGCGGGCAAAGCCAGGCTAGAACGCTAAGGATGATCTGGGCTAAGATGATTTTATAAGTGCAAATTAGTTTAATGACTGTTGTGAATTCTTTGGGTGGACCCGGGTCACACATGGAAGCACAGACGTTCTTGGCAGGATGGCGAGTAAGGTTTAAGAGGCTAATTTTACAAGGGAAATGTTCTATGTTCTCCGCTCTGCTGCTCTTCACCAACTACATACGTCTTTACAACTTCCACTACCGCCACCATTTTCGATATAATCGAAAAATCTGACTCCTCAGCACTTCTTTTTTAATAACAACATACAGGCTTTGAACAGCATCTCGTCCACAAAGCTCCAACATCGTTCCGTTGTTAACTGCAGAATGGGTTTCTCGCATTCTGGTGACCTTTCACCCCTGCCACACAGTGGAAGAAAGTCAAGGACTGTTTGGGTTCGGAAGGCGATTACATTTTTCTGCCGTCAAAAATCCGATGAAGACGCTACTGAAGGCGAGATCTGACTGAGCAAGGACAGAAGAAACATTTTCATCTGCTAGCCTCAGAATGAAAAACACTGATTGTACATGCATGGAGATTCTCCAAAGGTGGAAGAAACCTTTCCAGATACCTGAACCACCCCGGCTGGCTCCCGGCGGACCCGGAGTCATTCCGAGAACCCAGTAAATAGGCTTCACCCTCAGTGGAGACACCGGGACACCTTTCAGGTGCCAGAACTGGTTGCGGAGCTCCTTTGGTTGGCAGGCCCCCCTTGGACAAAAGGGGTTGGCTCAGCCTGAAGACGCTTCCCCGAGGGAACCACCTCCTGCAGGCATGTCCGCTGGAGGCAGGTGCTCCATGTTCACCTCAGATTGTCTAACGCTCCGAACTTCCTTCTCAATAGTCTCACGGTAATCAGGTGGAGTCAGCACCAACCTGCTGTTCACAAAGCATCCCATAATGATTTCAACAGCACATACATTACAGCCTGCTGAAATTGGACCGCAGCTTCTAAGCCATCCCTGTGGAGCAGCAGGCAGCTGTGAAACTTAGTTTCACAGATCCGCGTGTGGATTCATGCAGGAGACTGTCAGCGCTAAGGCTCAAATATACATAGGGCGTAATTGGGATGAGTCATCTTTTCTCCTATGGAGCTCTGCGGGCATCGGATCCTAAATGTCAACCACGGAAGCAGCCGCATTTTAGGAAATACTTCTGGACACACAAACACACAGGGAACCCGACAGCTATCCGGCTCTGGCTTCTCCGATCGCCTCGCAGTCAGCGGTCAACATTATTACATGACCTCAGCATTACTGGCGTGGGATAATTATTCTGGATATCCGCATTTGATCATTACTGATGTAAAATAGAAATACATGGAGTTCTAAAAGCGTGCAGCAGGGAAGGAGTGAAGGAGTGAAGGAGTGAAGGAGTGAAGGAGTGAAGGAGTGAAGGAGCGGAGTGCAGTGCATCACTCTCTCTTCCTTCAGTCTTATATTCCTCCTGAGTCTTCCTGCTCTTGCAGCTTTGGTTGTCGGCTCTCCATATGTTGGTCCAAAATGGAAACTGGACCAACGTTGTCGTCTCTGACAGCAAGAGTCTACCCCCGAAAAGTCCCGGAACCCCTGCGTTGCAAACAACCAATCCCTCCTCAAAATAAAAGTGAAGTTATGTCCAAAGAACATTCTGTTCTTTGTACTGTTTCTGTTTTACAAAAAAGAAAGCGCCCCCTGAATGATAAATCTCCTCGTGTCGATTCATACGCAACAAATTTGGACTAAATCCGATCAACGGTCAGTAAGTTATGTTCGGAAAAGTGTTTTGCCTGAAAAAGCTCCCCCTAGGGAGCAAAATATGAGTAATTAGAGTAAAACATGATGTATATACGAAAGATGTCCTCGACTCGATTCATACGCACCAAATTTGGACTGAATCGGAGGAATGCTTGAGACAACATGGCCTGAAAACTTTTTGGGTTAAAGCTCCCCCTAGTATCGGATATGTACAACCGATCTTTCCCAACATCAATCCAGTATTTCTTTGCACGAAGATCTGTGAGGGTGAACCATTTGAAAATAATCAGTGAAAAGGTTTTTGAGTTATGTCCATGAAAAAGTGTTTCAGAGTCACAAAAAAAAAAATTCTCCCCAAATCCGCTAAAATTGGACTTTTTTGGACCAACGTTTGAGCAATTATGCTCAAGCTAGAACGCCGACCATTCCCCAAAGCACTCCAGTTCTACTTCACACTAAGGTCAATGTACTATTTAAGCCGTTTAGCCTAACATTGGCTAGCATGCCGCTGTGGCCGGATAGGCCTTTTGGGCCGATGGTTCTGACTGAATGACGGACAGAAACTTTATCACTAAAGTTTTGGTTGCGTTACTCAGCTTCCAAAAAAACCAAAAGTTGGACAAAGCCTATTTTTACAGCAGGCCTCAGGTAAACATGTTACAGACGCTGAGCGTTAGCATAGACGTTTGATATGATGTCTATAGAGCTTAAAGAATAAACACACATTATAGAATATGAAGGTTACTGGTTATGCCTTATGAGAAGGACGTGACATGACGGACTATCTGAATGCAACATTTCAATCAATAAAAGGTAAATAAAGCGAGAAACAGAAAAGGAAACAACCTTGAGTTTCAAACAGAACTATCAGAAATACAGTTCCTCTTTTCAAAAGTGAGTCTGACGCAACTCCAATGTCACAAACAGACAGGAAGTTCAGAGTTTCTATATTTTCAAGGTCACCTGATAATACTGTTCCTTTGTGTAAGTGGAACAATCCACAGCAGGATGACAAATGATACATTTTGATCAAGGAACTTTCCTACTCCTTATAAAATATGCCTGAACACTTTTTCCATCTTTAAATTAAAAAATAATTTCACTCAATCGTTTTCCTGCTTATATGTAGTTGCAGAGGAGGAAGGCCAAATTTGGTTATGGGAAAATTTTGGGGGGGATTCTGACTTCACTCCCAGAATTCTGACTTTAAACTCAGAATCCTGACATCAAACTCAGAAATATGACTTTAAAGTAACTCTGACTTTATTCTCAGAATTCTGAGTGCAAAGTCAGAATTACGACATCATCCTCAGAATTCTGACCTTAAACTCAGAATTCTGATTTTAATCCCCGAACTCAGACTTTAATGATAGTTGCTTCCAAACACCTCTATGAAAGAAACGTGTTTAGTCTTCCGTAGTACATCCATATCCTGAATCACATGTTTGACTTAATATTAGGTAAAATCTCCCTTTCTCGTCAAATTGTAAAAAGTGCACGCTCATCATTCTCTGCCCTTCCTTTCTTTCTTTCCGTCCCATTAAGCCGAAATCTGCATCCTTTGCGATTTCTGATTGGCAATTTTCCCAGCGGCACTAAGTGAGGCCGCTGACAGGTCGACGTCGGGGTTTGATTGACATCACACACGCAGCCTCCCCCCATCTGTCTTCACAGCCATTGGCTCAAACTCAGGTTTCGGAAAAGCGTCACTCCTGCAGTGTTGATTTACATAAAAAAAAAAGAGCCAATTAAGAAAGCGGCACATCGTTTCGATATGTGACAGGAGATGGAGAACGCTGTTCATTCCCACACAGGCGGCTCCAGTCTCCAGGCTACCAGGCTGAAATGACTGAAATGAATTTTTTTGGTGTTTCAGTCAACGTGCTCTTGAGCGCTCGTAATGGCTTTTTTTTCTTTTTTTTTTCACATTGATGCATGCGCTGATCCTCGCCGTCATGGGCCGGCGTGTCGGAGAGATGACAGAGCGTCACGATCCCCTCCAGAGCAAACACTCACTATTAATGCATCCATCTCACTTTGAAGAGCGTGAGCCGTCTCCCAGACATCAGGCGCAAAAGACGCATCAATCTGCATGTCTTCATGTTAGATAGAGATCACCGTCATTAGAAACCATTAAGATAATACAAACGCCGTCGGGACTAAAGGAATCCGAACTGAAAAACGAGGCGTGAAACGTGAAGGTAGCGTTAAGTTAGTCCTGTGTGTGATGCGCCGTCGTCTTGTGGCGGGTTTGAGATTTGAAACTCCCCTTTTGTAGTCTGCTTGACCTCCCACATGTTTACAACATGACTCAGCATTCACCCATTCACACCAACATTCGCAAAGTGCAAGGGTCCACCTAATCACGGAGAGCGGTAGCCGTTCACGCCATCACTCACACGCCAATGGAAAAGCCATTTGGAGCAAATTGGGGCAGGGACTGCAGAGGGCAAACCGCTGACCTTCAGATAAGTCCTCTGACCTGACCTCTCTACCTGCTGAGCCTCTGCTGCCCCGGGGATGAGTTCATGTATTGAGATTCACTTGATGTGCAGATCAGGTGAGATAAGGTTGTCTATTGTCCCCGTGGGAAAACGCCGTGTCGGCTAAATTCGTGCGAGGCTTCACTTCCACACACAGAGATAATCATTTAAAAAAGAAGACGGTCACTGTTTCAGACACCAGACATGGCTGTGGGGTTTTGTTCTGATCAGCCACCTGGGGGGAGATAGTGAGAGTGGTCCAAGGTAGCAGTGTCAGGGAGAGAGAGTCTAATTAGGACTGATTGTTTCTCTCGCTCTCTTTTTCCCAGCAGCACTTTGGAGCTGAAGAGCGTTGAGTGTGAGATGGACTGAGCGCCTAATAGAACCGAGGCCCAGAGCCGAAAAGGTTAAAGAATTAAAGTATTATCCTCCTAAGTGACTTGGAGTTACTCCGTAAGTAACTTGGGAAAGTGAACTGAAGTCCACTTTTTTTTATTTACCGTCGAAGATCTTCAATCAACAAATGCAAAACAAATAAATGAAATATCCAAAGACAGAATCCATCCCATATCTTTTGTTCTTGGTGAGGCCATTAAAGACTTCTAAAGCTCTTGGATTTAACTTTTCACAGCAAAGACCTAAGAGTTTGGTTCCGTCATCATCATCATCATCATCATCATCAGTTTGATCAGACGGCAGCGGCTCTGAATGCTATTTTAAAGTTATCGCTGCTGTCGCCACCTCCTTATTCCTCCTATTCTCCCATTACCTGATGGAACTACTGCAGCCCCGCAGACACTTTGTATCAGGACAAACTTCCTCCTCTTGTCAGGGAAGGCTTTAAATACGCTTATTAATATTTCAAACTGACACAGAAATGAGAAAAAGAAGAAAAAAAGGCAGAGCTTAATTTCATATCCATGCATTCCCTCGCCACTCCAGCCTCTGCTCTCGCCTCCCTCCATTTTTCCTCCCTATGTTTTTCGCCCTTGTTTTTTTTCTCTCCCCGATCCCATTACTCTCTGTGCCAGCCGCATCGTGTCCTCCTCCGTTCCTCCTCCGTTCCTCCCTTGCTCCACTTTCATTCTTTTATTTACAGCAATCATCTACTCTGTGTGCTCATTGTTTTCCCCGCTCTCATTGACTATGTATGGATGCTGGTCCTCTGCCAGCGACTGTAATTGTAGACCTATTACAGTGTGTGTGTGTGTGTGTGTGTGTGTGTGTGTGTGTGTGTGTGTATGGGGGCGCTTGCATGAGAACATTCATGTGTGTGTTTCTCAGCAGGTGTGCATATATATGTATTTATGTGACTTTCAGTCTGTGGGTGTCTGCCTACATACACCAGGGTGTACACACAAATTAGTTAGCATGCATGCGTTCCCCTCTCATTTGCATGTGTGTGTAGTTTGGTCGGTGTGTGAACAAGCAGGGGTTTTTCTTATCTTGCTAACAAGGGAGCTGTGCCTTCTTATCAGAATGTCACTTTAGCCAGATGTTATGATGCGGCACGACTTGGGGTCTTGCTTAAAACGGCCGGTTTGTGTCAAATGATAAAAAAAAATAAAAAAATAAAATGTAAGATAAAACCAGGAAAAGATTCTTCACCTCCTCGAAACTGATGTAGCAAAAAGGTACCGTGGTTCAGCACCGCCTATCCAGGACTCGGGGTACAAAGATGGCATTTTACCCTTACAGCAAGGGTATATCCCCCAAAAGCCCCCAGTCCTCTGCATTGTACAGGCAATGCCCCTGATTGAACTTGAGGTTTTGTTTTAAGAAGTGTTTTCTGTTTCAAGGGATGAGCTTCCTTTAGATAGACATATTTAAAAATGTATTTAGTTGTTTATTTCGGTCAAAGGTAAATTCGAAGGTAACCAGTCTGGGGTCATACTGCAAAGGCACTGATGCAGGTCACCTTTGCCCCCGAGTCTTTCCAAGCCCACTCATAGCCGGTCAGCCGGCAAACCCCCATTGAGGCAATGAGCCTGACAGAGGCGGACCAGACCCCACCGGTTTACCTGTCAACAGTTTCACAAGTCTGGTCATCGTGTTTTCCCTTTTCCATTACATGACAAGTAGGATCCCCTAATAGTCAATTCTCCGAACGTAAGACAATCATCCAGCTACAGATTATTCCAAATCTTCATCTTTCCTTGAAGCATTTCTTCCTCGTATTTCTGCAACTTCAAACTGAAAACATGAAAATCCTTCTCGTTTTTGTACATTCTAATTCTACAGACAAACAAACATGGCAGCGCGACATGGCGATCTCCATGGAAGAGGACCCGCCCCCTTTTCAGTGATAAAGTGGTCATTCCGTTTATCTAAAGAGATATACTTATATTTTACACACTGCTCCTTTAAAACAGATACAAACAGATTAATGTCAGATGTGATTAAATAACATTATGAAGATGGAAAATAACAGACCTATGTGACACCAACATTACTGTAGCAGCATTTTCTGTTTAATATGGATTATAAATGAGCTGAAATCTAAAGTAAGCCACATAAAATCAATAAAATGCTCTTTCTTTACTTGACTTAAGGGTTTATTCTGTTCTCCCCGAATGAATCTAGGACTAATCAATCCGGTTTTGTCTGTCGAACAGCTTCTAATTTTAAGTTACACCCCTTCAAGGGGGTTTAATCCAAAAGGCTACCACGTACATGTCCATTATAATCAATGTAAGTACTTAGAGTTTAAGTGGGAATGGATTCCTTACATCCACATAGGAGGATTTGTTTTCCCTCTGATGGTTGGTTTGTTTGTTTGTGAGCAGAATTACAGAAAAACTACTTGACAGACTTGCGTAAAACTTTACTTAGAGGTAGATTTTGGCATATTTTAGATGTGATTACATTTTGGTGACGTTTCGTGTTTCGTAGCATGAAAAATCCATTCAGATCAAATAATAAGCCGTTTGAAGTAGTGACATCACAAAGTGGCTATTGCTGCCTCTGTTCCTTTGATTCCTCTGATGTTCCCTTGGGGGCGGAGCTGGGAGCTCAGTGGGCTGAACAGAGACGCTAAAGTGGAATGCGCAGGAGACAACTTTGAGTAGTTGGTCGATTTTGAGGCTGGCATTAAAAGAGAAATCTGCTTGAATTTTTCCTTAAACTAGGGAACTGTTACGTCTTGAAGGAGGTTTGCGATCTCCGAGTGTTTTTTCCAGTTGTAGTCTGTATTCTGTAATTTATGACAAAGCTGATGAAGATGATTGTGGAATGAAGTCAGGGTGGCTTTAAAAAGCAAGAAAACACCTGCAGCTTTTTTCTGCAGAAGCAGTTCTTCCGAAAACATGACTGTGTGTCTTTAAACTCCACCTTAACGTCCATTTTCTTCCTCGTCTCGTCAGACTGAGACATTTTTAGCTCTCATCCAAGTTCTGTCCAGCTTTGGGATGAACTGAATTTCAGAGTTCTTGTGAGAATTTCAGTTTGTGTATGAAACAGAGTTACGTGTGTGTGAGCAGCAGCTGACGGAGAACCAGTCAAGCACACTGGCATATCAGCTTTATTGCCAAAATATACTATTTATAGTACTTTAAATAGTCAAAGTGACAACTGTAGTCATCCTCCAGAACATCGTCCCTCATCAGAGGCAGATTTGTGGATCCGATGTTGTTGTTGAACCTTCATAGATACAGACTTTAGATTAAACTATTAGAACAACTTTAGAACTTTAGTCATTAAAGATAGTGGTTGCAGCACATAAACCCACAGTTGGAGGCCTTTATCCATGAGGAATGGGCCAAGATTCCCGAGGAACCCTGCCAGAAACTGTTGTCTGGTTACGTCAGCAGCAGGTCAGAGCAGATGAAGGACCTCCTATAGATGGTAATCAGGTAAAGTAGTATTTTCGATTAGATTTGGAAAACACACACACAATCTCGTTTCTTTTGTGACATTTAGGATGTTCTTGTGCGATGTGTTCGATGCAAACGGATCATAAAGGGAATATTTTGCCAATTACCTATAAAACAGCGGATGTTTAACAACAGTTTGGATTCCTGCTTTAAGTAAAGGTCAATTTAAGAGTTTCGGCAGAGAAACGAGAAGGCCGGCAGATCCCGATGAAGCATGAAACCTCAAGATTGAACACACTAATAGAATGAGAGTAGTGAGCATCGACGTGTTGCTTGGGTTCGGGTGGAATCTTGGCTCGTTCAGGGCAGTAAGTGGTCGGGTTCGGACTGTGAAGTAAGCTGCTAAGTGCGAGTGGATTTAGTGCGACACCGAACACTCAAGAGACAAGTCTGCTGATGGCTGGACACGAAAGCTGATGGGGGTCACTGACCGGGTTCTGATAGTAATCTGAGCGGTCCGGATGCAGTCCACCTACCCCATCTGCTCATCCACACAGATTACAGAACCGAACAGCGACATGAATAGACGTCCGCTGGTTTCTGGAGTCACCGACTCAGCAGCATTAATGGGTGGAGGTGTCATTCTTCATTCCTCTCCAAAATAAAAGCTCTGGCTATTATAAAATAATAAGTTTAAGGCGTCATTCATGGATAAAATATGAATTAACAGACTCCCACCGCACACATCGGAGACTGTCTTCCCCTCCCGAGTCATTACATTCAGCTCGATGAACATGAAACAATTGAGTAATAATTCATTTTCAGTTATTTGGGCCTCTTCTTTTAACTGTTCCATATATTCCATTAAATAGCATATTTAGAATATTTTGTTGCCACGATGATAGTATGTTGATTGATAAGTAAGAGAGTCTTATGTTCCAAATACATTTAAGGATTTTTCATCGTTCTCCAGTTATTATTAATTTATTTTTTCTGGCTCGTTTAAACATCAGAATTTCTTTTTTTTTTTCAGTTTGTCTCGAACAGAATTGATAAAATTTTTCTTAATACTTTATTTTTCACTTTTAAATATTTTTAAATCACATGTATTTATCAAATTTAATGTAATACAAGCATCTTATTTTTTTGGTTTGTACCAAGAATTCTGGAATGGGCAGCAGTATGAATCTTTTATCAAGGTGCTGATTTAATTACATAAATAAATAAATAAATAAATAAAATAATATAAAATAAAGTAAGAAATACCAAGTAAATAAAGTAAAATGAAAAAAATATATAAACCGGATAATCCAAACCTCAAAGATATTGAATTCAACGTGACAGTCTATGAGCCTATCCCAGCTGACGTTTAATAATCTGCAGCCTGGACAAACCGACGGTTCAAACCAGGATGATCCACACGGACTCTAAGATCCACTCACGCTCACATTCACACTTACGGGAAGTTTAGAATCAACTATACTGCTTTTTTTTTTTAACACAGCGGGAACTTGCAAACAGAGGGCCCAAGGATAAATTGAAGTTAAGACCTATTTCATGGCCATACCGCTAATTAAGCAGGTAAAAGAGATAAGAGGGGAATATCCAGTGTTCTGAGTCCCAGCTGCTTCTTAAATAAATGAATTCATTCACAGTTCCGTGTGAACATTAGAATGTGTTTGTGTGTGTCCTCCACAGAAGAAGAACTCAATTTGAAGCGTGAAATAAACATTTAAATGAGGATTGCAGAGGCACAGAAGAATATTTAAGATTCTCGCTGACTTTGTCCGATAATTTGACCAGTACTTCTATCTAAAGTCTTTAGACTGCACTTTAAAATCTATAGGTTTACCCTACAAAGGAGGAGAGACCTTGAAAAAAGGACTCAGAGACATCAAACCCCCGCAAAGGCACAACAGTAATGTAAGTTTGCCAATCTCTAAACTCATCTCTCAAACACTCCGCAGCCGCACATCTCCTGCATCTTCCACTTCAGTGTCTCTGTTCAGCCCACTGACTCCCCAGATCTAGCCCAAAATGAACATCAAAAGTTCATCAAAAGTCATCACTTCCAGGACATGCGGGAAAA
This sequence comes from Lophius americanus, assembly GCA_037951165.1. NCBI lineage: Eukaryota > Metazoa > Chordata > Actinopteri > Lophiiformes > Lophiidae > Lophius > Lophius americanus. Next base: position 423,351 of record JBBDHG010000264.1, on the reverse strand, counting down.
AAATCTCTAAAACAATAAAAATTCACGCAAATCCATCTTGTAGTTCTTCCGTAATCCTTTTCACAGACAAACAGACAAACAGACAAACAGACAAAAGTACCGGGGTGAAAATATAAACTCCTCTGCGGAGGAAATGAGGTTGTAGACAATTTCCAGAATTATCCAGCTGGACAGGTCAGTATACTTCCACTGCTGGACCCAAGCCCGGATAAATCGTGGATGGGTTTTGTCAGGAAGGACATCCGACGTAAAACCAAATCAATAAGCAAAACAATTAACTGATTTCCAAACCAAATCGGACCGGGCCTGAATCAACGGTACTGTTAACAGGCTGTTAGAGAGAGTGAGGAGTATGGGGACGACAGGAGGAGCTATGAATAGTGGGGATGAAGGAGTAGAGGTGGAGAAGGTGCAGGAGTTAAAGTACTTGGGGGTCAACTGTTCAGAGCAACGGGCAGTGTGGAAAAAAAGGTGAAGATGTTCAGAAGTTCTGCAGGCGTGAGGCCGATGGACGGGCTTAGAAAGGAGCCCATCAGAGGGACGGACCAGGTTAGACGTCTTGGAGACAAAGGTTGCTCACTCATACCGCCTCCTCCTTCCCCGGACTAAGCTCAGCATCATGGGTGATCGGGCCTTCTGTTCTGCTGCCCCTCGTCTGTGGAATGCCCTCCCCGACCATCTGAGGGCTCCACAGACGAATGACACATTTAAAAAAAGACTTAAAACTTTTTCCTTTTAAGCAGAACCTATAACTTTAATTAACATTGCTGCTTTTTGGTCAGGTTTTTATTTACTTCTTATTATATTTTTTTATTGATGCTTTTATCTGCTTTTACTTTGTAGCACTTTGAGATTTGATCCAAATGTAAAGTGCATTATAAATTAAATGTATTATTATTAATATTAAAGGGGTCCGATTGAGATGGTTTGGACACGTGAAGAGGAGAAATAATGGATCTGCTGGTGGAAGGACGCTTGAGACGGAGCTGCCAGGCAGGAGAAAAGAGGGCGGCTTAAGGATGTGGTGAGAGAGGACATGCAGTTGGTTGTTGTGACAGAAGAAGATACAGAAGACAGGATTAGATGGAAACAACGCCCAGAGGGAACAGCTGAAAGAAGACGAAGGAGAAAATGCTTTAGATTTAGATGGGGCTTTCATAATCCATCCCAGATCCGTTCTTTGCCTTCGGTTTCGACATTATTAAAAGCTGAGTAAGTGATGTTGCGAAAGACGCGTCTTCTAAACATGCTCAGTACGGCCGCAGGCGTTTATTTGCTGGAGACATGCTGCCGGAGTTTTGACTTATGAGCTGCGTGACGCCGCTGCAGCACAAACTGCAGGCAGTCGGTGAAGAAGTCAAATCAGCGGCTTCACTACAAAGACTTATTGTCCTTTATAGAAGACATTAGGGTTAGCGCACGTCCCGCGCTCTCTCCCACAGGACCCCCAGGGAGGAGAGTCCCTCAACCCCCAAACCTCTGACACAGACTGATCAAAACAACTGTTAGTAGCAGCTGCGCTTTTGTACTTGGACTAAACACGTATTGTTCAAGCGGGGATCAGAGAAACCGTTGGGACATTTTGTGAAACGCAGAGCAAACGCAGCCATTTGTGAAGCAGTTGGACGTCTGAATTACCAAACCAAAGTTTACGAGGGGAGTTTGTCCCATTCCTGCTGATGTCCGTCAATCGACAGTCTGAGGTCCACGTTGTTGTATTTGGTGCTTCATAAAGGGCCACATTTTGGGGGTCCCAGCTCAGCCTCTGGCATAAGATGAGGAGTCCAGACATCTGGAGGGAGTTGCTGCTCCTTCGCGTCAAGAAGGAGCCAGTGGAGGTGTTTGAACATGTGATCAGGACGCCTCCCTTTGGAAGTTCTCCAGGCAAATGGAAGGAGACTCCCGCAGACCCAGAACACTCCGGAGGGACAATATATCTCATCTGGCCCTCGAATGCCTAAGGATCCCCCGGGAGCTGGAGAGTGTGGCTGGGGAGAGGGACGTCAGGAATAACCTTCTTAACCCGCTGCCAACACGACACGACCCCGGATCCACGGAATAAGATTAAAGAATGACTAATGCGGCGACTCTTCCTCTCCTAAGCCACGCTGTTGTTCGTTGGAAGAATGTCGCTTCATCGTCTCGCTTGATTAATCAGGGACGTCCAGTAAAGGACGTCCTCTGGACGGCAGGAGATGTTCTAAGACCTGGATGCAGCCTCCAGCATTAATGTAGTCTCACGGTTGAGACAGTTACCCATGATGCCATGGGGGGAAAAAGAAAACCCCAAATCCTGAGATGGTATTCTGGAAGACCTCAGATGATCTCGTTCCTCTTCAGGCTGAAGGACACGACGTCCCCGTTTTCCAGAAACGATCCAGAACTAGGTCTATGCACCAGTTCCTCTCAGATGAGCTCAGGTCCAGACGGGTCGGCAGCGATTCTGGATGTTCTTGACAAAAGGGCCTGTACGTCACATGGAAGAGTCCTAGCTCCATGAGTAGATGCAGCGGCGTGCTGTGTTCACTGACAGCGGTTTTTCGCAGTGTTCCTGAGGCCATGTAGGAACACCATCCGGAGAATCATGAGTTCTGGGTCTAGGAGTAGTTCTTAAACTGTTGGTTGGGATTTTTCTGATTTTCACAGAGTGAAAGTCACAACGTTTCCAGGACACCCCTTTATACCCCGTCATCACCCGTTACCCATGATCCTCTTCTGCTGTTACAATGGTCCAATCAGGTGTTTTTGAACATTCCACAACTTTCTCAGTCATTTGTTGCCCAATCCAACTTTTTTAACCCTTTAATTTCCTCAGCGAGGAGAAAATAAAATAGAAAAGCTATTTTTTTTTGTGCAGATTTTATGTTTTTGGGCCATTTTTTATTTTAATATCAGAGAGGCTCTAAATTTACTATAAAACGACAAATCCTTTGGCCAAGCATATTTTAAAAAAAAAAGAAAAAAACTCGATTAAATGTTGTATTTCGTGGAATAGTTAGCATTAAGCATATTAGCTCAACCTTTTGTTGAAACATGTCGAAACAAGAAAACCATTTGACCCTTATTAGACTTTTCTCTCTCTCTGTTGTTTCAGGTTACATAATTCTCTTAAGTAAGTCCTCACAAGCTTTATTAGTAAAAAAAAAAACCTGTGGTGTCCCCCAGGGTTCCGTCCTGGGCCCCCTACTCTTTACCATATAGATGCTGCCTAATGGTCAGATTATAAATGGGTTCAGTCACATTTTTCAATGAGAAAAAAATTAAAGGGACTCAAAAGGAACATTTAAGGGTTAGGGTTAGGTTAAGAGGTCCGGGGTTAGGGTTAGAGGTTCAGGGTTAGGGTTTAGGCGTTATGGTTTAGGGTTAAGTTGTTTCGATTAAATCCAACGTCAGAAGGTATTAGTAGATTTTCACATTCAGTTTTGTAAATGTTTTCATTTTCTGGCAGGTCTAACTTAAAGATTGAAGCATCTTTGACTAAGTTAGTAGCAAAATATTAAACTTACTCCTGCACTTTTTCTGGCCTGAGGCATGGAGAGGACTGGAAGTGTTTGGCCTGTAAGCAAACACACCTGAGCAGTGAAAGCACAGGCCGTGCCGTAAGGTACACGCGTATCCAGGACTGTAGACGGTCAGAGCAAACAGGCGTGTTTACATTCAGTCTGACAATGAAGAAAGTCCCAAATCAAGACAAACAGCGCCGCCATGTTCTTTAAATGTCCATTTCGCGTTCACGTCCTGATAACAAAGCGTCTCGCACACACACACACCGAGGACACACACTGGCCAAAACTGACCTTCTGAATTTAAAGCGCTATAAGCCTCCTCTCACCTCATATCCCTGCAGCCTCTCGTTCTCCACCTCTCCATTCTCTCGCTCTCCCTCTTCTCTGCCTCCCTCATGATCGTCCAGTGTGAGGGCTGCCAAGAATGTAAGTCTGCCATGCTTGACCTTCCTTTCGCCTCTCTTCTCTGTTTATGTGGCGTACTGGAACCCCCCCCCCCTCCTCTCCCGTCCACTCTGTCCACTGTTGCTTTTATTCATTCAGCAGAAGCTGCAGCAGAAGCTGCATAATCGACCCCACTGCTGGAAAAATGTAGGAACAATCAGAAACGGACACCCAGTCCTGATTCTCCGGCTAGAACAAAAACGGGCTTGATTGTGGAAAACTGATTCCGCTGCATTGAATCATCGCCGCATTCCCTTCATTCTGACCTTCTGGTCAGCGGCGCCCAAAACACTGATGCGCGCTCATGTTGTCCATAATTGCTACGGCTCTCATGGCCACGTAGCGCCTTACGGGCGCTAACTTCGCCTCCCAGCGCCGTCCCGCTTTCAGCCGCAGGTTGCTTACTGTGTCCACGTTCCGTTAATCCCCCTCACCTCACAGGCGTCGGGAGAAATCAGGCGTGCACAATTATAATAACAGACCGCATACTTCTGCACGTTAAAAAACAACCAGTGCAGAAGAAAGTCAAAACAAACGGAAGTTCAAAGCCAAACGTTTAAATAAGGACATCTACAACTTTGTCGCCCTCCATGAACCTTCGCCACTGGACCGGCACAACCAGAGGAATGTCAAGTGGGAAAATACTCATCAATACCCGTTCTTATTCCAGTATATTATATTCCAGTATTATACCGGAGTATTCCAGAAGGTTTCTGCTGTTTGCCTAGTCACAAACCGGCATTGGTCGGAATAGAAGGTTCTTTCGAGGGAACGGCGAGTAACGTCGCAACATTTCTTTTGTTAATAGGGGGGTTACAAACAGCTTGAAAAACACAACCGCCACCTGCTGGTGAGATACTGAACTACTACCAGGTGAAAATAAAGCATGTTAGTCGTACGGATGCTAACGGAATTAGCATTGACGGCTAGACCATAATCAAACAATGAACAAGTATGTACAAATAAATGATTTGACTCAACATATATTTGTCAGTTAAACTTGAGAGAGTTTGAGTTCATGAGACGTTGCTCTGAATGTTTTTTTAATGATAAAGAGAGGTGAACTATAGAACCGCTGAGAAAAACAACAACATTGTGGGCACAACTTCTTATCTTATGTGCACAAGATAAATTACTTTTAATCCATCTGCCCTCCATATATACGCCTCTAAAGGTCAATTATCAAGAATTATCCATTTGGAAATAGGAAATAGATTAAGTGTAAGATTTTATTGTGAGTGTTAATTCATTCACAAGTGGAAATGTAAATAGTTATTTGTGTTTATCTAAGATAGAAGACGGTTATTCTTCTGCGATGAATGGATTAAGTGATGAACCGCCCGCCACAGCGAGTAAATTCTCCCTCTGCGGGGGAAACCCTGCCATCGGTGGCCCGTCCAGTTGCTTTTCAGCGTGTGAACAGGACGGGCCTCTCCAGAACGAGCGCTCCTTCCTTGGTTATATTTCGTCTGCGGTCCCGAGGGGAAAATTCAGGTAGAGAAGAAGAGTGAGCTGGTGGCACCTTACCCCCGGCCAAATATGGACCTTTGAAATTACGTAAACATTCCATCTAATAAATCATCCAAAATAATTGAATCTGATCTACTGGACTTGTTTTCAAACATCTCCAGACAGAAGAGCAGCTGGAGGGACATCCCTGCTAATGTGTTTGAATTCATGTTTCCTGACAGGAAGGAGGAGATTGTTCCGCCCGTGTCGACCCGTGTCTGTTCGAAGCTGCGGCTCACTGCCGTCTCCGTAACTTCGGCGTGTTTAATGTGCTACTGATTTGTTTTGACTATTACTTTTGCGGCCTGGGTAAATTAACGGGCCTCTCTCAGACAAGTGAGCAACATGTGAAGTGGTTTTGGGTGTTCCGTGAATCGTGTTTGCCTAACAGTACCGCTGGGCTCATGGCCAACTATCACAGCTGTATTTCCACTCAGATCCACCTGTTGTGCTGCGATGACCAGTTCTCTCTCTCTCTCCCGCCCTCTCTCTCTCTCTCTCTCTCTCCCGTCTGTGTGTCTGAGTTTCGCTCAAGTCACGCAGCCGAAGCATTTGTCCCAGTAAAACGAGCCTGGCGACGTCTGCGGCGGAGAAGATTGATAGAGATCCGTTGGCTCGACTTGATTTAAATGTGCGGTGAAACCTGACGCAGCATTCCGCTGTATTAATGTCCTGCTGTGAACACCGACGCAATCTGTCGTAAAAAACATGTGATCACGGCACTTGAAGAACACGATAATGTCAGAGTGTGGCGATCTGCTTCTCGTCTCTCAGCATCATCACAAGGTTGAGGAAATTCGCTCTGTGCATGTGACCCGTCTCTGAGGGGGCGTTCAGGGTCCTGCCTCCTTTTAATCTACAACGTCATCCATCAACATCCTGGTCCACTGGGACCTTGTCCACCACCACAGCAAAGAGGAAGGGGCTCGGAGTCGATCTTTGATGCAGTCCCACCTCCACCTTGGACCCATCCGTCTCTCATACGGCAGACCTAAACGCCGTCATACATATCCTGTACGAATCTAAGGCGAAGGTGAAGTTTCTGTCCGTTCACTACTTTAAATCTCCAGTCAAAAGTTTTACAGTGAGTTCGTCCTCCTCTGCTTGTTTTACTGGGATATTTGCATACATAGATTTGTGTATGTCACAACTTCCCTTGTACTATTTTTTTTTTTTTATTAAATTGGAGAAATTAAGCCAAATATAGTTCATGAACTGAAACGGGAGGCAGGAGGAACGGTGAGGATGGAGGAGAAGGGGCGGAGAAGGTGCAGGAGCTTAAGTGCTTGGGTATAACTGTTCAGAGCAGCGGGGAGTGTGGAAAAGAGGTGAAGAAGAGAGTGCATGCAGGGTGGAGTGGGCGGAGAAGAGTGTCAGGAGTTATCTGTGACAGAAGAGTAGCAGGAGGAGTGAAGGGAAAGGTTTCCAAGATGGTGGTGAGAGCAGCTCTGCTGGATGGTTTGGAGACGGCAGCTCCTACCAGAAGACAGGAGGCAGAGCTGAAGATGTTGAGATGTTCTCTGGGAGTGAGGAGGAGGAGGATGGAGGGACAGTCCAGGCTAGACGTCTTGGAAACAAAGTCAGAGAGGACAGATTGAGACGGTTTGGACTGGTGAAGAAGAGGAGGGATAGTGGATCTACTGGTAAAAGTATGCTGGAGCTGGAGCTGCCAGGCAGGAGAAGGAGGAGAAGACCAAAGAGGACATGCAGTTGGTTTGTGTGACAGAGGGAGATGCAGAGGACGGGGCAAGATGGAAACAGAAGATCCACTTTGGCGACCCCTAAAGGGAACAGCCCACAGATGAAGAACCCAAATATATTTCATAACAGTCCAAATAAATCAATCAATCAAACGCTATTCAATGATTCAGTTGGGCCACATTATGGGATGTTCCTCAGTACGATGTGATTTTGGTGGTGGAGCTGAGATCAGTAAGTGTTGGGAGATGATTCTCTGGCAGCTGCCTCGGGGTTTTCCTGCAGGAGCCTGTCGTCTGTTATAACACCTGACAGAATAACATCACCGCCTGCGTAAAGTTCCATCATGCACCTCCCGTCTGTCATGTCCACTTTAGCTCCTCTCAGCGAGCTAATGGAGCGCGCCGCTTCAGCAACACGTCCCTTTCTTCCCTCGGCAACTCGGTCGGAGAGCGGCTCGGCTCTGACGACCCGTCGGAAACTCCAGCGGAGTTTCCCGCAGAACTTGTCATGTTTTCATCCGCGGAGTGACTGATGCACGTTCAGAGAGCTGCAGCGGGGAGGATCGCTCCAAAGCGGGGCCGCGAGATTTCCTAAACGAGCAATGGAAACGCAATCACGCCCAACTAAGACACTTCTGGATGGAAAGGAAAACCCTACGTCAAACGATTTGGATTATCGCCCGCAGCGCAGTGTCTATACATATTTCTTTAAAACGCGTCTTTAATAGTGTCAAATGTCCAAACAGTTTAAAAAACCAGACCTTCAACACTTCAACGCCGGGATATTTCTAAACCGGGAGAGAGGGAGGCTAATGCTAACGTTTAGCCTTAAAGGTACAGTCAGTACAATGAAGGGCTTTTAATGAATTAATGATATTCATAACTATGTTTTTAGTGTATGATCAGCTGAAAAAAAAACAAGTTTACAACCTAATTACAAACCATTGGTGAATCCTTTCTAAAGGTATTGTTTTTGTAAAGTGGAGTTTGTTGGTGGTTTGTGGTAAAAAGGTTAAAATGTTGACGTGTTGATGTTCAAAAGTGCTGATTTAAGATTTCCCTCAGACTGAGTGGTCGTTTTTATACTTTTAAGACTTGCAGTTTCCTCAATCACAACAATAAACTTCCTCCAAAACAAGAAACATAATGAAGAATAGACCCTCTTTAATTTTTTTCTATACTTAAAAATATATTTCAATGTTTCTCTTTATCTTCTTATATCCTCCTGGTTTTCTTCTTCTTCTTCGTCACGTCTCAGCCTCCTCTCACTACTTTTCCTTCCCCGTCTTTCCCTGTTCGCCTCCCCTACTGTGAGTCTTTGGCTTCACACCTGAATCCTCTTCATCAATCATCTCCACAGCATGGGAGCTCCAGCTCTCCAACCGCTCCTCCGCTGATTATTCAGATTCCTGCGAGGCAGAATCTCTGGCAGATACTCCTGGCCGTTTTTTTTTATTTTTTTTTTTTTAAGGTTTGAGACTCTTAGTTCTTTCTTGATCAAGGCTTCCAAGATTCTCAGATGCTAACATCTCCGTTTGTTGAGGAACCTCGCTGCCAGACGTCAGTCCCACTCCCCCTGCAGCCACAGCCGGACCCAACTCCACTTTCTCTTTTTTCAAACGTATTTGAACATGTTTAACAAAATATATAAGCAAACACATGAAATCATCAACAAATATACAAATGACAGATATGCTTTCAAACATATCTATACATTCATATATACAATATGTGTATATAAGTATATATGTACACACATAAACACTAAAGTTCCTCTGCATTAATCAAATTATAGTTCTTCATGTTCTAGAAGGAGCAGCCAGAAGATGACAAACTTTTCTATTCCCACCTCCTCTTTCAAACTCAAGCTCACCCTCGGCTTTCCGCTGCGTTTTCCACTGTGGGAGGAAAAAAAACCCTGAACCTTTTTTTCTTTTTCCTCTTTCTCTGCTTTTGGGTCCAGAAATGAATTCCAACCTTAACGTTGTTGAGCTGCAGTAAACATGCTGATCTAGAACCACGGATCCTTTATTGGCATTGTATAACACACAATAAAATTCCGGTGTACTTTCGTACCGCTAAACTCATTCCCACCCATAAACGTGTTTAACACCCTCACAAACAGAACTTAAGATGTTGCCAGCATAGACTATATACAGCATGGCACGTATAGCAAGTATTATATTGCACGCTTTGTACTGTATTACACTTGTTATATTTCACAGCATGTAAATAAATGATAGATAAAGACAAATGTAATGCAGATACAAGAACATTGCACATTGAACAGCGCTTATTCTTATCTCAAACAGCTTGAATGTCACTTACAAAGGAGTGACTGACTGACGAAGGCAAAAACACCCCAATGCAAGTAAGATAAAATATCTTCAATTATGTAAATATACATAATATATGACTATTTATATTTTTGTCCGACCAGATATTTGTTTTTACCATGCCGTTTCTATGGTGGAGATTTTCACTTGCTTCAAGCGCTTTGGTCTTAATTTATGTTATTAAGGGGTTATTAAGGGATTATTACTGTGTTATTACTGATTCGGAGTCTGTCAACGCTTCAAACTAATATCACCAACATTAAACGGCTGTTTCATCAACATTGACAGCAAACCTGCTTTTTCAAAGTCAGGATTTTTTTCTTGGTGAATCATAAAGAAAATAATGAGAAAGTAATTCTTAAACCCAAGGGAAATGTATTTGTTTTAAGTGTAGCGTTACTCGGAATTATGGACTCGTCATCGCCGTATATTCCTTCATATTAACGCGATAATGCAAAAAACTATTTCATAGATCATTTTCACATTTTATACCCACGTAGACTTGAGTGTGAGGAAGCACAGGATTGATTTAGCAAAATGTAGGTTTGTGTATGTCCGTAACTAGGGGGAGTTTCATGTCGAAAAGCTTTCTTGTCAAAATTAGGTGAAAATGAATCGACATATATATTATAGATTTATCATGCATGAATCATACTTTATTCTGAAACTTCGTATTTTGTGCACTAGAGGCGTCATTTCTTTACGGAAATGCTGGTTTTCAGGCAAAACTTTCCAAGCGTTGGTCCAAAGTTCCTCCAAATTTGGTGAATATGAATCTACTTGAATATTTCCTATTTCACTCTAATAGTTCACATTTCACACACTAGAGGGCGTTTGTTTGTGTTTTTGACAGAAAATGTTTGTATTTCCTGTAAAACACTGGGGATTGGGGGCCTTTTCAGTGATAGTATTAAGACATTTTCCCTACAGAGTCTTTTTTTCAAAATGAAGGGATTACCATTTGTTGATTTAAGGAACATTTTCCAGATTTTTTTTTTTTTTGTGTTTCTGAAAGCTGAGTTTTTACAGTGCATGAACACAATCCTCAGAACGATGCTTATGTTCAACTTAAAGCTGTGCTCCCCCTATTTAATAGTTCATATTTCTAGCACCACCTTAAGAACCGGCGACTTCTTCACAACAAGAAAAACTGTCCCTCCGAAGATCGTTAGAAAAAATAATCTCATTTGGCATAAACTGACTCCACGTCTGAAATAAATCACACTTAATCACATGTTTCTTTGAAGGTTTTTTTTTGTTGTTTTTACGTCCCCCCTATGTATTTCCACGCCTCGCCAACAAGTCCCCTTCAGGATGAAAGCAGGCGTGTAAAAGTCCTGCTGCCAAATCCAACAACGTGGAATTCTCAGGATCCCTCAACAAGGGAGCATTCATCCGAGAAGGACAGGAAGAAAAAGTTCTTTAAGTCGCCCCTGTGATTCAAATCAAACCTCCTTAATTACAGATCTGAAAGAAGAAAGTTCTTCACGCTCCCAGCCTCGACGCTACAAGGGGAGGCGTTTACGTGAATCGAACCGTTTTTGGGTCACATCCCTCATCTGAGACAGAACTATGTTGCCGATTCTTTGTTTACTTTGTGACTTTATCGCGTCCGTTATTATTATGATTACCTTATTTATTAGCGTTTACTAGTAAGTCTTTGTGCGATCAATCTCGTTTGATGTGTCTTTATTGTTTTGTTGTTGTTTTTCTTAGTTCCTGTCTTTGATGTTCTGTTCATTCCTGTGGATTTCCCGCATTATTTCTCCAGGTGGTTATTTTCATTGGACCCATCTCTTACTTAATATGGATATAAATATATATATATATATACCTATGAATAATTAAATGAGAGCTTTGGCCGTTGTGTGATGACTATGCTGAGGTCCTTCATCAGATACATGGAATAGTTTGAGCTTGCTGACGGCACAGAAACCGAGCGTGGAGAAAGGAGCTTCATGCCGGCGTCCTCTGGTGAACCTCCATCTTCTGGGACGTATCAGGAACAGAATCTCCTTTATTAGTTTTACTTGCGAGGATAAGACGTCTCCATAAGCCGGAGGACAGAGTGTTGCTGTTGGGGATAAATCCTGTGACTATTCCCTTATCGGATGGACTCAGTAACCTTTGTTCCAGCCTACCTCCCTCTGACCTCTAATCCTCTCCATATATACAACCTGGAATGTTTTTCTCAACTCCTCACCCGTCCCATCTGATATTGGATTCCATCTGTTTTGAGACACTCGGTGCAGGATTGGAGGAATAAGGTCAGAAAAGCAGGAATCCAAAAGGCCGTTTCTGCTTCGCCGACCTCTTGATGCCTGAATGCTTCTGTTTGGAAACTTTTCCCGTCTGTCTTCCTCACAACTTTTCTACTTTCACATTTTCCCAGACAGCTCATGTGAGTCTATAGAGCAAGGGTCTCAAACTGACGCCCACCCACCCACCCACCCCGCCCCTCCAGGCCATCCATCCAGCCTGCATGTGATATTAAAAAAGTCAGATGATTGGATGAGAATACATTTCTATTTTTTTACCGTGTCCCTAGTTTGGTGCAACAAGAGGAAAAAGATCGATTCTCTTAGAAGGAGGGAGAAGAAATTTAAAGATGTCTGTCCTTTGGCTTTAAACTGGAAACATTTTCCAGAACCCAAACTGGTCCTACGCTGTCCAACTCAACAAAAAGCATATATCCCTGAAAAGCCCCCAGTCCTCTGCGTTGCCCCTGAATGAACTCCTCAAATTAAACCTGACTCAGTAATAATCTCAAAAAAGTCCATATTGTGCCAAATCATAGGAGCGGAATTTGGACAGAATCGGATTTTTGTTTGACCATTGTGGTCAAAAAACGGAGTTTTCCACAAAAACCTCTGACCCTACTGAGTAAAATAAATACTTCTACTGAATACACATATATGTATTCAGTAGAAGTCTTTTTTTAATAGCGGTAAATTTGAAGCCGTTTGGACCAACAGCTGAGAATGTATGCCTGAAATCAGTAGTTTTCTGTAAACAAAAATGCGCCACCTAGCGAGTAAAATAGGAACTATCAGAGTTAAACATGATACATACGTCTCCTGGAGTCGATTCATGTGCAGAATTTGGACTAAATCGGGTCAACTGCTGTGAAATTGTCGCCCGAGAAACTTTGGCGACAAAGTTTTGCCCTAGACGGTCATTAGTAATTAACTAAATACAGAGTTTGCTTGAAGCAACTGAATGCTAAAATAATTCCCCTAATTTCTGATGAATGACTGCAAATGTTTGGTGACATTGTCTCAAGTCTTCCCCAGTTTTACTCCTGACACCAATCAGCCATAACAATAAAACCACCTGCCATATATTGTGAGCATGTTGATCCTGATGGAGAAGCATCGCAGGTTAAGCTCCGCCCCCCCAACTGAGCACCTGTCAATCAAATATCGTCTTTCCTGCGGCGTCGTGCCGTTAAAACCAAACACATGAGTCCGAATGATACACGTATTTTTCTATTCCGTGTGTCTTACACACACACACACACACACACAGAAAAATGCCCAAGCTGGATCAAACATCATAATTAAATCTCCTGCATATTTACTTCAAAGAGCTGAGCTTGTAAACGAGGTTCTTGGCTGAGATCTATTCCATGACGGGAACATTAATGGACTCGTTCTACCGCTCGTATGTCCACATTTTTAAGTCCAATCCAGCCGAGGAATTCTTTTTCTCCTGGTGTAATTTCTGACATGATGCGTTTCTTCTAGTTATCTCAGCCACCATCTGAATGTTGCCACATCCAAAAAATGTTTATTGTCACAACGGCAACCGTGAAGTTGTAAAACAAGGCCTACGCCGTCGTCACGCCCGATAACGTATCCCCAACGGGACTCAGATTGTCCAGGTTTAATCTGAGGTATTATGACAATTTATTCTTATTTTGTTTAATAATTTGATAGAATTATGAAGAAACCAAGGGAAAACAATATATCAGGATAAATAGATACAGATAAGATTCAAAATAGATCAGCAGAAGTAATGTCTATGTCACCAACTCTAGTTCCTCACAATCATCTCCAATAAAAAAGATTTTATTCACGGGCATCAACAAGAGTCAGAAATCTATATTTGACGAGTGACGTTTAGAATCAGTCAGTTTTTAATTAACAATATCAACTAAAGGGGAACTTCACATTTAATGAAAGTAACGTAATATTTTCATTATTTTAACGCAACTGCCCTGAGGAATGTTGAACGACCCGAGGAAGCCATTTAATTATAACGTGGGTAAAACTGTAATTATTGTGTTTTCATTTTTTTTTTCTCATCCGTATCCCCCCCCTCAGGGGTTCCGATGAGTCTGAAGCTCATTAGAGCGACTGGATAAGAGTTCATATCTGACAAGGGAGGAGCTAAGAGGAGAGCGGGCGCTGGATATTTAAAAAAAATGTTTGTATTTATTTAACCTTTATTTAACCAGGAAAACCTCATCGAGAGTAAAAATCTATTTTCCAAGAGTGTGCTAGCCAAAACAGGAAGCAGCACAGTTAAAATCACAGACAGACAGACAGACAATCAGCAGCACAGTTAAAATCACAGACAGACAATCAGCAGCACAGTTAAAGTCACAGACGGACAGACAATCAGCAGCCATGCATAGAAAACATGAAGTAATCAATGAAGCACATTTTCCGTCAGAAATTGATCACAATCATAAAAAATTATTGCAGTGCATTCTGGGATTTGTAGTATCTGTGGTGTTTGCGCTGTTTACCAGCTGGATATAATTGTTCTGCGGGCCCGATGTGGCCTGCGGGCTTAGTTTATAGAGTGTAAACATGATAGCTGCTACCGCTCCGACAGCCAGGAATCCTTTTTCCTCTTTGCTGTGCGGTTACTAATGTCACTTCCTGCTTCATGACAACTTATTATTTATTGTCCAAATGATGAGGTGTGGCGCCATGGTCGCTCAGGCGCTCTATTGGCCAAATCGCACAGGCGCAGGAAGAAGAACGACGCTGACCTCCGGGAATCAACTCGTGGTTCTGCTTCAACTGTGTGAAAGGAGGTCAGGTGATTTTCTGGGAGCAGCTGATTGGTCTAGACGAGTCTATTGGGTCAAAAATGAGCTCAAATTGCACAGAAAATTCCCAGCTGTAGATGACCACAACATTGTGACACTCTAAGTCCAAAGTAGATTTTTAGATAGCGAAGCGTTAGCACAGTTTGATTCTATTCTGGAATTTCACCACTAGGTGCCACTAAAGTCTACAGACTGCACCTTTAAACCTGCCCTGCTGTGAGCAGCATCTCTTCTGAAGCCTTACTGATCATTCTTAGCAACTGATGTGCAAACTGTACAGTTATCAAGACAGTGTGAAAAAGACTTTTAGACATTAATTCTAGAGTACAATAATTGACTTGTGTTGGTGATTGTTTTTTACATGTTTTTAAATTGTTCTTATCTAACTTTTCCTGAACTACTTAAGCCCCTTCAGGTGTTTTTACCACGCCCTGACACACCTTCTTCCTCAGAGTTCATTCACATGTTTTGTTTAGAAGGGTGGGACATAAATACAGTAAATGTAAAAACATATATTGCACGTATTCTGACATTGTTGTTCATCCTGCTGCCCAGCCTCTAAAGGTGAAGTGACATTTCCTGCGGATCTCACAGATTACACATTTAACCAACGGATTCTTCAGTTGACGTCTTTATGTCCTTGTTGTTTCGTGTTTAAAACATTTATTTTCAAACTCAAGCAGCAGAGCATATTTCTAACAGGAAAGCGACATTAGCCGTGCAGGAATAAGAAGCGGAACCAATGACCGTCACAAAAAGGGGGGTTACTTATTTACTTACATGAGTTGGATGAGCCAATAACTCCATTAAAAAGAAAAAAGGAACGACTAACTCAATGTTGTATAAAACCACTAAAAGTCCGTGGAGAGCTGCTGTGAGGCTGTAAAGCCTGATACCGACACCGTCCTGTGTGAAATATATGTAGAAGGTAAACAATGACATATTTGTGGACTTTGGGCACAGTTCGACCGGAGGGCGTTCATATTCACGCGGCGTAGCTTTTGCATAACTGTTAGCATTCATGAATCCTAAAATCGTTCCGCTCGGATCGGCAGGCTGAAATGTGCGAGACGTTCAGGGGGGACAAGGAAACGATCAGATCAGAGGGAAAAGCAAAATAGCAGGAATCAGCACTCTGAAGATTCACTTATAAACTCTGCATATAGAAGGGAGAGTCAGGCTTTAAGGCATGGCGCCCGTAAAGAAGTCCATATCGCAGGCCCGCAAATCCCCGACGCAAAGGATCGGAATCTAATACAAAATGCCGAGACAAAAAGAAAAACTAATTTTCCAAAAAGAACAACAAGTTATTTAAAGATTGCAACAAACTGCAGATATAAATGTAGATGTTGTAAACTTCTCTTTCTCGTTTGATGTTCAAGGAGCTGCTGCCGCTTCTATTCCTTCATGGATTAATTCTCCATAACAACTAATCCTGTTCATTGTCACGGGGGTTGGAACCCATGTTAGCCAACATGGACAAGAGACGTGTCGTGCTGTGGACGAATCACCGGCTCATCACAGGACCGACACATAGAGACAAAAAAACATCCATAATACTTTCACTCCTACTGGACAATCTGGAGTCAACATTGATTCATTGGCTGAGAGGCGGGGTTATTCCCTAGAGAGGCCTTTAGTTTATCAGAGGGCCGACACACCCACCGGTTGTCCTGTAGTACCTGCTTTTGGACTGTAGGAGGAGGCCGGATTCAGTCTGGATGACAACAACAACAACAACAAAAGCAAACAAGCGGCAAAGAGCCTTCAGACATATTACGGGACGGCTGGTTGACATAAATCCTGTAGTGGCGATAAACGTACTTAATCCCAATGAAAGGAACGGGACGTTGAAGACTCTCTTGGCGCCCTACTTCGCGGAGAATCTCGCCGCTGTCTTTGACAGCTCATTCAAACTCCACAACAGAATTAGCACCGTTGTAAAGGCCAGAGTTTTCCAGCTTACGCTCACGGCCAAAGTCATGGCTTATGTCTGCTTATGATTTGGAGAGAGTCATTCGTGCCTTCATCACCTCGTCACCAGACTATTGGGACTCCTTAGACGTCGGTGCGGAGCAGTCCCTCCTCCGCCGCCCACAGCTGGTACTAACTGCTGCTGCCCTCCTGCTATCTGGTGGAACACATAACACCGGTATTGGCTTCTGTCCACTGGCTTCCTGTGCAGTGCCGCATTAATTTTCAAGGACGTATTTAACCGAGCCCTTGCACCCTCCGACCAGATGCTCTCAGACATCCCTCTGTCAAAATGAATAACCAGAGGTGACCGGGTCTTTGCAGCAGCTGGCCAACGCTCCTGGAACCGTGCACATCAGAACCGCACAGAGCCTTGAAAATGTTTAACTCTTTGGCTTTTAATACGAGTTGGGCTTCGACGCCTTTATGGAATCTGCTCATTTTGAATGTTCATGTTCATGTTTGTCTTATTTTCTTTCTCTTATCCTTACATTATCTGGATTTTAAGCGATCCTCTGATTTTCCTTTCATTCTTGTAGTTTATGCTTTTATATCAGTCTCATCTGCGTTTTGGTCAAACAGATTTTGGTTGTTGAATAAGATTTGTCTGAATACCATTAAAGACCTCGGCTAATATGGATGTACCCCCGTCCCTGAATGTTTCAAAAGAATCAGAAGTCACTTATGAGTCAAAGAAAAGTCGGATTGTCCACCAATCTGAATCCACGTCAAAACATTTGACGTGGATTCAGATTGGTGGACAGACAGGTGAATGGTCATGGGTAATCATCTATTCATCCTCAGACAGGTGGTTAACAATATTTTTAAGGTTGGTATAGAATAGAACAGAAAGAACTTGATCGACGCCACGGGGACGTTTGGGCGTTACAGCATCTCAAACGTTGTAAAGTGGCAAAAGCACAAGAAGACCAGTGTATATGTAAACATATATAAATAGACATAAGGTTGAATGAGGTATAAATATGACAGAAGAGTACGATCCCCAGGAAGAAAAACAGATATAAAGCACAAGCAGTCCAGTGCAGAAGTGCTATTGTTCAGTTGGAAGATGAATATTCAGTTTTTTCCTTCCGTTTTTTCAGAAAAGAAATCATATTTATATCACAATATTTATATTAACGGCATTTCAAGGTGGATAGTATTCAGCAGGGAGCCTTATAAGGCTTGGATCAGGTGTCCTTGACTCAAACCCAAACACAGGAGAACTACAAACACAATCAGGGACGATAAACATCGCAGGTTCCCACAGGTTTTTTATGGCAGGTGGGGGAAACAAAAAAAAAAAAAAAAGATTTCAACCCATACGTTTGTAATCGCAAAAAAACAACTTCAAATCCAACCTGCATATCAGGTTCTACCGCAACTTCTGTGGCCGACAGAATTTGATGCCAGGACTAATATAACCGGCGGTTGCATACCCCAGGTTATAGTCCCATCTATTTACTGTATCTCTATAGGAGGACAGCTGACAGCTCGGCTTTAGATCACGCTGACACGCTGGAAGAAAGCCAACCAAACCCGGGCCAAGGACTCAATGCCTGCCCGGGCGTCACTCAACAGGCCTGCCAGGTACTCCAGAAGCCCAGGAGACGGGGGAAGTTGATGAGAGATAGCAGTTAAGAGGGAAGGAAGGGTGAGATGTAGGTGAGAACGAGAAACTAAAATAGAGCAGCGCTGACAGAGGGAGTCGGAACGAGAGGAGCTTCCTCGCGTCTTTATCGACGCTCTCGATATCAACGTGGAGGTCCGTGTATTATGTGCTGGATGTGTGCGCTTCCACTTGTGCTGCGTTAGCTTTGAACTCGGTGACTTCACAGACAGACGGGAGGCGGCTGATTAGGAAAAGGTCAACAACGCATTCCATGGCCTCGACAACCCCGCACGTATGAATTATAAACCTGAATGTGTTTACCGTCTGTACAGAACATGCCTGGCCCCGTGCCGAGACCGGAGCTGATAAGAGACCAGGCCAAGAGTGCACTTATTTCAGAGGGGATTCTGTCTGTCCCAGCTCTAATTCAATCTCTACGCCTCCCGTCACGAGACGTTTAACTTCAAATCCAATGAATTGAACGTCGTCATGTGGCGCTGACTCGTTAAGAGTTTGGACCGTGCTGACCTCCCCGCCCCGCCTGTCTTATACCCTTTACCGTGTTAATGTGAATAAACAAGAACTCTTGTGCGTCCGTGTCTCCGATTCGGGTAAAACTCTTAAAACTTCAAATGTGCCAGAAAGAGTGTGAAGGAGCCGACTGACGAAGACGAGGACAGACGTGGTGTGAAATTTTTATCATACTTTAGGTTCTTTGGGCGGTTCCTACTCCATCTCCAGCATCCTTCTACCAATAGATCCACTATCCCTCCTCCTCACGGGTCCATCCATCTCCATCTGTCCTCTCTGACTTCGTCACCGAGACGTCTAGACTGGGCTGTCCCTCTGATGTGCTCCTTTCTAATCCTGTCCATCCTCCTCCTCCTCACTCCCAGAGAACATCTGAACATCTTCAGCTCTGCCTCCTGTTACCGTCACCAAACCATCCAGCAGAGCCGCTTTACCACCATATTGGAAACATTTCACTCCTGCTGCGTCTCTCCTGTCACAGATAACTCCTCACTCTCTTCACCACCTACTCCACCCTGTCTGCACTCGCTTCTTCACCTCTTTTTCCGCACACCCTGTTGCTCCGGGTGGTTAAGCATCATCGTTCCCCTCGCCCCACATTCACACACATGGATTCTGTTTTGCCGACTAACCTTCTTTCCACTTCTTTCCAGAGCATACCTCCACCTCCTCCCTGCTTTCACCCCAATTATCAATGTCATCCACCTACATCACAGTCCATGGAGACTCCCGTCTGACCTCATCTGTTAGCCTGTCCATCACCATAGCAAACAACAAGGGGCTCAGAGTTGATCCTTGATGCAGTCCCACCTCCACCTTGACCTCATCCGCCTCTCCTACAGCAAACCTCACCGCTTTCACGCTGCCCTCACACATATCCTTACTTCTCATAACATACTTCTCTGTCCCTCCAGACTTCCTCATGCAATCCCATAATTCCTCCCTCTGCTCTCTGTCGTACGCGTTCTCTAAATCCACAGAGACACAATGCAAATGATTCCGACCTTCTGTGTCCACATGTCCATGTGGACATGTGGACACACTCTTCCCCCATCATGGACAGATTTCATCTTTGTCAGGGGTCAAAATAAAAATAGAAATTCTAAACATGGAAGATTACAAAATAAAACACTTAGATTATTCCAACTCAACTCGAATTAGAAATGTGATCAATGATTTATTACAAACCATCAGGCGTGAGTATGTAAGTAAATTATAATAACTGATATGCAGATCCATCTCTCATGATATAATATATGTGAATAACATTGAGCGTAATAGCCTTTAAATTACTTATTTGAATGTTAACCGGGCCTCTTTGTTTTCCCGGCGTTGCAAAGGAGCCACAGGTTCTGTAATATCACTGATCACAGAACCACAGAATAAATAAACAATGTTATGTGGGTACGTATACTGGCAACAAACATTACAGCCCTCATGAGCCTCAGCATCCGTTACTATGGTGACAACACGAATTATGAGAGATATTTTCACTATATATAGTAAAAACGTTTAATGGGTGGTTGAAGAAGATGAAAAGTCAACGACCTCCTCGTCACCGCGGCAGAAGCAGAGAGACAAAAGGTCAAACTTGAGGAAAGTTTTCAAGGTAAGTTCAAGTTTCCATACGAACAGAGGTAAAACTAAAAAAAACAGATTATACCGTCGTTCCTTGCTTGTTTTGTGCGTCTTTAATGATCTCAAATGTTCTAGTTTCACCAATTAACTGGTTAACCCTTCATGTCCTGCTCGTTTAGCTTCACTATTTTTTCATTTGAAAATGATTGAAGTTGTTTATAATATGACCCAGAGGCAGCATGTTTATGCTAAACAGTAAGGGGCCAAGGGTGGAGCCCTGTGGGACGCCACAGGGTCAAAGGGTCCACTGAGGAGGAGGCATAAACTATGGCTTTTGAGGGAGTCCTCTTCGATTTGTTGTTTTTTTTCAAATTTATTTTTGGAATAGTAATGCATTTGCAGACTTACTAAAACAAAAATGTGTAAGTTTATTCAACAAAATAAAAAAGAAGAAGTTGTATAAGAGTCAAATCACTTTTCTAGAAACATCCTTTGCCAAAAAAAAGGGTGATGAATAATATTAAGGAAAATAGTGAGTCATGATGACTAAAATGACGAGGGGCGATAAAGAGAGCCGTGGAGAGAAAGCCTCAGAGTTATGTTAGCTGGTTAGACGCGGCTATAAAATCTGTCTGGCGGAGGCGCTTCTACGAGGAGCTGAGTCACGTTCAGATCTCCTTCTAATGGACGGTAATTGTCTCTACTTACAAAAAGGGCCGGCTGTGGAGGCAGAGGAGCTGGAGGAGACGCGTCGACACACACTTCATGTTGATGAGACTCAGAATAGCCTCGTTAAAACCGGACGATAGGATACGGAACCACGACTGCGCCGAGAACGTTTCCAATCCAAAATCAAGAATTCGCTTCACGAAATAAATAAGAAAGACAAATAAATCACCAGCTCTATATTTGGATTCATCCCACAATGTATGTCTGTCACATGACCAGCCTTTCCCCCGAGCAACAAAGAGCATCTAGTTTGAGTATAATCCTTCTAACCACACCTGTCAGACGCTAAATGAATCCAGAGGTCATAAATAACTATTACCAGGATTAATCAGGAAACCGAGAATTCAGGATTTTGGCTGATTGGTTCAAGTTTAGTTTGTTGGTTGACTTGTTCATTGGGGGTTTAGTATGCTGGTCGGTTGGTTGGTTGGTGGTAGAGTTGGATGTTAGTTTATCAATGGTTAGTTAATTGGTTGGTTGTTTAGTTGATGGGCTGATTAGCCAGTTTTTTATTTGCTCGTTGGTTTATTGTTTAATTAGTAGGTGGTTGGGTAGTTATTTGGTTAGTTGATTGCTTGGTTGGTTAATTGGTGGGAGATTTGTTGTTTGGGAATTGGTGGGTGGATGGTTATGTGCTGGCTGGTTGGGTGGCTGGTTGGTTGGTTGGGTGAATGGTTGGTTGGTTGGGTGGTTGGGTGGTTGGTTGGTTGGGTGGTTGGTTGGTTGGGTGAATGGTTGGTTGGTTGGTTGGGTGGGTGGTTCGTTGGTTGGGTGAATGGTTGGTTGGTTGGTTGGTTGGGTGGGTGGTTGGTTGGTTGGTTGGTTGGTTGGTTGGTTGGTTGGTTGGGTGGGTGGTTGGTTGGTTGGGTGAATGGTTGGTTGGTTGGTTGGTTGGGTGGGTGGTTCGTTGGTTGGGTGAATGGTTGGTTGGTTGGGTGGGTGGTTGGTTGGTGGCGTGAATGGTTGGTGAGTGTTTTTGTTGGCCGGTTAGACGGAAACAGTAGTTTCCCCAAATGTACAAAAACTATTCACTATTTATTTTTAGAACTATTTACCATGAAACAGGAAAGCGAAGAGTTGGACCGATCCGACATGTGGGGAGGTCTGTCACTTTGCCGAGCACAGTTTTATTCATTTCATTTATTTTTCATATCTATCTTGGTAATGACTGTCAACTCTGCTTTATACTGCAGCTTCATTAAATTTAATGTCTGTTCACACGTTGAGCCAAGCAGCAGTGTGACGTGACAAAAAAAAAAAAAGAAAAAAGAAAAAGGCAGCAAACCACGAGAACACAGAGTTCACTAAGCTCTTTTCTGCATTATGCATGATTTTAGTTCAATGTTTTAAAGGATAAACCAACTGGAAAAATCAGTCAGATGTTTACTAACAGCTGCAGCGTGCATCGGTCCAGTGGTCAAGTCATCCAGTGCAGAAAAAAAAACCCGCCCACGCAACGCAGCGCAGAAAAACAAAAAAAACAATGTGCCTGACCTATTTAAAGCAAAGTTTTTTTTTCATGCATGTTTTAACATGGATGTTCCTGCAGAAAAATAAATGTGAGGAGTCTCATTAAAAGTGTCTAAAACATTCTGTGAGCAGCAACCAATTAGACAGAAGAATAAAGCAGCGGGGGGGGGGAAAGGCAGCTGCAGCGGCGGTGATGTACCGGAGAGCCGTAGCGGATCCAATGCACAACAGTTTGCTGAGCTCTGACAAAATCTGCCTGCAAAAATCAATAATTAACACTTTATATCTAATGTCAAATCATCCGCTGAGCTTTGGGAGGGGAAAACACGTGAGACAGGAGAGCGTGGACAGTCTCCTCACCTGCACAGCCTTTCAATCGGATCCATCAGGATGATGATGTCACTGATTAGGATGTGACAAAAGAGAGATTGACAATCATTTTAATACCTGCTGAGCATTCGATCTGTAGCTCTATGTACCTATGTACAGATCAAAGGCAGAGGTTTTATACTTAATTACTGTCATCAAAGATATTTGATATATATAGAATAAGATTTGGCAGATATAAAAGAAAACTATCAAATATAACACGAAACATATGTTGGTATTTCCACACCTCTGGCATCTCTGGCACAAGAACTACCCTCGAAAGTCTGATCTTACCTTACATTAGCTTGTATAATCTTATCTTATCGTATCTTATCGAATCTTATCTTATCTCACATTATATTATCTTATCTCACCTTATCTCACATTATATTATCTTATCTCACAGTATCTCACATTATATTATCTTATCTTATCTCACCTTATCTCACATTATATTATCTTAACTCACCTTATCTCACGTTATATTATCTTATCTCACCTTATCTCACATTATATTATCTTATCTCACAGTATCTCACGTTATATTATCTTAACTCACCTTATCTCACGTTATATTATCTTAACTCACCTTATCTCACGTTATATTATCTTATCTCACCTTATCTCACATTATATTATCTTATCTCACCTTATCTCACGTTATATTATCTTATCTCACCGTGTCCCACATTATATTTTCTTATCTTATCTCACCTTATCTCACATAATAAATTATCTTATCTTATCTCACCTTAACTCACATTTTATTATCTTATCTCACCTTATCTCACATTATCTTATCTTATCTTATCTCACCTTATCTCCCCTAGTTGATTCATTTGCACAAAATTTGGACTAACGGTTGAGAAATTATGGCTCATAAAACTTTGAAATAAAGCCCCCTCTATGTTTGGAAATATACAATCAAACTTTCCCTAAATCAATCCAGTTCTTCCTCACACTAAGATCTATGTTGTTACAATTTGAAAATGATGCGTGGAAAGGGCTTTTGAGTTATCGTGTCAACAAGACGGATCTGCGGCGGCAGACGCAGCTATGAAGGCTAGATAATGTCCCCCGGCTCTTCGGGGACATAAATTTGTCTTCAGAAGTGTCTGAGAAGAGACTTAAGCTCTGAGGGCTAATCGTTCCAGAGGTGCAGGTTCCACGACTGCAAACACTCTGTCACCATTAGTCCTCAGCCGGACCCCTGGAACAGATGAAAGACCTCTGCTCGAGGACATCAAGGCACCGCTGGTGCATGCGTTAGTGAAAGAACAGAGCTGTAGGGGGAGGGCGGGTCATGCCGGGCCTCAAGCGTAATCAGTGAAATCATAAAATCTATCCTAAAAACATACGACGGATTGTTTGGATTCAAACAGGTAAAAAGATGGTTGAGGTAATCTAAAGGGTGAAGATCTAGAAGGATGTTAAATCACCTCTGGATCCTACTTTTTTTTTGGAAAAAATGTGCAAGATGGAAAAAAACTGTACAAACTCTGTGTTCCGGTACACAAAGCTGAGATTAATCCTTAAAGCAGACGCCGTATGTGATGTCACCTGTTGTTACAGACTCACCTGGGGATGTGAGTGCTGCTCAGTGGGGCAAAGCGAGAGCGAGATAGTGCTGGAAAACGAGAAACCTAACAGACCCTGTGGATATTTGAACAAAATATCGGCTGGCTATTCAACGGTGTGGCGCCCACCCCTCGTTCAGTTTGAAGAAATGCACACCTGGTAAAGCGAGCTTTGAATTCTGTAGATAGACCACACCATTAGTGAGGTGTGCACACGGAGGTGGGTAACCTTACATGCCCCCTGCGGTTGACTGTAAAGAACTCCGTGGGTAGCTGTGCTTCATAACTTCATAAGATCTATGAGGAAAAACTGTTTCTGATCTTCTTCCTGGGTGGACAGACTGGTCCAGGAAGAAAACGTCCTCATTGAACTGAGTGGGTGGCGTGACCGCACACCTACATGTCCACGCGCATTTACCCTCAGCGCGACTGCGGTGGCGTCTCAGTGCCCGATGATGACTCACTCAGACCTCCAATTTCATGTACCTGAGCACACGGACACAGCGACCCACGCCGACATAGTGAGGTCTCCTGCTGCTTCGCGGTGCCTCATGTGCCCTTTAAAGCTGGGCAGCACTTGGAACGCTTGGCACCGTGGAGGATTCCCACTTCTCAGAGCCCTCCCTTTCATTCCAAACAGCCCCCTAAACATCACCGTGCTGCACACAGACACCCACACACACGCATCCACTGGCACACATACAAAGCTGTGATCTGATTGGCCGAGGAGGGCTCCGCGTTCTATACATCACTGTGTATCCGAGCCACAGGTACCTGGGGAAGGGTGTGGGTTGCTGTGGCAACACGAAGCGCAGGGCGGGAAGAAGTTATGGCGCTCTGATGTGAGGAGACTATCAATGACGCGGTGTAATACATGTGTGACTCCCGCTGGATGCCTGAGGGAGACACACGTGTCGGGAGGGGGGAGGACAGAGAGTGTCTGAGGT
The DNA here is from genome assembly GCA_037951165.1 of Lophius americanus. Classification (NCBI taxonomy): domain Eukaryota; kingdom Metazoa; phylum Chordata; class Actinopteri; order Lophiiformes; family Lophiidae; genus Lophius; species Lophius americanus. The sequence goes on along the minus strand of JBBDHG010000264.1, from coordinate 398,007 downwards.
GAGCTGTGGACACGTCTGTAGGCGGAGTCACATCCATCTCAGTCTCTTTCCGTCCCACCCCCCCCCCGTCTCCTCACCAGAGGCATCTGTCTCCAATTCTCTCAATTTAAGGTATTTCATGATCCAACTTTGTCAGTGGAGGATTGGAGCGTCCCCCCCGTCAACAGAGTCCTGCGTCAGATTTGTTATCTCAAATAAGGCTTCATAAGCAGAAGATTGCCTGCATTTATTTTTTACACGGGGGTCTTGTTCATCATCTGATGGCTAAGTAGCTGGGAGGACATCTAAGTCGCGCTGGTGGCGTCCCTTGACGTTCTCACAGGACTGAAAGTCTCCTTTTGCATCTTAGTTTAGCTCCGTATGTCCGTGTGAATCCACCTGAATCCATATGCATAATCCCTCCACACCACAACCAGGAGAAGAAATGACTTTCTCTGATTCAAACACCCACAAGGACGTTCCACTCCACATTCACCGCTCACCATTAGCAATATTACCTTTCGATTTATTTTGAGCACAACAACCTTTCCTTCCAGGTCATGTCTTTGCTTCTTCAGGGATTTTCTTTGCGCTGTGAGAGGCTGCGCCGGATCATTTTAATGTGTCTGTTAGAGGAGTTGTTGTTCATGTGTTGACACTTCAGGGCTCGCAATTAATCTGGAACTCGTAACGTCGAAACCTCCCTAATCGCCTTAAAAACACTCATTTATGCAACAACAACAACACAAGACAGTTAGATTCCAGCAAAGATATTCCAGCATAGATACACCTGGCCGTATGATTGACAGCTGCTGCTCTGACTGGGGGGGGGGGGCATCCCCAGACACTAAAGATATATATCCCCCAAAAGTCAACAATCCCCTGCGTTGTACAGGAACTCCCCCTGATGTGAACCCCTCAAGTTAAATGTGATGCTATGTCCGAAAAAAACGCGATATTCATAAAAAAAACTCCCACAGTGAGTAAAATCTAATATATATGAAAGACAGAGGTCCTTTCATTTGCGCCGAATTTGGATTAAATCGGACCAGAAAAATCTATCCAGTTCTTCCTCGCACTAACGTATAAATAAAATTTGAAAATTATCCATGAAACAGTTTTTAAATTTTATCCAGAAGACATTGTTATTCCTTTGTTGTTGTTTTTTTATAAATGCTTCCTTCTAATGAGTAAAATATGATACGTAGAAGATAAATCTCACCTTTAATGGATTAATGGATGTAGAATTTTGGAAATGAAGCTCCCCTAGTGTCAGAAATATAAAACCGGTCTTTATAAAAATGGCTCCAGTTCTTCCTCACACTAAGGTCAATTTGGGTATAAAAATTGAAAACGCAAATGACGCAATGAAGCGATGACTTTTTGCATAATTACCCAGAGTATCCTTCTAAAACATTATAAATTGAATATTGTTTAAGGTATATATTGTGGAGAAGATGACCAACCTTAAAAAAAAACATCTTTCCATGGACAACAAAACATTTGATTGTTTAAAAAATCTAATCGTCTATGTCGACTGTTGTAATATAATTTAGACAAAAAATAATCACAAACATACGGACAACTATTTACCCCCGTCACATTTTTGTTTTGGAGGGGATGAAAATGATGAACAAGGAGGATCACCCACAGCGAGATTAGTTTCTCGGAACCATGAAAGGCTGTAGGAAATGCCTTTATAGTCCATCCATTATATTTGGAGATGCATCGTCTCGGCCACAGGGGTTGGAACGACGGATGAATAATGCCAACATAAAACCTTTTCACGAACAATGGCTCAGACTCAGAGCACTCAAACATCTGGGAAAAATACTCCTTTCAGACTAAGTGGTGCTGGCACTGCTTGACATGAAGTCAACTTAAGGTTCTGTCCCCGACCAGAGAACAACTACTCCAGTAAACACACACAAACACACACAATATATGGCTTCGAAGAAGTCGAGAAATTTAGGTGGAGGTCCAGATTGTAACCGGCAGAATAAACCTCAGCTCACGCTTCCCAGAGCAAGAATCTACGGCGGCCTTCAAGTGTCGGAGTGATGTCATCGTTTACGGCAACCCGGAGCTTTTCAAGTCATGAGCTCCTTTAGATAGAAGTATTCAGATGAATACATTCATCTATCCGGTCAAAGCGTAGCTGGTTGATGACCAATATTATGTTTTGTTCTACATTGTGTTAGGGTTGACAGTTTTAGTTGGCGGCCGACAACTGAGGCCTCATTCTTAATATTTAGCTCAAGAAAAAGCAGCGGAGCGCGAAACGTCTCCGTGAAAGACGGGACACATTAAGACCGAACTCTCGAGATCATCCCGAGTTGAACCAGTGGAGCCAAGTTAAATACCCCGGCAGTCCACCGCGGGGATGTAAACGATCGGGGCAATGAATGAACATACAGGATTGTTTGTTCCCCAAAGAAGGAAGGAAGGCGCAGCCAGCATTTTGTCCAAATACATGGGAGGGGGTGAGGTCAAGGTGAGGGGGGGACTGTGAAGCTGGCAGGTGGATCTTCAAGCCAGAATCGCTCCTGAATCTTTCCAAGCTGACCCAGAGCCAATTGTGTCGCACCGCTGTGGAGGAAATGCACTTGGCGGTGGCCACTAGTACCAGGCAGAGGTCCAGTTACAAGATCCCCCAACTCAACATACAGCCATCCCTTGCCTACCGGGGTGAATCCCCCCCAAGAGGAACCACACCAGTTGATCTCCAAACAGTTTCACAAGTCTGGTTTTCATGTCTCCTTTGACGGCGAGGGTTCACACTCCAAAACTTTATCATGTGCTTCATAACAAGTACGATCCTTCATTTACCTAAAGAGAAATTAACCATCCATCATTCATCATCTTCTTCCTTTGCTGGTTTTTAAAGGCGAAACGTCTCTTCGTCGTCTTTCTGCCACTTCGACATAAATCGATATTCTCCAGAACTGGTGTTCACTTTGTCCATTCTAGGTCTACTGTACAAATTTAATAGCCACCGTGGAAGACGGAAGGATTCCTTCTAAGCTAACGCTACAAAATATTCTTATTTTCTTAGTAATGAACATCATAGTCCTTTTATTCACAGAGATATCGCCTATTTTACAGACTGCTCCTTTAATACGTCCAGGATTTGTGACACCACCGACCGCTACAGGAGCAGCAGTTGAAGGCTGACGTCATTGATGCCGGGAGCATCTCCGTTTTGCACTTAGTGCTGCCATATATTATAATCAGTTTATCACAGCTGTTGACTACTCCTCCACACGGTAGCGTGATGTATGAGGGTCATTTTTGTCATTTATATGAATTATTTAATAGGTTCAACAAAATCAGGATCAAGATAAACTTAATTGTCATGAAAGTTGTGAAAATTGTGTTGGACTTTTCACCAATGTAGCAGCCATGAAACACAACATTTCCCACAAAAGTACTTAAAGTAAGTATATGTTCAGTATATAATATATATAAGTAGATAGATCTATATATATAGATATATATATATATATATATATATACATCCACACATCCACACACAAGCTTTAGCTCCTACAGTTTGTCAAACACCACTGGGACTTTCAATGGAACAAGGTCAGAGGTCAGGCAAGTCCAAAGTAGAGCTTTTTTGGCAACAAACACGAAAGATGGGTAGCAAGAAAGGAAGTCATGAGGGAAAAGCCCCTCATGCCCACTTTGCAGTCTGGTGGTGGATGTCTGATGCTGTGGGGCTGTTTTTCTTCCAAAGAACCTGGACATCTTGTTAAAAGACATGGCTCCACGATCTCCATCAAAGACCAGCAGACATCAGATGAAAGCCTAAAAGTCTCTTTCTCCAGCAGGGAGATGAAGCGACGCCCACCTCAGAACCAGAATGAAGTGAACGCTGACTGTGCACTAACTATTTCTTCATGGCCTCCATACTGAAAGTCTTACTTAAAAATGCTATGTTGTCATTATTTTACACCACAGCACATCACGGTCCAATTAGGCATTTCTGTACTTGCTGTTTTTTCCCTTAATGGCCGTGTTTGAGCGAGAAAATGCCAGAGCGTCGTTAGAGTGAGAGTCGTTTCAGGCCGATGCAAGAATCCATCCCACTGAGAGCCTTCACTCACAGGCTGGTTCCGATCTCGATGTTGGCCTCTCAGGCCTGACGGCCTTTCTGCTGTGATTTCTTCCTCTTTTCAGAGCCACTACATTTTACAGCTTGTTATGTCTCCTCCCAGCATCTATTGATCTCACTTCATCTTAGTTGGAACCACAGAGGAAGTGTTCATCTCTGGATTCATTCTCAAACGGTGACTCACCACTTTTTCGTCCAGATACAATAAAACCGGGCGATTTATCAAATTTGAGCACCGCCGTCTGTTTGCCGGGCTCTCTTATTGAGTTATATCTCCGACGCATCCCATTTCCTTTACATCGCTGCACTTTCACATTTTCACAAAGCGACTAACGGCTCTTAGGCAGGCTGCAGCGCGGAAAGTCAACACCATGTGACACCTACCTCCTCCGCTCCAGACTTTCTGACTCCTCAGCTTTTATCCGGAGAAAATTTACAGGTGTGAGAACCCTCGTGGATGGAGGTCTGGATCAAAGACCTCCACTTTTGGTGGTCTGGTTTTGTTTAGAGTGTGAGAGCAACCTTTTGCTGCGACTCAATTCAGTAAATTACAGTAAGCTACCGATAAGTTTTCATACAAACTACGCTGTCGTCAACAACAGCGAGACTTTTCCCTAAATAGTCCTCTATCTCTAGATAGAGCTTCCACTAGTCCGAAAAATATGAAAAATGCAAGATAGTTCTCTCAGATTGACTCATTAACCCAACTTGGACTGACCAAATACAGCGTTTTTCATAAAAAAAAAGCTTCCCCTAGTGAGTAAAATATGATATTTACAGAAAAGATCTCTTTTAGTTGACTAGACTGAATTTGACAGACGGTTAGGAAGTTATGTGTGAGAATCTGTGTTTGTAAAAAAAAAAAAGAAGGTCCGCCTAGTGAGTAAAATATGAATTGTTCAAGTAAAATATGATGTTTAAAAGATAAATCCCCTCCAGTCGATTGATATTCACCACGTTTGGACTGAAACGGACCAACGGTTGCAAAATTATGGCCCGGAAATGTGTTGAGAAAAGGTTCCCCCTAGTGTTGGAAACTGTACCAGAATCACTCCACGTCTTCTTTGCACTAAGGTTTATGGGGGTATAAATGTCAAAATCGATCCATGAAGTAGTTTGAGTTATCGCGTTAACAAGGACCCATGACTTAGTTTCATAATAATCCCAACTTTTCGGGGATACAAGAAGTCGGATCACAATGTAAAATGTTTAAATAAATAGATAAACCTCTTGAAGAAGAGAAGTCGTTCGGTGAACTAGTCCCTTTTAAGCTGGGCTTGAATGTCAGAATTCGGTGGATCCGATAAAGTGGCGGATATTCAGAGAGTTTGTTAGATTTGTGGTGTGAGCAGTCAGCGATATAATTCTCTCCTATTTTTTTGACTCAAAACCAAATGAGTCCACACGGTGCCAGAACCTTCACCTCAGCACCTCAGGAGACGCTCATCATGATTCGGTCCCCATGAATGCACCTAAAGATGTCGTACACCGCTGGACTCTGTACGCTGTTGCTAGGCAACCATCTCTCACAAACTCTTGCATCGGTTGGCCCATAAATCTCTCCTTTGGCTGCTCCCTCCTCACCTGTGTTCATACATGTGCAAGAGCCAAAGGCTATATGACTTACTGAGGATTCTCATTTGAGTCTCAATAACAAGCCCCGCCCCCTTCTTCCTGCAATAATTCACAGACGGATGTGGAACTTTCGGAACTCATTAATTTGGCGGAGCTTACATCTATTTCGGAGAAACCGCACCACATTAATTGCGGTTTTGTTACCACCTGCATTTATTGTTGTAATAGAGGCGGGGTTACTTCTGGAAAAGATATTTTGATCCCAGCGAGGACTTCACCAGGTAACACAATTTCTTCTCCAGCCTCACTTAGTGCAACTTCTTGCTAATCGTAGCAACCATCAAGAGCGAATCATTACAAATGGAATGTCATCATTGTGCAGGACTTTTTGTCTGAAACCAAAGACCCGATGATGACTCCAGATTACAGGTCAGGAAATCACGACTCATTTCCTCAGAAAACCTCCAGCCTCTTCACCTTTCGCTCAAACCGTCAAGACTGGCGATCATAAGACTCAAGAGAGTCATCGGGTCAGACCCTCATCAGCGCCCACATGCAACCAGCGAGGCGTGAAAATCAGAGCAATTGATTAAGTTTGTAGACCACACTTATGATCACCTAGAGCTTCAGACTTGTGCAGCTACGTCTGTTCTTTGTGAGGCCTCGACCCCGACATAAACTTCCCTTCAGCGGAGTTCAAACTGAGTGCATGACCTTTAACACGAAGCGCTGATGCCCAGCTCAGTCGGGATCCACTGTTGAGTCGGGTAGATACATTTAAATGCCATTTTATGGTCGTAACTAATGAAAGGATGAGACAATATATATATAAATGTAAAACATGAAACGTTAGAGGTGGTTTTCTTTCATTCGGAACAAATGAGGAGGAGAAGGATGAAGAAACAAGCAGAGGCAGAGAAGAAAAACGCGGTACTCACTGTTGCTGCATTCTTGTATTAACTTTTCCCCCCCGTTTCTTTTCGTTTCCACTTCACACAACTGCGGTTCTTCAGTCGGATCTCTCAGCACGTTCTCCGTAGGCTGCCTCCAGATGACGAAAAAAAAAAAAAGAACAAGGTTCCCCGAGAAGTACTACCACTCCTCTGGCGGCGTCAAAGGGTGAAAATGAATCTCGGGGAAAAATAATGTCTGTGATCTCTGTAGGCCTCTTGGGTAATTACGCGATGCTGCTGATTGACATGTGCACCACAAAGCCTCTGTGTACTGTGACTTTACAGTGAGGCCATAGAAGCGGAGTCCCCGCCAGGCAAATACACCTGAGTGTCTCTCCCTGCCTCCCTGGAGGCCTCCCTGGCAACTGTTGTTATTCTGCTGCCTCTAAGGCAAACGGAAGATGCTGAAGAGAGTCGTCTACTGGGTAGATAGAAGCACCGGGCTGGCGAGCACGTGTTTACCTGCTGGGCGGACAAGCCGATGCCTGAAAGATGCCGTCTGCTCACTGTCTGTGTTGGAAACCGAGTCTGCTGAGGTATATAGTTGCTTGTCAGATTTATCCTATAGACGGTTTAGGCTGTTGTGAGAGCGGAGCCGCTTCGCTGTCAAACCCGTTTCCTGTCAGAGAGAAGGATTCGTCCCCCAGGCCTGGGCTGCGAGTGTGGATCAGTACAATTCAGACAGTAAGCAGATCTGAGCTGGCAGGTAAGAGGTCGCTGCTGCTCATCCCAGCTGAAGTGAGAAGAGCTTGAGAGGCAATACAGGTAGTCGCGGTGTGGTCGGCCAGAGGTCGCAGGTGTGTCTCTGCTGGGTTCCTGTCGCCGGGTCGGCTGATTCGGCGGAGGTAGGCAGTGGGAGGAAATCCCTGAGGTAAATGCAGAAATGTTGCGTGAAGAGAAGACAAAACAGGAACTGATGAGTAGAACGGATAATAACTTGCTGTCGTTTCCTTTTCCTAGTTCTCTGGGAGGTAGTAGGCAGATGAGGTGTTGTCTGACTGGATCGTCTGAAGAGGAGAGGACGGCGGAGGTAAACGTGTGCTGCGTCAATTGCCACTCTAGTCGTCTGTCTTCTGTCTTTTGAGAATGAATGCTGGTGGTTTCCCGGTGTCCATCTGAGGAAGCCGACGCTCGGCTTCTCCTCTCAACGCTCACAGGTGGGTTTCTTCAGGGGCTCCATCTGTAACAGACAAAAAGAGCAGACACAGCGACGTCATCATCAGCTCCGCCAGAGGAGGCCATGTTTGATCCGGTGCAGGATTTTACATAAACGTCTAGACGGAGTCTTAATTAACCCCAGAGCAGGAATGATGAAGTTATTATCCTCAGAACGGATGAATAAAGAAAATGAGAGACAAATGAGTGGGAACATTTGAGAATTGTTAATCAGGAAGCTCAAAGGATCAGTCAGGGTGAAGTGAGAGCAGCTTTAAAGAAGATGAAGAAGGGAAGGCAGTTTGTCCTGATGACATACAGGTGGAGGTATGGGAGTGTCCAGGAGAGAGGGCAGAAGAGTATTAAATGACATCGTCTAACATGTTCTTGAAGAGTGAGAGGAGGCCTGAGGAATGGAAGAAAAGTTTACTGGTGGTGATCATCAAGTTCGAGGGTGATGTTCAGAGCTGCAGCATCTACAGACGTTTAAAGCTGATGAGCCACAGGATGAAGATCTGGGAAGGAGCCAGTAAACTTCAGGTGACAATTTGTGAGCAGCAGTGAGGTTTTATGCCAAAAAGGAACACCACAGATGTGTTGTTAGGTTTGTGAGTGCTGATGGAGAAGTACAGAGAAGGTCAGAAGGAGTGTATTTGTGGAGAGAGCGTACGACGGAGTGACATATGAGGTGAGGCAGGACTCTCCGTGGACCAGGATGTATACGGATGACATTGAGATCTTTAGTGAGACCAGGGAGCAGGTGGAAGAAAACCTGGAGAGGTGGAGGTATAAACTAGAGAGAAGAAGAATGAAGGCTAGTCACAGCGAGACAGACTACATGTGTGTGTATGAAACGGAGGCGGGTGGAACGGTGGGGATGAAGCAGTAGGGGTGGAGAAGGTGGAGGTGTTTGTGGTCGACTGTTCAGACTAACGTGGAGTGTGGGAAAACAAGGTAAAGAAGCGAGTGGAGAAATCTGTCAGGAGTTATCTGTGACAGAAGAGTGAAGGGACAGGTTTACAAGATGGTGGTGGGAGCAGCTCTGCTGGTTGGTTTAGAGACGGTGGCTCTGACCAGAAGACAGGAAGCAGAGCTGAAGATGTTGAGATGTTCTCTGAGAGTGAGGAGGATGGAGAGGATTAGGAAGGAGACATCAGAGGGACAGCCCAGGTTGGATGTCTTGGAGACAAAGTCAGAGAGGACAGATTGAGATGGTTTGGACATATGAAGAGGAGGGATAGTGGATCTGGAGGATGCTGGAGATGAAAACTGCCACGCAGGAGAAAAAGGAGAAGACCAAAGAGGGGGATTCTGGATGTGCTGAGAGAAGAAATGCAGTTGGTTGGTGTGACAGAGGAAGATGTAGAGGACAGATAAGGAGATGGAAACAGATGTTCTGCTGTTGCGACCTCTAAAAGGAACAGCCCAAAGAAGAAGAGAAGAAGAAGAAAATGTTTTTCCAAAATGACAGTCATCAAAAGGAGCCACTTCAACTGTAATATCGCTCCATTTTCACACGTCGATACATTCTTAAGTGGTTCCAAAGAGGCTCAGCAGTAGATAAACGCCGTGTCACATGACTAATGTAGCACAGTGCGTCTCTGCAGCAGCAGACATATCAAAAGTGCAGAAAGTTCATTCTGCAATAACAAAAGCAGGCCCAGCAGTTCAGTATGCAGAACAGCCACTGGGATGAAAATCTATTGTTGGCAGACCTACACACAAACGCACACCCACACCCACTCAAACACATTCCCTGATAATCTCCCTCCATCTGTGCAAGCTGCTCTTGGGTTTGGTCCCCGTCACATGGTCCCCATCTCATAGTGCGACTCTCTTTATCATATAGACAAAACACGAGATTAATACGCCAGACATGCACACAGTTAATCACATCCTGGAGACGGCAATAACAGATGAAGACAGAGCGTCCAATCCCAACGCTGCGGTCGTTCCGGCCGTTTCTGTTCCCTGAAAGTTTACGATGCGGACGAAACGCAAGGAAACCACAGGAAAGCAGTGGGGCAGTTTTGCCATAATTCAAGCAAACTATGACAAATGTTTTCAGACGCGTTAGAAAAACAAAAAGACACGTTTTTTCTGCCGAAATGAAAAATCCACATCCACATGTTAGGACGCTTCCAGTGACCTCTCACACTGGAGATGAACCAGGATGACGAATATTTGGATGCTCATTAAATGATGAAGGACCCAATTGTGACTCTCCCTGTTCCTGGTATCACCCTCGGCGCTGCACCGGTTCACCATCAAATCATCTACCCGCTGCAGGAGAACGCTTCTACCATTCATTACCGGGTTATGCAGCTTCATAGGCGGTAGCTATATTCGCTTGTTTTCCAGATATACACCAATTTTGTTCATTGTACCTTTTAGCTAAAGCTAAACCGCTCAACCGTTTGGATAAATCATGTTTTTAGAAAACTATTAGACTATTTTGGTTGTATCAAGCTGCATCATTGTGTTTAATAAGACCCCGCATGTTTTAATGCTCCATAGTCCTGGTTAATAGCTTTTCCTCGGTGGCATCGTTGACCTGTGGTATGCCCCATGGCCACATCCTCGGCCCCTTACTCTTTAGTATAGTCATGCTATCACTGGGTGTGTTTATAAGCAGGCTCAGACAAGTGGTAGACATTTTTCTATAAGAAATAGAATATCAAAACTAGGCCTAAACTGTCGCCCCCGACATCAAGGGTATATGCCCAAAAAGCCCCCAATCCTGCATTGTACAAGCAAAACCCTTGATTAACCTCCTCAAATAAAATGTCCAAAAAACTTTTTCATGAAAAAAGTTGCCCTTTTTTTTCTCCAAAATATCTAACCTTCTTTCAAAATCCACCCAGTTCTTCCTCGTACTAAGGTGCATAGGTAAATAATATTTGAAAATGATCCTGAAATCTGTTTTTGAGTTATCAAATCAGCACGACCGATCAGCGGCGGCGGACGCAGAAGCAACAGTTGCGAAGATGATTCGGGAATATGAAGAGCTCAACGCGATAGATCCATGCTAATCTTCATCTGATTGACTTGGCATGACCACGTTTCTCATGCAGCCACTCACTGAAAAGACCTTTGACAACATGAGAAACATCATCAGTGGGAAAAAATCAAGGATTCTTTATTTGTGGAAAACAATGTATACATAAACTTGATCCATAGCTTCACGCTTGGAAACCCCAAAATCTTATCAACTGCCCTTAATTACAAGAAATCCCATCGAAATCCATCAAAGACCTTTTGAGTTATCCTGCTTATTAATACAAACACCGTCAAAGAACAACAACAGAATCACGTCTCCTCAACACGAGCAACAAGCAGGCGCTCATAGGTGGCGGTTCCAACGCACTATAAGTGGTGACCACGATGAACCCCGAGGTCCGTGTGCGACGTTAAGGACACTTAAAGAGTCTCAACCCACCTTTTATGTTCAAGCCCACTATCTGCACGACAAAAGCTCAAGCACCCTCGGTCAGAACCACTTGACGGTACATTAGCAGCGAGTAGGAGACAGAGTTCCCCACTCACAAACTCATCTATTGAGTTGAACCCAGTGAAGAAAAACCAGGGCACTGCATTATTCACAGGTGCATTGTTAATTCAGTATAACACACCAATCCCAGATAAACAACTTGAAATATTCCGGCGTGAAATCAAATTCAAAGCTGCTACTTCTGACTCCAAACTAGAGAATAACTCAAACCCCCCGAACGCCAAGGCCATCGTCATTAAAACTCCAGCAACAAGGAGGTCGTTCTTCAGACGAGGCAACGGCAACGACATCTGGGAATAATTGTTCCCTCAGAAGTGCTTCGAAAGCAAAATCTGTCGAATAGTCTGGACGTGACATAACCCCCGGTATCCCCCCGTAAAAAATAAATAAAACATTCTAACCTTAGAAATATACAAAGGATTTAACTTCCTATAGCAGGGAAACAGAAAGAAATGAAACTAATAGAGTCCAAAATTGTAATTACCAATGGATTATTGTGGTATGCTGTTGTAATGGATTACCAGCACCACAGCATGCGACACTCCCCTCCGTTCAGCCGGTGTGAGGACTGGCATTTTTTCCTCTACGTCACCACGGTAATGAAAATGTCACAAACCGTTTAAACGCACCGATGGCTCTCCCATCAGTGACTCCATCTGGTGCATTCCATGGACGTGAGTCCAGTAGAGTGATGTGAGGGGTCAAAGGTCGCCATGGAGGGAGTTAGATCAGCTGTCATGTTGTTCGTCGGGTGATTTTGACAAGTTCAATTAATTCCAAGTCATAAAATCTCACCATTCCACCCAGCAGCTACATCCGGCCTGCATTTACCCATCATGCTCTCTGTTTTTATCAGTAGATTCCCGTGCAGCACTTTCAGACACATTTCTCAGTCGCGTAAGCACTAGTTGGATTAGAAAGCACTCAGACGAGATGAGAGGAAAGACCGGCATTTTATTTTATGAAGCTTTAAAAGTTTATCCAGCACTTTTATTCACGTAGATACAGTACATCCTGAAAATAAATATCGTATTTATTCAATATATAAGAATCCATGCTCAGAAAGTAGTATGCAGAAACTCCAATAGAATTATAAGGACGGGCAATGTTGATTTTTTAAATGAATTTTTAAGCATTTGTTTAATTATTAAGACATTTGTTTTAAAACATGTTTTTTCTGAAATGAATAATAGATTAATAAACGGATTCGGAAAAGAAAGTCCTTCCATATTTTTGATATCATAATCCCGCCCCCTGCCAATGCAGACATGTACCAGAAATAAATACATACATAAAAGAACAGAGAAACAGAATAGGACGTTTAATCAATACCAGATGATTATGGTTCTGAAACCGTACAATGAAAAAGATCCAAACTATGAAGTACATGTCATCACTGGACCTCTCATAGTCGTGAGTCAGCGCTAAAAGCGTTTCTTCAATCGGACTCTTTGTGACAAGAAACAAATGAATAAAATATAAAAGGAGAACTCGTGGCCTTAATCATGAAAGAACGGTCAACCGGCTGAAATAAGATTAGAGGTTCTGCCGGGTTGAATCAAAATGTTTGAACTGATCAGTGAATGGCTAATTTAATTTCTTACGTGTTTAAGAAACATCATCATCGGACTTCCAAAGGAGTTTTCTGCTGCGAGCGAGCAGAGAAGTACGTGCAACGACATTTAGCTGCTCTGATAGTGAAAGTACCAGCAGAACTACATTAGAACATTTACAGTAACAATCCAATCATCTCTTTGATGCTAATGTCCAGAACTCTTAAATATAATATATAGCTTAAAGTACTTCTTCTTTCTAAAAAATGGACTCGGAAAAGTTAAAATGTAAAAGAAACACATAACGGATTTAGAATTGGATATTAATTAGGGCTGTTATTCAACTAAAGAATAATAAAAGTCATTATCCGCGGCGTAATAAATGAATTAAAGTGAATCCATCGATGATGAGATAAAAATGTTAAAGTTTAATGATCTACTTCTCCACATGAGTCTCTTTGACTTGGTCCATCTGAAAGAGTTAGACTCACCGACACTACTGGAGGTTTTATCGGTTATGAAATCTGGTTCCATCACACATGAGGAGAATCCCAACAGCTTATCTGCGCTCTGATCTCAAACATGCTACCTCACATGATGGGGAAATAATGTTTCCTCACACTCTGCTGCCTTTCATTTCAAGTGTCATGTCAGAGGGAGGAACGAATCCCCCGCCTCACATGACCTCTGGAGGCCCAGCTGTGTCATGTAAACAAAGTCACTGATGTAGGTGATCGGCCTACTTAGCAGTCAGAAATGAGGAAACAGAAGAAATGGAAATGGATGTGGGTGAGGAAACGGTTGAGAAGAGAGAGTCAACAGTTCTCCCATCGTCAGTTCTCCCATCAACAGTTCTCCCATCATCAGTTCTCCCATCATCAGTTCTCCCATCAATAGTTCTCCCATCGTCAGTTCTCCCATCAACAGTTCTCCCATCAACAGTTCTCCCATCATCAGTTCTCCCATCATCAGTTCTCCCATCGTCAGTTCTCCCATCAACAGTTCTCCCATCAACAGTTCTCCCATCAACAGTTCTCCCATCGTCAGTTCTCCCATCAACAGTTCTCCCATCAACAGTTCTCCCATCGACAGTTCTCCCATCGTCAGTTTTCCCATCGTCAGTTCCCCCATCAACAGTTCTCCCATCATCAGTTCTCCCATCATCAGTTCTCCCATCAATAGTTCTCCCATCAACAGTTCTCCCATCAACAGTTCTCCCATCAACAGTTCTCCCATCGACAGTTCTCCCATCGTCAGTTCTCCCATCGTCAGTTCCCCCATCAACAGTTCTCCCATCATCAGTTCTCCCATCATCAGTTCTCCCATCGTCAGTTCTCCCATCATCAGTTCTCCCATCGTCAGTTCTCCCATCGTCAGTTCCCCCATCAACAGTTCTCCCATCATCAGTTCTCCCATCATCAGTTCTCCCATCATCAGTTCTCCCATCAACAGTTCTCCCATCAACAGTTCTCCCATCAACAGTTCTCCCATCATCAGTTCTCCCATCAACAGTTCTCCCATCGTCAGTTCCCCCATCAATAGTTCTCCCATCAACAGTTCTCCCATCAACAGTTCTCCCATCAATAGTTCTCCCATCATCAGTTCTCCCATCAACAGTTCTCCCACCGTCAGAATGATTTGGTTCATTCCAACAAATGAAGTGAAAATTGTCAGTTTTTGTGACAAGCCCTGAAATAATAAGTTCTTTAGGGAGAACACGGACAGATTAGTCAGGATACAAACATTCATGAATATCAGTAAAAACGTTCTTTAAAGAACATCTAGACGAACACGTCACAAACATCTTCTCAGTTTTACCAGAAGCAGAATCTAATCACGTTTCCTTGTCCCGAGGACAATCACTCTTCTAAATTGCATCGTTGATAACTTCTGAGATTTGGATAATTTGGTTCACAAACAGATAAACACGGTTAATGACATCACCTCTGAAACAACCAACCCCCCCATCCTCCCCCACCGGCCCACTGAAGGAGACCCGGACCACAGAACTCCATGATTGGTTGAGTGACATACAGACAGGAACATTTTAAATATGCTCTTCATAAAGGTCTGCTAAGTAACTCATCCCTGATCCGGAAAGGCCAACTATCTAACACCTTCGGACTGTTGTTGGTGGGGAACCAGCGCGGGTGGGGGGGACAGATTCCAGTGGGGGCAGAAGCACCTCCGCAGAAATCACTAGAGACAGCCTCAAGTCAAAGGTCAAAGTTTACACATATACACCTGTCCTCTTTAGCACTTTTTCAGCTTCTATTTCTGGCAGCAAACAAAACAAAAGCCCCCCCCCCCGCCCGGTCTATCCTTCCCATGAGCCTCTGAGGCAAACAAATTAGACCTCAGCGGGGACAGGGGGCTAATTACGCAGCAGCAGGAAACTGCAAATGAAAGAGACATCAAGATTAATCTTCTAAAGGAAGACGGCAGGAGAGGGAGCGGGGACGAGAGGAAAGAGACGTTTCATACAGTATTCATCATTCTGTGTGCAGAAGGGAGGAGAGGGCCTTCCTCCCCCGGCAACGACACAAACAGATGTAGAGTACAGACGGCTAGAACCCGTTCACCAACCAAATCTGTGCAGCCCGGGCCTCAGAGGGAAAACGACACCTCCGATGTTTGGCTGGTCGGCTGCCAAATTAACTGTGAACACGGAAAAAAAGACGACCAGCCCGGCAACGTTTGGCTTTTGGAAAGAGGGAAGGAGAGAGACTGGATGGAGATCAAGACCAGAGAGCAGAGAGCAGAGAGGAGAGAGGAGAGAGCAGAGAGGAGAGAGGAGAGAGCAGAGAGGAGAGAGCAGAGAGGGATCTAAGGGGTGACGTGGATGAGACAGACTGGATCCAGAGACTTTGGGGTTCCTCCGACCGGTCTGATTTAAAATACAGACGTAAAACCAGGATCCAGTTCTGAGATCAACAAACACAACAGAACAATCACTGGACTGTTTCAATGTATGAACCTGGACTGTTTCACTGTATGAACCTGGACTGTTTCACTGTGTGAACCTGGACTGTTTCACTGTGTGAACCTGGACTGTTTCACTGTGTGAACCTGGACTGTTTCACTCTATAAACCAGGACTGTTTCAATGTATGAACCTGGACTGTTTCACTGTATGAACCTGGACTGTTTCAATGTGTGAACCTGGACTGGTCAGTCTGAGCTGTTATTTTTCTGCCTTCACTGTAATAATTTCGGGTGGTTCTGTTGGGGAGAACATTCTCTGTAAATGAAAACGAGCGGAGATCTTAATTGATTGTTTCCACTGCTGCCCCAGAAGCATTAAAGGATCTTCACTTCTTCTCATCTGGGAGCGGATTGGTCGCCAGCGGCGAGCAATATATATGAAATCCTACATAAGAGTAAAAACAATTTTCTGTCCTAAAAACATTTCCAGAGGTGTAAAACGGGGAGCGCAGAACAAAAGAGAATTCTAGAGGATGAAGAGTCTGACGGTGAAGAAGTCAGCCGCTTCATTCCACAACAAAACATCAGACAAAGATAGAGAACAAATTAAAAAAGGTTACATGTAAAATATCTGACTCTTAACAGTCCCAATCCCAAACGTTTGCTCATTCTAACTGTGTCATAAAGAGTTTGGATTCAGAGTGTAAGGTTTCAGGGCTGCTTGGCTGCATGCCTGATGTCATTCTGTACCAGGCACTGACCTCTGACCTTGGAGGCGAGGGATGGAAACTGAAAAGAGGAATGTATCCTCTGGGCATCCATAAACATTGTTGCTTCAGCAACACTGAACCTTCGCTACCGGGAGACTGACACGCTGACCCGGGACAGTGTGTGTGCGAGTGTCTGTGTGTGTCTGTGTGGGTCTGTGCGTGTCTGTGCGTGTCTGTGTGTGTCTGTGTGTGTCTGTGTGTCTGTGTGTGTCTGTGCGTGTGTGCGTGTCTTTGTGTGTGTCTATGCGTGTGTGTGTGTGTGTTCGAGTGTCTGTGTCTGTGTGTGCATGTGTGTCTGTGTGTGTCTGTGTGTGTCTGTGTGGGTCTGTGCGTGTGTGCGTGTCTGTGTGTGTCTGTGCGTGTGTGCGTGTCTGTGTGTGTCTGTGTGTGTCTGTGCGTGTCTGTGCGTGTCTGTGCGTGTCTGTGTGTGTCTGTGTGTGTCTGTGCGTGTGTGCGTGTCTGTGTGTGTCTGTGTGTGTCTGTGCGTGTGTGCGTGTCTGTGTGTGTCTGTGCGTGTCTGTGCGTGTCTGTGTGTGTCTGTGCGTGTGTGCGTGTCTGTGTGTGTCTGTGCGTGTGTGTGTGTCTTTGTGTGTGTCTATGCGTGTGTGTGTGTGTGTTCGAGTGTCTGTGTCTGTGTGTGCATGTGTGTTTGTGTGTGTGTGTCTATGCAGGTGTTTGAGTCTTTGCATCTGTATGCATGTGCGTGAGCGTGTGCCTCTTTGTGTGCACGTGTGTCTATGTGTGTGTGTGTGTCTTTGTGTGCCTGTTTCTGAGTGTGTGTGTGTCTGTGTGTCTATGCTAGTGCATGTGTGTCTGTGCATGTGATTGTGTCTGTGCGTGATTGTGGGTGCGTGTGTCTGTGTGTGTGTATATGCGTGTGTTTGTGTCTTTGTGTGTGTGTTTCTGAGTGTGTGTCTGTGTGTGTCTATGCCTGTTTATGTGCGTCTTTGTGTGTGTATGTGCGTGTATGTCCATGCGTGTTTGTGTGTCTGTACATGTGTGTGTCTCTGTGTTTCTATACATGTGCGTGTTTGTGTGTGTATGTGCGTGTGTCCATGCGTGTTTGTGTGTCTGTACATGAGTGTGTCTGTGTGTGTCTATGCGTGTGCGTCTTTGTGTGTGTACGTGCGTGTGTGTTCATGCTTGTTCGTGTGTCTGTACATGTGTGTGTCTCTGTGTGTCTATGCGTGTGCGTCTTTGTGTGTGTACGTGCGTGTGTGTCCATGCGTGTTCGTGTGTCTGTACATGTGTGTGTCTCTGTGTGTCTATGCGTGTGCGTCTTTGTGTGTGTACGTGCGTGTGTGTCCATGCGTGTTCGTGTGTCTGTACATGTGTGTGTCTCTGTGTTTCTATGCGTGTGCGTCTTTGTGTGTGTACGTGCGTGTGTGTCCATGCGTGTTCGTGTGTCTGTACATGTGTGTGTCTCTGTGTTTCTATGCGTGTGCGTCTTTGTGTGTGTACGTGCGTGTGTGTCCATGCGTGTTCGTGTGTCTGTACATGTGTGTGTCTCTGTGTTTCTATGCGTGTGCGTCTTTGTGCGTGTACGTGCATGTGTGTCCATGCGTGTTCGTGTGTCTGTACATGTGTGTGTCTCTGTGTTTCTATGCGTGTGCGTCTTTGTGTGTGTACCTGCGTGTGTGTCTGTGCGTCTTTGTGTGTCTGTACATGTGTGTGTCTGTGTGTTTCTATGCCTGTGCGTCTTTGTGTGTGTACGTGCGTGTGTGTCCATGCGTGTTCGTGTGTCTGTCCATGTGTGTGTCTATGCCTGTGCGTCTTTGTGTGTGTACGTGCGTGTGTGTCCGTGCGTCTTTGTGTGTCTGTACATGTGTGTGTGTGGAGCTCCGTCTCACTATTTGGCAGCAGGCAGGGACGAGGTCATACAGAATTCTAACCTACTCACTATTTACGCTTTGTTCCTGACCCCTTCCCCCTACAATTTTAAATGTGGCCGGCGTTCTCGGCCGAGAAAAAAAACACCCACGACTCTGCCCACACTCACTCACTGCGCGTCTGACACACACTCTCTTCCTCTTCAGCAGGGCAGCAGCCACAAAAGGCTGAATGAACCGTTTTACGGCTGTCACCCAGACAAAAAAAATCAAAAATAAACGGTTGGCTCTAAAAAGCAGAGCAAATGAGAGGACGATATGTCAACGTAGCTGAAAATGTGTTTCCTCCTCCCCCGAAGCCCCACTTGCATCCCTCCGTTCTTTTATGAGCTATAATGAGCTAAATATAGCGAGAACATTTACTCTTTGTAATTTTAGACCCATTTCTTTGTGTTGAGCTAATTATATCGGGGATATGATGGAATCGTCGCAGATCCTTCGTGTTAGCGCGATAACTTTAAAGTTGTTTCATAGATCATTTTCAGCATTCTAATTCCTACCAACATCGACCTTAGTGCGAGGAAGAACTGAATAGATTTTGGGAAAGCTCAGTTGATTATTTTTTCCGACACTAGGGGGAGCTCTTTCTCAAATAGTTCTCGGTTGAAAACTTCTCAACCGTTTGTTTGATTTAGTCTCAATTTGTTGCATATGAATCGAGAAAAAATTGATCTATCTGGTAAATATAATGTTTTACTCTAGTTTCTGCTCTAGTAGTAAATATTAAACTTCCTAGGGGGAGTTTTTTTCTGCTTCACGAAAAACGCAGTTTCCTGGTGAGAACCAAAAAAAGTATTTAATGAATGTTTGTCAAATTCAACACCGCCATTGACCTTTGTGCGAGGAAGAACTGGGTTGATTTTTGGAAATCTCAGTTGTGTATATAAATTTCAGATGTTTTTTTTTTTAAAGATAAATTATTTAAAAACATTTTCAATCGTATTGAAGTTGACTTTTCAGAGATGTGTGATTCTGATGGGACAGCAATGTTATAAAACAAGTATGAAACATTAATCTGAGTCATGTGACATTTTTATTGGCGTGGGGTGTCCCCCAGGGCTCCATGCCTGGTCCCTCATTCTTTGGTATATACACGCCGCCGCTGGGCAGGATTATAAAAAGGTTTAGTCCCTTTTTCAATAAGATATCACACTTAAAATGAGATCAACTTAAACAATTGAGGAGGACATAATATGAAATGGATCAAATCTATCCTTAAGCACAGAACTTGAGTAAATGTACTTTGTTACGGTCAACCACTAACCACTAAATGTCCAATATGCACAATGATAACTTAAAGTACATTTTACTGATAATACTTGGATACTTTTTTACCAATGCAGCTCTTTCATTTCTAGAGGTCAAGTGTTTCCCCTTACTACTGAATACTTGTTCCACCTCTGGCTATAAGGCGGTGCTGGAATATTCGGATAACACGCTCGCCCGGTGTTGCGTGCCACTGCAGAGGATTCATCTCATTATGCCGTACGTGTGAAACTATACGTCAAAACAATGACACTGGGTATGTGATCCCCTGAAAGCGGTGAAGGCTGTTTAACGATACGCTACATCCTTCAGCGTGATGGCGGCGACCCGCCACAGAGGCTGAGAACATCCCGGCTCCGCTTTCACGCCGGCCCGGGTGTGGTGCCCCCTGACATGGGTGTGTAATGAATATTTCTCCGAGCGTTCTCTCCTGTGTCGTCCGGCATGCAAGCTAATATCTTCTCTTTATCTGCAAGACCATCAGGGATTAGACGCAGCTGAATCAAGCCCTGCGATGACTGTACTGAGAAACACTTGTCGCAAAAAAAACACTCTGAAAGAGAAAGAGAAAAAGAAAAGAAAAAGAAAAAGGGAAAAACTCCGTCAGAGGCAGGTTTGTCTGGAAATAAAAGAAATTTCATCGAATATTTAACAGTTACAGAACAGTTGCATAAGAAATAATTATCTTAAAGGACAATCTTTGAATAAATTAAATATAATATTCACGTTTTCCGCTTAAAAAGAAGAAAATCCTTTTTTTTCTTCTTTTTTTCTTATGTAAACTTAGAATAGGAGCTTTACATCTCCAGAGGGGGCGTGTACTCTCGCAAGGAGAAGGCAATGAGGGACAAGGTGAACTCTGGGTTTTTGGGTTGTACCTATTAGAGAGATGATTAATAAAACTCTTCACCATTAAATACAACAAAAAAAAGAAGAAGAATATGATGAATAACCGTTTTATGGGTAACGGTTTCGTGTTCGGATAAATGGAGGATCATACTTTTTATTCATCCATCCATAGATCCCTCTCTCCAGCAACCCTCTCCAGCTCATCCTGGGGGATCCTGAAGTGCCAGTTAAGATATATAGTCCCTCCAGAGAGTTCTGGGTCCAACCCGGGGAAGGGGGGGGGGGGGTCTCCTCACAGTTGGACGCACCTGGAAAACCTCCCAAGGCGTCCTGGAGGAATCCCGATGAGATGATGAATCTCCTCAAACCGGCTCCTTTCGACGTGAAGGAGCAGCGGCTGCACTGTGAGCTCCCTCTTGACTTCCAAACACGTATTACGAGGCACGAGAAAAAAGAAAAGGACAGAGGGCGAGATCACAATCCTTTTAGGTTTGATTGAGGCAGAACGCAAGAGGAAACAATCATTTCAGGTGGCCTAAGAGGGTTCGATTTTCATTTTTGCAATTTACAAAGGTTCCGTGCCTCGACCTCCGGCTCTAGAACAAGCCATGACGAGTTTTTCTCGCTCATAGTGGGTCACACACAGTGGGGCCGCCTCGCTCGCTCAAGAACCATACTTCTTACTTTCTGCACAGGGAATTATGGAAGCCAACGTCCATTTAAATAGTTAGGTATTGTGTAATTATACTCAGATAATCAGGCCCAGAAAAACACAGTGTTCATTGGAAGACTATTAAATAATCAAACAAATCAAATGAAGCCGCGTGACTTCCTCTCCATCAGTCTGCCCTGATTTAAGATATTGAATATTATTAAAAAGGCTTCTCTGAACTTGTGACAAAGGCTTTATTTGCTTATATCAAGGCAATTCGTCCTGAACTCAACAACACAATTAACTAATTCCGCTTAGAGAGGCTCTTCACCACTCAGCATACACATCGTTTGACAAATAAAATACACTGATGAAATGTTTCAATCCTCAAAATACTACGTTCAGAAAGGGGGGCAGCCGCAGAGGCCCGGTCAGCCCTACAGGACCGGTCTGGATCTATAAGCTGCTGGATGTGGAATCCATTTAAGAATTTGAAAACAGTCAACTAATCTCAACAGTTCTTTCTCGCACCAGCATCTATGTGGCCACCAAATGTGAGAATGATCCATGAAACAGTTTTTGAGTTATCTCATGAAGACGACCAATCTGCGGCGGCGGGCGTGACGATTCCTTTATATCCCAGAATCCTGATTTAAGCTGGTTGCCATGGTCAGGAAGTCATTAGGGGTGAGATACTGTCACTCATCAATGTCCAGAGCCCAGCAACTGCATTGTGGACCAATATCCCAGCTTGGAAGTTGACTAGGTATGGGTGACCTTCTCAAGGTCGTTAAAAGAATAGTTTCTAAGGTTTGTCCTTAGAGTTCAAACTCCAGAGGTCAAATTTAGAAGATGAATCAGAAACGACCCAGAGCCGACAGAAGGAGACGGCGGCGGATGGCGATTCCCGACTACACCTGTTTTATTCTCGTGGAGAGGAGGGACATTGTGAAAGATCCCCATTAAGACAAGACTTAAACTCACCTGTACATAATAGAAACTGAAGTATGTGTGAAATGAAAAAGGCTTTTCCTGTTTTCTTTTTATGATTCGATGCAAATAAAATAGCTTGGAGTCTGTTTCGGGCTCTCACAGAGGGGCAGGGAAGAAAAGGCCGCACCGTTTCTTTATTTTAAATAACCATAAGTGGCTGTTAAAAACCCATTTTCTAGTTCTAGTAGGGCCATAATAAGATTCAAGGACTTGAAATGATAAGTCAGGTAAATTGAGCGCTGAGGGAAGTGTTTTTTTCAAATGCGGCACATCCTCTCGCACAATGAAAAGGCTGCAATAGGGTACAAAGAAAAGTCTCTTTGTGGCAGAAACCTAACATCTCGGAAGGAAAATGGATTCCACAGAAAGTGGGCATATCGAAAACTCATCTGTGCTGCCGGTAGCTTAGCTTCTTTTGCGTAATTTGCAAACGACGGAACGGGACGGGACGAGGGGTGGGGGGGGGGGGGGGGGGGGGGGGGGTGGTGGTTTGCTCATTAACATGTTAATGTTCAGTAAGTCTGTATTCTGTATCTAAAATAAAATCTATTATAATCAGCTATTGTTGATTTAAAAAAAAAAAGAAACGATAAATAGTCTCTTTCTCAGGGTAAAAAGTGTTCAGCTCAAATAGAGAACAAAGCCAACCCCGCCGTCCCCGACAGCGAGGGTGTGTCTACGAAAAGTCCCCAATCCTGTTGTACCAGAAATCCCCTCTGACTGAACTCCTTCAATCAACCCTGTAGGAGCTCATTTTGACTCACTTCCTTGAAGGAGTAAGGGGTCAAGGATAGAGCCCTGGGGGACACCAAATAAAAATCCACCTTCAATGCCTTCCTATCAAATCAGACATCAACTACAAACCCCTCCATGCCCTTCACCCGCAGTACCGCACCAACCGTCTCCACCCTTACTCTCCTGCTCTGAGGCTTCGCTCCTCCGACGCTGCTCCGTTCTCCACCCCACCTCCGCCAGGCTGCGAACATTCAGCGACAGAGCCTTCAGCGTCGCAGCCCCCGCCCTCTGGAACTCCCTCCCCTCTGTAATCAGGAATTCTGCAACCCCGGACGTTTTCCAAAAACTCCCCAACCACCAGCTAGTCTTAAAGGCCTACGATCCCTTTGTCCCCTCCACACACCCCTCCTTATAATGTTTATGTATCAGTGTGTTGTTGAATACCCTCTTTGTTAAGCATCCCTGGGTTCATGGAAAGGCGCTTTATAAGTCCGATTCATTACTATTATTATTTAATGTCAAAGGGGAAACAAGGGGCTGAACACGTGAGGTGAGAGCGGAGGAAACAAAGTAGGTTCAGAGGTCGGGCCCTTAGAGGATGTTTGCGGTTCTTTGTAGTTCAAAACGGGTTTATATGAAAACTCCTTTAAATCCTAGCTTGAAGTACCTTTCCTCTCACTTAACAGTCTAATTGCCGAATGAATTAACGACTCACTAAACCCGTTCTCCCCCTCGACCCTTTGCCCTGACGGTTTAGCCCTAACCTGTTTTGAGGAGGGTAAATAGACTCACTCTCTAATTTAGGTATTTATAAAGAAGCCGCCCAAAACGGCACAAACTTTTCTTCTCCCTTTTTTTTTTTTTGTCAGACTATTTGCGCTTGCATTAATTTAACCTTTGTACGTTCATGTGAACTTGAGTTATTCACTAGTCTGTTTGCCCGGTGTTCACTCTTTCAATGGGTTCATTGTAGTTCCTCCACTGCTGATTCTTGTATCTATGGCCCAAGGAAATTCCATATCTTGTCCTCGCAGCCACCCCAGAAGGCGTCGTCAGGGTTCAGGAACCCCCGCTTTAATGTCCTAACTGAGATCAAAAGTGTATTTCTACGCATATTGTACTCAAAAAGGTGCCATACAATGATAAATCTCTCGGTTTTTAAACAGTAATAAAGAAATCAGATAAAGCTTATTTTGGCTCTTTCCCTTCTTAGGGGGTCGCCAACAGTTGCTGGGCTTGGGGCCGGTACTAGATGATGGTTCTGGTAGCACTGAGGACCAGTAAGGATTTCTGTCACGCCCCCTTTTGATGAGATTTGAACCCCAGTTTCCTGGACCAAAGTCAGCGGTGTAACCCGCTGAGGTATCCAGCTGCTACTGATAACATGATAAAACGAAAAATAGTCCATTTTAATTAGAATAGTGCAACTTTTTTTTTTTGAATTACAAACTTATTTCTGTTTAGTAAGTCGTCACACGCTGTGACATGCCAAAAAAAAAAGGTTATTTACCAAAGCGGTGGGGAAGGACTTCTCCTCAGTGGCCCACTTGACCAGCGGTATCCCCCAGGGCTCCATCCTTGGACCCTTACCCTTTACCTTATAACCAGGTTCAGACCCATATCTTAATTCAGAAATAGGGTCAAAATGAAGTCAAAGAAAACAGTTGAGCGGGACATCAGAGGGTGGAGGTAGGAACCCTCGTTGGTGTACAGTATTTACAGTACTCAACGCTGTGGGGGCCCGGTATTTATGTGCCTGCTGGAGGAAATAGCTGCATAAAATGTAACCTGCTGAGCACGACTCAGGAGAAAGTCATTAATCCGTAGCATGAGCCTTGGATTAGTTCTGAGATCCATCTGCGGGCCCACCAGCAGGTGGTGTTGGATGGTGTTAAAGGCGCTGCGGAAAAACAAAAGCAAAACAATCTTCCCCGGACCGGGAGCTTCTTCAGGGTGTTCCTCCATACTTGTGATTATCAGCAGCACTTCAGCTGGTATGCAGGCTGATCATAATCATAATCCAGCAGCAGAGAGGCTCATCCATCTCAAAGTGACAGCTGTCTGGGAGCGGGCGCCACCCGCTGCTCTGGGATTGCCTCTGTCCAGCGCATGACGGCAGGAGTTTGCAGCAGAGCAGCAGGAAGTCTTCTCAGCATCTCCAAGGGTTCACGCCTGACAGTCTCACAGCAGCAGGTCTGGAGTCAAACTCAAAACATGTCAAGAACGATTCTTTCAAAAGGGGAAATTCTGATGCTTCTCATTTTCGAGAGAGATCCGACTGACAGAATGTGTTTCACTTTTTCTTCAATGCTTTTTCTGAACTTCATGCTGGACGGCAAAAGCCACGGCGAGGGTTTCTAGTAAGAAAACCTCAAAACACAAGTGGCCATACTGTCAGATCACATTAACTATGCCTGACGTGTTTGCTTCTGGGGTCTGTAGAGGATCCATCCATCCATCCGCCTCATCCATCCAACCATCCATACATCACCCTCATCCATCCATCCAAACATCCATCCCTCTCATGAATCACCATCTATCCATCCTCCTTATCCATCCACCCATCCCCTTGTCGAATTCAACCATACATCCAACCATCTATCCATCCATCCATCCCCCTCATCCGTAAAATCATCCATCGACCATCCATCCATCATATTTCCCCATCCAGCCAACCCATTCATCCATCCATCCATCCATCCACATCCATCGAACCCCATCCATCTATCCATCCATCGCAATTAATCTATTATCCATTCCCATCCATCCATCACCATCCATCCATCACCATCCATCCATCACCATCCATCCATCACCATACATCCTTCCCCGTCATCCATTCGTAAAAAAAGGGAAAAATACGAACTATTAGAGTAAATCACAATGTATAAAAAGAGAAATCAACCTCAATTTGATTCATCGGCACCAGATTTGGACTAAATGGAACCAACAGTTGAGAAATGACTGCGTGAAAACTCCTCCTATTGTCGGAAATATACAACCCAGCTTTCCCCAAATCAATCCAATTCTTCCTCACAGTTAAGTCTACGTGGGTAAAGCATTTCAAAATGATCATGCAGATAGTTTTCACTAACATGAAAGATCTGGGGTGAACCCGGCGTGACATTGAAGGTTTCTTCATCGTTTTGTAGGCCCTCTCAGACTCTTTTGGTATTATACGATAAAAATGTGTCAGATGTGACGTCCCTCTTCATTTAGTCTCAAAGCCGCTGAAAGAAGTTCCAGAATGATTCACTCTTTCCCCACTATCGGTCATCTGGTGAAATTTTCCTGCTTTTTTTCTTCCTATAGCAACGCAGAAACAATATACAAATATTGCTTTGTCAGGGTTTTTTTTTTGTTTTTTTCCCTCGGTGTCGTTTAGCTCTATTGTAGAGCCAATGACATCTGGAGCTCGAGATTTTCCATTGTCAGCACGTGAGAGCTATTTCTCAACTTCGTCCTGGATCGTCCTAATGTTGCAAACATGTAAATGTTGGTATTTATCGCGCTGCGCCGCCTGCGGAATCGCATAATGAACGTACAGGACGGCGATTTGAGCAGCGTGTTTAAGTTTTATGAACTGTCACGTATTACAATACCTGGCAGGCGTTTCTACTCTCACAGTTTACTGCAATTTACTTTAATAGACAATGTTTTTCCCCCGTCTGTATTCTTTTCTTTATTCGTTTTTTGTTCCCTCCATAATAACCCCTGATTTGAAAAGCATAGTCTTCTAATTAAGAAGTTCTTTCCGCTCTTAAGAGACACATTTAGGTGGAGTTTTATCGTCTAAAGGGACTTAAGTCCTCACATGAATACGAGTATCCTGATACGCTAAGTTCTTGAAACGCGTCCTATTTGACGCCCTAATCGAAACATGGTTCGACGTTCCCAGCCGCAGCATTTCCTTCACATAGTTTGTTTCCATGTTCTAGAGCAGCGGTGAAGGCGGGCGTCCTCCCGGGCAGAACATGTTACCTGCTGGTAGGACGAATGCTGCTAAAGATCGCGTTGAGAGAACAATCCGCCTGAAATCAGTCTGAGCAAAGTGAGACATGGGGGGAAATCTTAGCGAGGGTCAGCGGTGATAAGGGAGTGATGATCTATGGGATGGCGCGGACTGCAAACACAACAGCGTGTCTGATTATCGGTCCGATCCGTTCGTCAGGGAACGTGAGTCACACTGTCGGTGGAATTTGAACTTTAAGTATCCCAATGAAGGATTTGTGTTATAAAATAAGACCAACAGAAGTCCAACTGCCAGAACAAATGAATTTATGAAAAAAAATCCTATTCCGTGTGGTCTGTGGAGAGAAGAGTAGGTGATGGTGGTTCTGGCTCATGTAAACAAGTCAGAATAACATTGAACGCCCGGTTACCATGGTTACATGTCTGTGGGAGGGATATTTCAGGCAGCGAGGGAACATTTAGTCCTGAAGCTGATGTTTTGGAAGAAGGAAAAGTGGGAAAAGTGCTGAGTGAATCCGACAGAGGATCAAAAGATCCGGGCTTGCAGTTGTAAGTGCCGTCCGAAGCACAACGAGGTCATGTGAACCCGAGGCTCCTAGATGAACCTGAGTGGAGGCTGGGCCCCCTGTGTCTGATCAAACACAGGAGCTACTGTAGCACAAGCTGCTGAAAAGTTCCTGCTGGTTGCGATAGAAAGGTGTCGGAACGCAGGGACGTCATGCCTCGTGTGCTAATCTGGAAAAAAAAAGGGAACTACTCAACATCAGGAATATTGATCCATTGATTGATTCATCAGGTGAACTTGCATCACCTTGAAACTCTTTGATAACTATTACATCAAATGTGATACAAATACCAACGTGTTCATATTGTCATATTGTAAAATAATAGCCCGTAAGCTCAATACTGCGCTCGAGGTATTTTATTGACTTCCCCCGTGACAAAACGCTATACTTTGTTTGGGCCCTACCAGAGCGTTATTTATGTCCCTCCCTGATGACATCATCACCAGTCGACTCACCAGTGTGGTCTCACCAGCATAGCTAAAACACCACAATAACACCACACATATTGTTCTACACAATTCTTGTGGGTTGGGCAAGAAGGACTTTCCATTATTATTATCATTATAATTATTATATCATTGTTAGCATTATCATTGTTATTAAAATGGGTCTTAGACCCCAGATTTGGATTTTTGGCTGCAAAATACCGCCTGTTTATTTAAAGAAGCTGCAACAGTTGGCTGTGTCATAAATCAACGAATATATTCAAATCTAGCAAAGTGCACGGTTTAAAAAACAGAAGACAAAAAAAAGATCAAACCCAGAAAGAAACCCCGACAAACAGGTTGTTCTGGTCGATGAGGGAACCACGAATATCATCAAAGATCCTTGAACAAGATCCTGAAGTCCGATAAAAAGTACTACATTAATAATAATCTGGTCATATGCGATACACAAAAGGCATGAACATTAAAAACATTTGACTCTTCACTGCCACCATGTGGGTAAATGATTATTAACGCCGCGTTAAACGTTGCCCTGCATGGAGAGAGGACGGCGGCCGTCGGGGGCTTGGAGGGCAGAATGCAGCTGGTTTCTGGGGGCTGACTCGCTGAGGAATGCTGCCTCGCGCTTTAACATATCAAAAAAACAGATGTTGCAATTAGAACGGAATTAGCATAACCACTATATTAGGATAATGAGCCGAAAGCCGCTAAAAAGCTCGCGCAGAGCCGAGGAATGAGCGGTTTGCTTTTAATCCTCCCCCTGTTTATTCAACCCCACGTTTCTGCTCATTAGACGACATTAATAACAACCAATGACAACGTAGATAAATATATAGATGGCTAACATTAAGCCTGTAAACAAGTCTTATTTAGGGATCCAACACAGGACCACATGACCATACAAAGAAACGGCACCGCGGGAGATGGATCGACAGATGCACGTCCGCCTCCGCACAGAACGAATGAGAAGGAATTGTGGGAAAAACAAAAACCACAAAAAAAAAAAACACGCTCCGAAAGACAGCTGCATTATGTAAAACATCTGCACAGACATTTAGAAGGCCTGGGGTTCCTGTAATGACGGATGGACTGTCGGCCCTGAGGGCAGGAGGGAGACACAAGAACAGGAAAGGGGATAAAACTGGGGACAAAAGTAAAACAGAAAGGCAAACCTTCGCCGTGATGTCATCGCAGCTGAAAGCAACGGCCCAGTGACTCGTTGGTAAGACGGGGCCAGTTCTTTCTACACCACGATCGTTCCTAGCCGTTAGCCCGATATACTGATTATGAACACGCATTCCTTTTAGGAGAACGTTAGCCGGTACGATGTACGATGGAAACGTATTACTTTACGTGTCACGAAAAACCGGCAGCGTCGGAAAAACTTTTTTTAAACTCGCTAAATTTGGGATTTGTCCCGGGACTCAAGCCCTGGTCCCTCCTGTTTGCCAACAAAGTCTTACATTGCTGCGTGAAAACAGAGACGTTAGATGTTTTTACCAAACTTTACTGAGACTTTGGTCACATTTGGGTCAAAAGCTTTCATCTAATTCTGGGTTTATTGTCATTTCTTACGTATTCTGCGTTAATGTTCATTTATAAGCATTTTTCTTTTCATTAAACAAAAGCATAATAATCAGCATTGTCGTTCATTTCGACAGGTTAATCATGCAGAATAATAAAAAAATGAGTCTTTATATTATATTGTACTGGGTTTCTTACACTTTCTTTGAATGCCTTGTCAAAATAAAGATTTGTTGCAATACGCCACAAAACATCGTCATAAACTGCGGTAAAAATAATTCCCTTCACCACCCGACT
This sequence comes from Lophius americanus, assembly GCA_037951165.1. Lineage (NCBI taxonomy): Eukaryota > Metazoa > Chordata > Actinopteri > Lophiiformes > Lophiidae > Lophius > Lophius americanus. Next base: position 368,278 of record JBBDHG010000264.1, on the reverse strand, counting down.
GTAAACGCTACTAACGTCAGATTAAGTCTTACTATAATTCTATTTGTATTGTATTTAAAGGACACTATTTTTAAATAGAAATGAGTAAATAATTGCATCTTAGATATTTAAAAGAAGGGAGTGTCGTTGCATGAAATAATGGTCAGCGATGAATGGATCATTTCATAATTGTCTTAAAGTCAACATGACTATGTTTGAAAAGAGTCAACATAATTAAATGCAATACGTGCGACATAACTGCTGTAAGGGAACGAAAAAGAACTTTGTTCTTTAAGTTCAACATTACTGGGTTTATTGAATGCAGCACAATTGTGTCCGGTAACTGAAACTTAACATTGTTTATTACATTTAACTAAACTTCATCTTCTAGGCCTGACTGAAGACTTTTAGGTGACATTTTCATCCTTTTTTTCACATTTCCTACCTACTTTTCCAGGACTTAACTGAGTTAAGTAAAGGTGATTTTAAGGAGAAATGACCGAACCCTGACAAGAGTCTGACGGTCTTGTGTTGTAGATCTGATTGTTGTGAGTCATGTGACCAAATAACTGGCATGTTTTTTTTAGTTTATTTGTTCTCCTCTAGTTATTGATCTAGGAAAAATCCATAAAACGGTTCACTATGTGTAAATGTGAAGTTTTATTTCTTACAGTGTAAACAGAAAACTGCTTTCTGTTTAAGCGTTCTGGGGTCTTCTAGTATTTAACCTGCGATGTTTCATTTACGCTTGAATTCCCTATAATGTTGTTATCGGCTAATAACTGTTTCTATAAGTCAGACTCCTCTACAGATGACATTTCCCCTGGTTTTCTGCAAAAAACAGAAAAAAAAACAACTTATTTCACACTGTTGCTGGCTGTACAGTCATAAAGCGAGCACATTTAACATTTAAGAGTTAAAAGTTTATCATGGTTAATATAGAATGTGTACTTTGTGACAATAAAAACGTCTCCATGGAAACCACAAAGAAAAATCTACATATCCAAAAGGCATAACCGCCTATCATGGTTAATTTATATGTGACGGCTGGTGCTTGATTATGGACCGACGGGGTTGTTTTCCATGAGCTCATCTGGGCTGTGGCTCTTACACAATGTGACTCCAGCAGAAATGCAATGACTGTGCTTCGCCGTGCGGCGCATGTCTGCCGCATGCATGAGCGCGGAGAAGTGCAGACGTGTTGCTTCATGTTCTTTTCTAACGGCGCTGATCATTCCCAGTGGCGCTCTCAAAGCCGGTGACTTCCTTCCCCTGTGTTGACACGTCTCTGCTCTGTGTCACGGCTGAGGGTCGCTGTTTGCGGCGTGACGTGGCAGACACGCGATGTGCAGACAGACAACCAGTTGTGCCTGTTCCGTGCAGCACAGTGCCTCCTATACCGCCGCCTATATCGCTGCCTACATCATCTCAGGGGACAGTTATATAAGCAGGCCATGCAAGGACACGCATGCACTCTATGAGGACAGCCAGATGGATGCACCGGCGCTGCCTCATTGGAAACCATGAAAGTAATCACCACATGCAGAAGACAGTGCAGCCCTCACATCCATGGCTACCTGCTGGAAAAGTCCATGTGTGACCTTGGTTGCTAGCCATTAAACCAAGGCCGTGATGGAGAGGGAGAGCGGGGGGGGGGGGGAGTGACGCCGAGAATGAAAACCGGGACTAAAACGGGAGCGGGGAAGGAAGTGAGGATGAGGAGGAAGAGAGTGAAGGTGTGAAGAGCCATCTATATGGATTAGCTGGAAACATTTTTCTATGGTTGCATAGCAACGGTGTGAAAGTCATGAAAACTGAACTCTGTGCAATGTGCCAAAAAGGTATGAGAAAAAAAGGAGAAAAAAAAGGCAGTACCAATCTCCAATTTTCAGGCACTCAGAGGCTGAACGACTCCCCCATTTGTGTAACACACACACGCACCCACACACACACACACTACCCGTCATCATCCTACGCACACACCAATCTCGTACAGCTATGGGGGGAGGCGGGGGGAATGTGGTTAAGGAGTGAGGAGCAGCTTGAAGCGATGCAGAGATAAAACATTGAGAGATGGAGAGCCGGACGGCAGGAGAGAAAAAGATAAAGGAAGTTGCAAAAAAAAGAAAGGCGGAGGAAAAAGAAGATTATGCAGGAGCGCTGGAGGAGGAATGATTTCACAGGTGCTTCTAGACGCCGTCAGCTGCACAAACACCTCTAAGATAATCTTCAGACCTCTCACATCGGCACTCACTTCCATTATTTGGGATAAAATCTAATTGAGGAACTGATGAAAAAAGCAAACCAACGCCGACGCATCAGATGACAATAAATCCCCCAAAGTGATGCGGCTGGTGCGGAGAAGCGGCGGCGCTCCCGGTCGCTGCCTTGATCAAGGTTAAAGGGAGCCGCGGATATTTTTTCATTTGCCCCTGCGGCCGATCTGTTTCCTTCACGTGGCAAAACTAGAAGCGTTTGTTTTTGTTCACACTGCGTGAGACTCTTGTTTTAAATTGTTATTTATGGCGTAAGAGCTTAAACTTTAATGAGAAATACACGAGACCCGTGAGGGGAGCTTAAGAACACTGTGTGCAGACGGCTCCCCTCCTGAATGTTGATTTGACGTGCCGACGTCGGAGGATTGCTAACTTTTGATTCATTCATCTATTCAGTCATCTTCCTCCGGTGATCCGGGCTGCTGAAGGGCCAAGAAGGGTATTCCAGATGGCAGCAACTCCCCCTCCAGTTAGTCCTGGGGGGGATACCGAGGTGTTTCGAGAGTGGTTGAGATATACAGTCCTTCTAAAAAGTTCTGAGTCTCCTTCCAGTCGGATAAGCCTGCGAAGCCTTCGAAGGGAGACGTTCTGATTGGATACCCAGGGGAGGGGGGTCAGACTAATAGCAATTCAAAGACCAAAACGTAGAGGTACCAAGGAAGTTGCGAGACCCTGTCCTCCAACACGCAGCCATATCTATTAGCCGATTCTTCTTTGTCCAGCAGCGTACGGAGGCAAGTGTTCATAAGCTTCACGAAAATCATATTGTGGAAATCTACTTCAATAAATGCAAGGGAGATAATAAAAAAACATCACAAATAGATGTCAGATATGTGTCCACTAATAAACTCAACAACCAGTCATATCTACTCACACCACCGACAAGAAAATACAAGAATACTTTCAAAAAGTAAGCGTTACAATCAGGATTCAACAGGGTTTCCTCCCAAACCCCAGTCAAGCTGCTGGGCCTAAACCTACCTGCCCAAAGGCACACACTCTGGACCTCATACGCACCTGAACAGCAGCGACCATCTAAAGCAACAATAATCCACAGGTATTTAACATCCATCCAAAATCCATAAGATCTCAAAGTCCTTCCTCCTTTCTTTCTTTAAAAATAGCTCGATGACACGGTCGTATATGACGCCGCTGCCTTTCAGCTCAATTAGAAAATCCTTTTACACTGACATGGGGGCCGGTGCTGACCGCCGAGGCTGCCCAGTCCTGTTTCCTTAAGAAGGTTGAATTTGTTTTGAGGCTGAAAGTAGACGCTGGAGAGAGTCAGAGGATACTGGACTGAACCATCAAACATCCAGTGAGGTCGACACGTGTTCAACTTTAACCCAACTACTGGTTTTCTTGGTGCAGATTACGGACGCCGTGTTAAGTCCAGCTCAGATCCCCTGGTGAATCAAAGAACACGGCAAACATGACAAATACTAAATCTGATTGGTTAAGGAATATTTCACACTTCAAATTTCATCACCGCGAGGAACCGAGCGAGTTTGAAGCAGCGGGAGCTGAAGCAGGGAGAGAAAGAATGAAACTTTAAGAAAGGTAATCAGTCTCACTGAAGATGTGTATCACATTCTGATACACTCACATATTCACACATTAAGATAAACTAATAAAATGAAGTTCACGCAACCGGAGAAGAATGACAGAATCCTCTTTCACAGACTAAAGTCTGTCTGGCAATGCAAGGCAGCCGGATCTTTATTCTGGACTGAACACCAGCTCATTTATGTTATTCCAGTCGGCACAGATTCTAACAACCGAGAACAAACTCTTACAGAAGCTGGACAGAAGACAACGTGAGCGGCTTTGACCAATCCACTTTAACTTAACTATGTTTGACAATTTATGATAATATGTGGAAAATGTTTCTGGTTTTCAGAAGTTCAATCATTTATTTTCTGTTGTGCTGATGTGTATTTACACACACACACACACACACACACATATACACACACATATATACACACACACACATTAATACACATCAATACATACACATACATACACATATTTATATACACACATATATACACACATTAATGCACACTCATACATACATGTATATATATACACGTATATATATACACACACACACATATACACACACACACATATACACATACACACATATACACACACATACACACACATTTATACACCCACACACACATACATATACACACACATATATACACACACATATATATATACACACACATATACACACATATATATACACCCATAGACACAAACATATACACATACATACATATATATACAAATACATATACACACATATATATACACACACATATACACACACACATATACACACACATACACACAGATACACACATATATACACACGTATACACATATATATATATATATACAAACATACACATATATACATACATATATTAGATATATCGATAAGAATGAAAAGCGCCTTGTTTGGGCTTTAAATTGCAGACAATGAGCCATAAAATATCCCTAATTGGAGAAATGAGGCTGAAACACTGTCCTCACAAACACTCCGGACATACTGTCACTGCTACTATGTACGAGAGAGAGAGAGAAAAAAACCTTAGAAGACTCAAAATGGGTCATCGCACAGATGTTGCCGCACCGAGGCAATCTCACCCCTGACCCCAACATGATGATGGGTTCATCCGACGGTCAGCTGTCAGCTGGAGTCTTGATGTTCGAATCAATCAAGCAACATCAACATAACAGGGAGATACATAGATGAAAGAATGGGGGCATAAGGGTGGCGGTGGTTTTGGGGGGCTTCTCAGATGGGAACAGGGGTTCACTTGTCTGCCCCTATTATCTGGGCCTCCTGCCAGATTGTAAAACCCGACCCAGCAGCACTTTATGCTATTGTAAACGAGGCCCGATACACAACAACAGATGACCAAACACCGCGCCGAGTTGCCGGATTGATGAGTCTTTGTTCAGTCAAAGCATCCGGGCCCCAATCATGCCTCGTCCAGAGTGGAGGAAATTAGGACACGAGGAGTGCGATGAGCACAAACAGCATTCACACACAAAGGAGAGCAAACAAAACAACATCAATATGTACACATGTCCACGCACAGACACGCACTGGTGTGTGTTTCCAGCACAGGATGGAGACGCATGATAGCGGCGCTCTGATTCCGAGAGAAATGTTTCGCCAAGGAGCCAAAGTCATTTATTTTGGAATGGCGATAATATCATTTAAACCCAATTCTGCAAACTGCAGTTTTCACTCTGGAGGCTCTCTAGATAACGTCTGAACTATTCTGGTATGGAATGGAAAAAAAAGAAGACTTTGGCGTTTGTGTTTCTTTGAACCCATCACTATTGTCGTGGACGACGCAAAGCCCAGGATGCATTGCACTTTTAAAGTGGCCTTTGGGGACAGGGGCAGGAATGTAAGGAGACAAGCTCTGGCATTTAAAATGACTTAATGCCCACAGAGGAGTCAAACACGCCAGACTTCTCTCAAAACGTGCCACTTTCAGCCCATTTAGTGAAAGTTTTATACAGATACGGCTTAAGTTCGGTGGAATCATCTGCACATTGCAAGTGATGCCTTCCCTGCGTTGCATTCAGAGAAAGAATGAGTTGTTGGCGAAGGGCAACTAACAACCTGAAGGTTTCTTCAGCAGCTGGATGGCCAAGAGGTTAAAGGAGCAGTCTTTGTAAATCAAGATTTCTGGTTCGGGTCCCGTTTGAATGTGTCCGTATGGACAAAACAAGAAACTTTTTTAAGTATAGCTTGTTTATGTGTGTACATATTTATGTGTGCATTGTGATAACACACACACCAAGCATGAGCTAACACGGCTACGAGACATCTCATAAGTGGACAGGAAACCACAAAGATCGCAATTTATAACAGAATAAGCTGTGGAGGAAGAACACAGAGGAATAAGCAAGTTTCAAGAGGCTAATGTTAGCAGAGCGGCTAAAGCAAGAGGGAGCGCAGAGCCAATCACAAGCCTGGAAGTCCCTGAACAACGCTTACATATAAAGGACTGAAGGAGGCTAAAAATGTTTTATTTTTACGTCAAAATGTCGTTTTCAAAAAATCAGTGATTGGCCAAGAAAACCGCAATCGCTGCACTTCTAATCATGACAAATCCAAATTGACAGCTGGAGACACACACACACACACACACCCACACACAAAGTAGTTTAAGTCACTTTTTTTGGTAAAATGTTTACAAAGTCTGAAATTATAAAGTAAAGTTTGTTTATTTTCACATGTTAAATACCAATTATGATATCTGCCATTCAAGATGGTAATGTACTCCGTCCTCATGGTCTGAGTAGATTCACAGCTCACTATTCATTCGCCGGTAGATTTCTAACACACAGCTAAAGATTATTTTGATATTATCAGAGGAAGAGATCATAAACAGTGTTTCTGCTGACAGACGCAGGATTTCCCCTCATGTCGTTTCTGCTGTCAGACGGCTGGAAGCTACTCCGCTGGAAGAGTTCCTCAGAGTTTGTAAAAGCATAAAAATGTGACAGGTTACTCATAAAGAGGGATTATTTATATATATATATATATATATATATATAATAAACCGTAAATAGACACTTTTCTTACATTTCCAGTGTTTGTAATGTCAAAAACAGGAATACGTCTAGATGTCACAAAATATGGCAATATGAAAATCTGCTTGTATAACAATTACACAACCATTACGAGGTATCAAAATGAGTATTCTGCATTGGTACCGTCCGCCAAGAGCGGTGGGCCTGAACCCCGGGTACCACCTTACCACCCAATGTGGAGGCGGACGCATGAAAGGCTCATCTGAACGGAATATTTACTGCTGATTAAATCTGGAGATAAAGCCATACTGCAGATTGATAAAAGCGCCCAGAGCTCTCGGCGCTAAGAGTTTGGACCCCCGTGATGTGACTCACGCTGTGAGACCGACCAGCGTTTCACACTGAATATTCCGACTAACAGCCGCGGCTGAAAGTATCGCTTATTGGAAAATTGGAAATGGGTATGTCACCCTTGGGTCCAGAGGCTTTTATCTGTAGCTCTGGTCATGTGTGTGAAGAAGACGGAAAAATAAATTGAACTCTTAGTCCACATTATTCTCCCGCTGGACCTTGTTTATTTTTAAAGTTTGCTCTGAACGCAGCGCGGGTCAGTCAGTTGAAGATGGACGCTCGTGTGACGCCGCCGAAATCAGTGGGTGAGGACTCAAGTTTGTGTTCAGAGGATTCTCTCAGGATGATTTCTCCCGGGTTCTCTCTTAATAACATCACATAAGAACCAAAACATGAATGATCTTAATTACAGCTCATTAATAAACGAACGGGCCTAAGATATTTATACAATACGTGAGATTAAAAATGTATATATGAGAAAAAAGCAGCTGATACAAACGTACGAAACAGTTTGTGATTATAAAACAGAACGTTGATCGTAAATGCTATCATATATCGCAGAAGTATGCACACTTAATAATCGCATCATATGGTTCCATGTTCTTCTCAAACCGTTCTCTAACACATGTTCAGTTTCTCCTGGACATTTTTAATCTCAAAAACTATTCCATGAATTTTGTACCCACAAAGACCTAAGTGCGAGGAAGAACTGGAATGATTTGGGGAAATGTTGGTTGTATATATCCGACACCAGGGGGAGCTTTTTCTATGTTTTTATGTTTTCTAACCCTTCCTAATTTAAGTCCAATTCGGTGAATATTAATCGGCATGAGGAGATCTATCCAGCATAAAAACCAGCATTTGTCAGGAACTGAGTCAGGAGCCGAGTTTAGGACCCACTTGCAGACACAAAATGGCGGTAGAGGCAGAGCAGGTGCAATTACAAAATATAATTAATCAAATCAAAGATCCAAATCTACAAGCAGGCAGGGGTCAAAACCAGGTGAGCAGTCCAATGAGGTAAATAATCCAAAATCCAAAGAACAGAGGCGGAGTCCAAAAACAATCCAAGTCCAGAACCGAGCAAATCCATAAGAAATAAACAGCGAAACACTTCCGCGGGAAAACACAACAGAAACGTCTGTGACGTGTGACGACGAAACATCAACGATGAACTGGCAAAGACAAAAAGTGGACTTTATACTCCGAGGTAACGAGACAAGGAGACACAGCTGGAGGGGAAACACAGGTGAACATGATGAACAATCACACAAGAGGAGAACACAATCAGAGGACAGACACAGAGAGGGAGAAGGAGCACAAGTTAAACACAAGGACAACACCAAGAAGGAATAAAGAAACGAAGAACAAGAAAGAGATAAAAACACTCAAAGGCCAAACATGCATACACACACTTTCAAAATAAAACAGGAACAAAATTAGAATAAACCAAGAAATCACTTAGTAATTACTACAAAAGTCTTTTAACCTGAATTCTAATAACGTAACCAAAGTTAGTCAACAACTCCACAGCTAGGTCACGTCATGGGGGTCAGACCCGCTTGGTATTTTTTCCTTCACATCCTTTACGATGACTCAACGGTGAAAGTGAGCTGCCGCGGCGGAGGTTAGCGCTCTGAGTGCTCCAGTAGAATCATGCACTTTTGTATTATGGGGCTCTGAGGATGAACGGTGCTGACTTAACGGCATATGCTAGCTCACTTCACTTCCCTCCTCTGGGTCTGGAGAGAAACGTCTGAAGTGTTTTCCAGTCAAGTGTCAACTGGTGTGACGTATTTCCAGTAATAGCTACGGCCTCTTAAGACTGAACGCGTCTGAAGGTTGTTTTCTTCTTCTTTTTAACGTGAATATGTGAATCTGGCACATAAAGAAGCTTGCCATGTACTTATAACTTATAATATCTTCTTTTCTTTTTTTTCAGACTATGAATCATAAATCTGTCATTCATAGAAAATAATAATTATCAGGGCACCAAGATGAAAAAGGATTTTCTCGATGTAAACAGCTGCACTGTAAAACAGAGTTTGTTCAAACTTGAGCTTGCTGGCCTGAATATGATTTTTAAGAAATCTGATTAAAACAATGTCTGAACCTTGAACTATATCAAATGAGTTGCTCTAACTACCTTTTTTGAATTATTTAAGTTGGTAAAACACAATAAATTGCAGCTGGACCCGCGTCGACCCGCTATGAGTTCATGCTTTGCTCAAAGAACCGGGTCCATGGAGCATTTCTGCAGGGACTTCCATCGACTACATCCTCTGGGGAGCCATCTCCTCCGTTCTCCTTCAAGTAGATTGGCGTCTAGATTGTAGTGTCAATACTTTATTAATGTAGTGTGAATGCTGTATAAACGTGGTGTGAATGCTGTATACATGTGGTGTGGATGCTGTATGAATCCAGTGTGAATGCTGTATGAATCCAGTGTGAATGCTGTATGAATGTGGTGTGGATGCTGTATGAATCCAGTGTGAATGCTGTATAAATGTGGTGTGGATGCTGTATGAATGGATGCTGTATGAATGTGGTGTGAATTCTGTATGAATGTGGTGTGATTAGTGCATGAATGTGGTGTGAATGCTGTATAAATGTGGTGTGGATGCTGTATGAATGTGGTGTGGATGCTGTATGAATGTAATGTGAATTTTGTATGAATGAGGTGTGAATGCTGTATGAATGTTTTGTGAATGCTGTAAGAATCTGGTGTGAATGCTGTATGAATGTGGTGTGAATGCTGTATGAATGTTTTGTGAATGCTGTAAGAATCTGGTGTGAATGCTGTATGAATGTGATGTGATTGCTGTAAGAATCTGGTGTGAATGCTGTGAGAATCTGGTGTGATTGCTATATGAATGTGGTGTGATTGCTGTATGAACGTGGTGTGAATGCTGTATGAATGTGGTGTGAATGCTGTAAGAATCTGGTGTGAATGCTGTGAGAATCTGGTGTGATTGCTATATGAATGTGGTGTGATTGCTGTATGAACGTGGTGTGAATGCTGTATGAATGTGGTGTGAATGCTGTATGAATGTGGTGTGAATTTTGTAAGAATGCGGTGTGAATGCTGTATAAACGTGGTGTGAATGCTGTATACATGTGGTGTGGATGCTGTATGAATCCAGTGTGAATGCTGTATGAATCCAGTGTGAATGCTGTATGAATGTGGTGTGGATGCTATATGAATCCAGTGTGAATGCTGTATGAATCCAGTGTGATTGCTGTATGAATGTGGTGTGGATGCTGTATGAATGGATGCTGTATGAATGTGGTGTGAATTCTGTATGAATGTGGTGTGATTAGTGCATGAATGTGGTGTAAATGCTGTATAAATGTGGTGTGGATGCTGTATGAATGTGGTGTGGATGCTGTATGAATGTAATGTGAATTTTGTATGAATGAGGTGTGAATGCTGTATGAATGTTTTGTGAATGCTGTAAGAATCTGGTGTGAATGCTGTATGAATGTGGTGTGAATGCTGTATGAATGTTTTGTGAATGCTGTAAGAATGTGGTGTGAATGCTCTATGAATGTGATTTGATTGCTGTAAGAATCTGGTGTGAATGCTGTATGAATGTGATGTGATTGCTGTAAGAATCTGGTGTGAATGCTGTGAGAATCTGGTGTGATTGCTATATGAATGTGGTGTGATTGCTGTTTGAATGTAATGTGAATTTTGTATGAATGAGGTGTGAATGCTATATGAATGTGGTGTGATTGCTGTATGAACGTGGTGTGAATGCTGTATGAATGTGGTGTGAATTTTGTAAGAATGCGGTGTGAATGCTGTATAAATGTGGTGTGAACGCTGTACCAATGTGGTGTGGGTGTTGTATGAATGTAATGTGAATTTCGTATGAATGTGGTGTGAATGCTGTATGAATGTGGTGTGGATGCTGTATGAATCCAGTGTGAATGCTGTATGAATCCAGTGTGATTGCTGTATGAATGTGGTGTGAATGCTGTATGAATGTGGTGTGAATTCTGTAAAAATCTGGTGTGAATGCTGTAAGAATGCGGTGTGAATGCTGTATAAATGTGGTGTGAACGCTGTACCAATGTGGTGTGGGTGCTGTATGAATGTAATGTGAATTTTGTTTGAATGTGGTGTGAATGCTGTATTAATGTGGTGTGAATTCTGTAAAAATCTGGTGTGAATGCTGTATGAATGTGGTGTGGATGCGGTATGAATGTAGTGTGAATGCTGTATGAATGTGGTGTGAATGCTGTATGAATGTGGTGTGAATTTTGTAAGAATGCGGTGTGAATGCTGTATAAATGTGGTGTGAACGCTGTACCAATGTGGTGTGGGTGCTGTATGAATGTAATATGAATTTCGTTTGAATGTGGTGTGAATGCTGTATGAATGTGGTGTGAATGCTGTATGAATGTGGTGTGAATGCTGTATGAATGTGGTGTGAATTCTGTATGAATGTGGTGTGGATGCTGTATGAATGTAGTATGGATGCTGTATGAATGTGGTGTAATCCTGTATGATTTTGGTGTAATGCTGTGTGAATGTGTTGCCTTGAAATGTTAAGGAGTTCCTACTTTTTTCTTTTTTACAGTGTACTGAGTGTGAGTTTTGGATTCCTATCTGGCACTGATGCACCCTTACAGTAAATTCAGGGAAACACAACATTATTTTGCATTCATCCGGAGGTGTTGATGTAGACAGAGGAAGGAAAGCACAACAATAGAGCCAAACCAGGAAAAGGCAGGAAGTGTCTCCAATGGCGAAGTAGGTGATGGCTAATGCATGTGTGTCTGAGGCGGCGCGGACGCTAACAGAGAACACGCTCACAGGTCCATCATCATCTCGCTCCACACCGCGTCTAGTCTGACGGTCTAGAGATGGACACATTGTTCCAGCTCTAATGGCTGAGCTAATTACCTCGGCCATTAGAGAGCTTGTTAGACTGCTTATTTCTAACAGCTGCAGAATATATTCCCTAACCTTTAATAGCTTTGCCGAAGCACAGTGCTCATTTGCATGGCCGCGATACGTAACACGCCCCCTCGTTAAAGATAACTTGTGGAAAAAGATAGTTGGAGGAAAAAAGTACATTCGGCTCTCATGATCTCACCACTCGGCTTTTATGTAGGTTAATGCATCTTTTCTCCTTTGGGTGGGTCCCGGTCTCATGTTTGGGTACCAAAATTATTAATGCAACATTTGAAGGACTCTATAATTTAAGCTGAGGGGAGAGCGTGTCTCCTACAGAACAGCGTTCTGTTCAGTGGCTCCGAAAGGGCTGAACACTCGGCGACCTGTAAAAGGTTCTTACGCGAGAGACCCAACAGAGAACATGATCCAAAACCCAAAGACTCTGGAAAAAACGAAAAATGTGAAAGAACCGCGATGTGCAGCCGAATCAACGCACCGCTGCTTCTCACGAGGACGCGATTGAATTCTGCGCGGAAAAGATGGTTTCGGGCTATTTTCTGAGAAAATGTAATTTCATTCCATGTCAGCGTCGGCAGATTATTAACTCTAATTTCACATTTTCTGAAACAATAATTCAATACTGACTTCGACCGCCTCGCATTCCAGAGGTATTCCAACAAAGGCGTCTTTTTTTTCCCTCCACATTTTATCACATCCCTCATTGACCTTTGTGATCTCGTGTCCTACGACTTGAGCGGCCTCTTTAACTTTCTCCCTCTTAATGAGTCTCATTAACCGTCTAACCTTGACTTTCACATGAGACCGCCTTGCTTAAGAGCACAAACCCACAAACGGGAGGCTCTTAAATCGCGCCCGCGGAGGTGATTAAATTGATAGCGTTTTTGATTGGCTGAAACTTAATCAACAATTTAAGTATTATTTGAGACCGATTTAAGGAGAATATCAAATCCGCTGATGGGATGATTGGTGGGTCCAGCCCCTGCCTCTGAAAGCTAGGTGACAAGGTGTCCTTGAGCAAGGTGCGCCCCACACAAAAAAATGGACCTAATATGACGGCTGTAGGTCCACTAGAGCGTTCCTCCATCAACCAGAAGGTCAGCAGTTCAAACCCCCTTTAGTCAGGATGTAACAGGGTCCCTGAGCCTCAACCTGAACCCCAATTATGATATTTACCACTATCACTACTATTAACGTTACTATTAAATGCTGCTGACGGTCGTGTTCTCAGTGGGCGGTACTAAGTATGATCGGACCGGCTCACTCCTATTGGGCCCGGGTTCCTCCAACACGTCCCTCCGAATGTTGGGAAAACACTGTACAGTTTTAAGGAAGTTGTTGTTTGGTTTTAACTCTCATGTTTATGTATGTCTATCTCATTTAAATGTATGTCTACTTGTATGGACATGTTTAAATATGTCTCTAAGAATTGTCTAGTGTGCCTATGCTCGAGTATTTCCTTTTTTTCCCCCTGACTGCTACCGTGACTTTATAAATGTTTGAGCTGCTGGAAGGCTGGATTTAGAAAGGTTTGTTCTATTCTATACTAAAGCAAAAAACAAAACAAAAAAACGCCCATCAGCCACTGCAGCCTTTTCGGTCTATTGACAATCGTTACTAAAGACTCACTTGAAAGCTCCGAGGCAGGAATGAGTTTGTTTGCTAGCAACATGCTAACAAGACAGAAGAGTATGGCTAGTCCATTAAGCGGCCATAAACTGCACTTCCTATTGTGTGATTACTTGTTATTTATTATCCACATGAAGCGTTGTGTGACCATGGCACTGTGCCTGTTCCGAGTTAGCCACTTGGAACAGGCACAGTGAGAAAAAAGGCGGTGAACTCTGGGAACTCTGAGGACCGTTGTCCTCTAGCCCCCTGACCACTGGACGGAAAACGACGCCCAATGAATCCAGATTACGGCCTAACTCTACAAAAAGTCATGTGGGTCCAAAATGGATATAAAAGTAGCCGCAAATCCTTCAGCGTGATCCCCACTTTAGCATTTCCAAAGACCTTACTCATCACGAAGGGGGGCGGGGCCATCCTCAAGAATCATTTTTATCTTTTGGCATTATTAACTGAGGGATCCGATCTAATTGTTGTATTAAGTTTTTGCATGTCAAAGTCTTCGTATAATTGAAAAGTGAACTTTCTTTGGGTTCTCCACTGCTGGACTGTCGAACTGCACGCGACACACACGCATCTTTAAGGAGCGCTCCAAACTGGTTCCCACAAATTCCACACGTCACTGTGACTCCACCCTGTTGAATGAACCTTTTTCGTTCATATGACAGCTTGTTTTCATTCCTTTCTTACGGAGCCAGTGGCGCAGGGCTTAGAAAATCACCATCCTGCTCAAACATGAAATTCACAGAGGAGACTATCTTCTAACATACGGTATTCCACACTGGCCCAGATTTGAAGCTTTTGTGTTATTGTCAGCAGATATTCATTTCATAAGCTGGCACAAAAGAATCAAGGGAAATTGTGTGAAAAATCATCTGATACTGATGTTCTCGTGTTGTCCTCCGACTAATCTAAGACAGACTTTGCACTTGAGGCTGACGACGTCGTCCTTGTCAGCATCCCAGAAATGAAAACACATTACGTGTCACCGTCCTATAATCGGTTTCTCAGCAGAAAAAAATCTCAGCCGCTTTAATATCGATTTAACTGAACGACTGTCATCAAACTTTAATGAAATTCTCCTCAATGGACACTAGTTGTCTTCTGTCTGATAAATCAACATTCAGATGTGAATAATGCATTCTGACAGAAGTAATAAGTAGTCAATCTTAAGAGAAATCTTATCTTTATTATCTATTCTAAACAGATGCGCCTCCTAAATATGAGTGATTGGAGCCAGGCGTCTCATTAATGATGCTGGACTGGTTCCGACTAAACAAAAACAAGGCCAACAATGGCATCCCCCGACAGACAGGGGATATCACCAAAAAGGTCCCCAATCCCCTGTGTCATACAATCAATACTCCTCAAATTAAATGTGAAGTTATTTCTGAAAAAGTGTTTTTTGTAAAAAAAAAAAAAAAAAAAAAAATATTCTAATTTATTTAAAAAGCTCCCCCTAGTGAGTAAAATATGAACTATTGGAATGAAATTGGTTTTAACAAGATACATCTCCCCGGTTGAATGCACCAAATTTGGACCAAAATAGACCAACAAAGACTTTTGAAGTTCTCTTCGAAAATCTGGGTTTTTCATAACTTTGGGAGGTAAAGCTACCGCTAATGTCGGAAATGTACAACCGAACTTTCCTAAAATCGACTTCCTACTGAGATTCATGTGGGTATAAAATTTGAAAACCATCCAATAAATAATTTTTGAGTTTTTACAGAGGATCTGCTGCAGAATTCAGACAGAATTCAGAATCCCCGACTTTAAGGCGATTTAATGATAAATTAAAGCTGCAAGCAGCATAGAATTGAATGAAGGATTTTCAGAATTTAAAATACTTATGATCTCAACAAGTCAATCACCAAATTTGAAGTCCATCGGGTTAAAACTCTGGGAGGAGTTAGTTAAAATATGGAATCGCTGGAATCGCCTAAAAAAGCATGAAAATCGCAGATTCAATTCAAAATGACCGAACTTCCTGTTTGTTTTACGTCTTTGCTCCAAGAGACTTTTTTTTGGCAGATCCTGAGGACCATTTTTACCCAATTTCATACTTCCACGGTTTCAAGGGGCTCTTATTCTAGGTGGCGCTGTTTTGCCCTTTTGTTACACTTTTTGCTAAGACCCAAAATATAATATATGAAATAATAATAATAATCCAAGTAAAAACAAAAGTAAAGATGCCCCTTTGGTGAAAGGCTGAATAATCCTCCTCTTCCGTTCTTTTCCATCGTATCAGCATAAGAAAAGTCTCCCCAGTAGATCAGAACCATCTGGATCAGAGGCAGAATTTATTGGATACTCTTCTGTGGAGCTGGACACTGGAACCTCTGGGCTTAGGGGAGGAGAAGATCACCCTACTTACAGTGAAGCGTGGTGGCGGATGTGGGGCTGGATGAAGCTGTGTTCAGTAAGTTCGATCCCAGTACTTGTCCGCTACATATCATGGGGTCCTTGACCAAACTCCTGAAACCCCAAATGCTGGCCCCGGGCTTCACAGGCTCCGCCCACTGTTCCTCAGGGATGAATGCAGATAATAAATTCCGTGATTTCGTTCTTTATATAACTTTTTTGATTCATCTGGTACTGATGAATGAATGAATGAAGTCATGACTAAGAGATAAAATAAAGGGTAAATTATCATTATTATTATTATGATGGATGGATTTCACCAAGGATCAGGAAACCCAAGAACAAAAGTTCTCAGCGTTTGTGACTAAACTAAAGCTTAGATTTTATCGGACTTTAAAAAAAAAATGGATAACAATCCCAAGCAGACCTAAAACTCCATTGAGGCTCGGTTCCAGAGGAAGTCCTGGAGAATTCTGAAGCGGTGGTCGCGGTCACATGAATCGAAACCCAAAGAAAATCTCCATTGGAGTTTTCCCTCAGGGAACTCAGCCAGGAGCTGTAGTCTGGTGATGGATCA
Organism: Lophius americanus; assembly: GCA_037951165.1. Lineage (NCBI taxonomy): Eukaryota > Metazoa > Chordata > Actinopteri > Lophiiformes > Lophiidae > Lophius > Lophius americanus. Next base: position 351,606 of record JBBDHG010000264.1, on the reverse strand, counting down.
CGTCAGCAGAGGGTCAAAACCGCAAAATGCTGGAACCCTTCACGGAATGCAGTCGTCAGCAAAGGAAGCACTTTGTGTTATAGTTGGTAAAAACAAACTTTAGTTGTGAGCTTCATTTGGCCGATTTGAGCTGTTCTGGTGTGATATGATTATTGCAGACCTCGGAATAATCGATGTTTCCAGTAGAGCAGATAGACGCTGCGAATCTACGCACATATGCATAAAACAAAAAGGGGTGGGGATATGGATTCTATAACCAAACACCTCTGCCTGATCTTCTAATGCTGAAAACAAAAAGACTTTTTGTGGCCGTGTGGAGTCTGAGCCAAAGAGAAGAAGAGAAGAAACGCTCAGGCCAGCGTCTCCAGGAACCAACCCAGTTAATGACATCATGTCAGATTCAGAAGAAATAGAACTTTTAAACTTTCATGCGCAACGCATCAATAATTCAGGTTGATCAGCGTTCAGAGTTCCGAATCGGGTCCTCCAGTATTAAGAGCCGGGAGCTTGTGCAGATATAACTTATTCTAATATGTCAAACACATTTGATCAGAGTTTTATGACCTGCTCCTGATTGGATGGTCTGGTAGCTGCGGGTCGTGAATATAAACTAGGCTTCACGGTCAAGAAGAGCTCATCAGACGGACTTTCTGTTATTTGAGACTTCGGTTACCTTGGAGTATTGGAAATGAGATTAGCCTTAAAGCTGAGCGATTCCCGAGAAAATCACTACTTAATAAGGGCTTGGAATTCAGATCGCAACGTTTTGGAGATGATTTTGCAGTCAGCGGCACAAACGTCGTCGTCATCCAGACACGTTTCCCAGATATCACCTTTAGCCTTTATCGATGTCTGCGAGGCGGCGACACAGTTCCTCTGACGTTCTTCTTGCCCTTTGCAGCTCGGACTGATTGGACGCTGTGGCGATGTTGGAGGAGATAAATGTATGAATTGATGTTTTTTGCCCCACAGTGCTGAAAAAACTCCTCCGATTCGAAAAACAACAACAATCTTTTCTCTTTGTTTTCTAACTTCACACAACATTGTGCACGTAAACCTGAAGCATTGCTTCTCAAATGGGGGTACGCCTACCCCTGTGGGTCGTTTGTGGTAATGCAGCGGGGGGGCTGTGTGACTTTGTTTTTTTTCCACAAATATTAATTAGCGAGATAACTGAAATAATCTCACTGTAATAAGTAAAATCTAAAACCATAAATATTCTGACTTATATTCAGTAGTTCTATTCGTGGCACCGGAAAATACATTTCATGGATCGTCCTCCAATGTTATAACCTCATTGACCTCAGCATGAGGAAGAACTGGAGTGATTCTGGGAAAAAGTTATATATTTGTACACAAGTTTTCAGGCCATAAATCCTGAACAGTCGGCCCCAAGAATCGACTCGAAGAGTTCTACCTTTTCCACTGTATGTCCAGTTTTACTCTTATAGTTCACATTTTAATCACTAGGGGGAGCCTTTTTTTTCCCAAAATACTCCCGGACATAACTTCCTCAAACGTTGGTCCCGACATCTATCTAGTATATCGTTATTTGAAAAGTTCTTATTTTACTCCGAAGGGAGAACTTTTCTACGTAAGACACTATTTTTTCGGGAATAACTTTCTAACATCGGTCAGAATTAGTCCAAATTAGGGGAGCATGAAACCACTTGAGGACATGTATCTTTTTTTAATCTTAAAGTTCATGTTTTACTCACAAGTAGCAACGTCTTCTTCTTTTCTACGTCTATGTCTAATCTATGTCTCGGCTCTGTGATGTATCGGCCAATGTCGGCTGGGAGGGGCTCCAATGCGAAATGAATGGATGAATGAATGTGATCGCAGATCCTTGTCTTCCTCATGAAAGGTACAAAATGAGTTATCGGTGCGCGAGTTTCCATTCAGTGAGTGTTTTGTCCATCTTCATCAAAGTTGCAGACGGCTGTTTCTAATTGGCGGAAAAGGTCAGCGACAATCACTTCCTGTGCAGAGATCCACCGCCGCCGTCTACACCGGTTAAAGCACCACACGTCCCATAACCATGTTTCCGCTTCTGTCATTTTTTTTCTCTAAAATTATAATTTTTAAAGGTTTCATATTTTGTTAATTGGGTATTTGATTACATTTAACATTTCCACGTATTTAGATTGAACTTCTGGGCCCCCGTAGCAACAAACGGACAAATAGGGCAATGATTTTTGTACAAAAAGGAACATTTTTCTGTAAGGTACTAAAAGTGTTACCTGCGGACCGTTATTTAACTTTAAACGTACAAAATCATTGTTGACGGTAATCATACTTTTACCGAAGCAAAAGTACAAATCCCTGTTTCAAATAAAGACGTGTTTACGTAAAATACACTACAATAGTTGTAAAACACTTAAAAACACTGTAAAACACAGAATTTTGTCACTTATCAGTTCTAGCAGATAAATAAATAAATAAATAATAAAATAAAAATCCGACTCATAAAATCATTTCATGAGGAAATATTATTTCATTATTATGGAAAAGGGTCCTTTTTATATAATTCATAATATCGTTTATATCAAAGTACTTTATTCTGTTTAGTAAGTCCTCACACGCTTTAATACGCCCCCTAACAAAAAATCCTATTTATCAAATATTAGATTAGATTTTCTCAGCAGCCATGGTTTCTCTTCGGTGGCCCCTTTAAACGGTGGTGCTCCCCCAGGGCTGCGTCCTTGGCCCCTTACTCTTTGTCATAAACACGCAGTCGCCGGGTCTCTGTATAAAAACGATCCGTCACATCGTAATTAGAAATCAGAGACTCAAAATGAAGTCAACCAAACAGCTGAGCAGGACGTTAAAGGCTCATAATAATCTCCCCTGAAGATTTATTCACATTACCCACAATAAAAATCAGGATTATCACATCCTTTGTTTTTGTTTTTACAGTGCCGACACTTTAACTGATGTGAATAATCTCCATCAGTTTATTCTGTCAACCCTGGCGTGCACCGGCGGGCGTGGTCAGCGGCCACAAAACATTCATTTCTTCAAAAGGCACGAGCGGCGAGCGGCGAGCGGCGAGCGCTCCCTCCACGCTGTTGTCATCATGGCAACGCTGGTTCAATTTTAATATTCGTGCCTCGTGCCGATGCTCCAGCCCGCCTTTGGGCGCTCAGCTAATGCAGATCTGTGGCGGCGTGAGAGTTTTGGACGCATGTCGGATATCGGTATCCTGGGAGCTCACAGGAGTGGAGAGGATCGGAGGTGTGCCAGGGAGACGGAGTGACATGAAATCATGGCGGACCTGCAGTCCCGCCATGGCGCGTTCCAAAAGGGCATGAAACTCCCGCTGCTGCTAATCTCCCTGCTCGGCAGGGGTAATAAGGCCCGACAACTGTTATCCGCTCCCGGCGGGGAGGAGGGCTTCAGCCGACACACACTCAAACGCTGTTAATTACAGGCAGGGGATTGTTTGAACGTTCAAACATATCACTCTGCTTTTCCAGAACCCAGCAGAAAGAGCAACGGGCTTCAAAGAATGTTAGATGGCAGGCAGGAAGTGGGGAACCAGCGGCCATCTGGTGGGCGAGGAGATGTTTAGGTCCAAAGTGTGGTTCTGTGCTGGGGGGTAACCACTTCGTTTAACTCAAGCTGTGAGGGCCCAGTGCTGAGGAAAAGTAACTAAGTACTTTTAATCCGTCGGTTGTTGTTTTTTGGTTGTATCAAGTTACGTAATTCTGTTTACATACTTATGTATGCCCAAAAAAAAAGAAGAAAATAAAGAATACATCGTTCAACAATTGAAATCAAACTTTCTCAATAGCACCGGTTAATACAAGTGGTGTCCTCCAGGGCTCCGTCCTCGGCCCCTTACTCTTTAGCACATACATGCTGCCATCATGTCACGTTACTTAAAGGCTCAGTCACATTTATCAACAAGAAATAAGAGACTCAAAACGTTCTCAACCCGGCGGGACATCGTAGACGTCGTTGTTTGTGAGAAACTAAAGGATTAAATGTGTGTCTGTAGGTCCGTAAAATTCATAAAACAATTAACTCTCAAAACAAAACCGTCATGGATGGAAGGCCACCAAGCTGAAAAACAGTGGGATCTCGTGAAAAGCTGACTTTGGCCATTCTTTTTTCTCAAGACAGCGATTCTATAAAAACAGGATGTGATATTGTACTTTCACTTAATAAGATAAAGTAGTTAGATTACCTTTGACACGGGTTTTCGCTGTCACGTAGCCGTAACCGTAATCCGAAAAACGCCTGGAGGATCCGTTCTGCTGCATGATGAGTACTTTTACTAACTTTTACTTTCGTAGAAATAGCACATTTAGCGGGTAATACTCACGTACTTGATGTTATTTATTAGTAGAGTAAAGTATTTTCGTTCGCTCTGATAAAAGCTCTGAATACTTTGTCCGCCGCTGCACACAGCCAGTGTTTGCTGCTTAAATCGAGTTAGGGAATTTAAATTCCTGGTATCAGATTAATTTCTTAATTTCATGCAAAACGATAACAGAGGCGCCTCTTATTCGGAAATAAACACACAACAGACGCATTCAGAAACTAATTAGATGTGGATTTTCCACAGAGCATTGTCAACACATGCTAGCGTGAGCAAGTTATTTATGTTGCAATACATAATGTATGGACTGTTTATGGACGCTGAGGAGGTTTTCCGAAAACAGTGAGCGGCTTTAAGAGCGCATGTCGAAGTATGTGTCAGTCTCGCTATCTAATTATAAAGATCTGAGAGCAAACGGCCTGAAGGTGTCTCTTGTCTGCAGTCAGAGAACACGCTCGTCTTCTTCTCCCGCGTTGTTATTGCTCGCTATGCCCTGCAACCGTCACACACACTTCTCCCGCTGACGGATAAAAAATGCAAGATTTTTAATTATGGTTTTTTAACGCTAGCACTAACCAATCCTACGGTAGACCCCGTCACCGGCGTGCAGGAGGCCGACTTTGGACGCCACGTTTGCTTTCTTAACCTTTCTTTAACCCCCGCAAACTTTCAGTTCACACCTAAGCTGCCGGATGAAGCCTTCAATTAAGCGAATGGTTTTCTAATCAGGCTAACGGGGGCGCCGCCACCTCGTACTTTATACATGTGACCTCTTATTAAAATGCCAATTCAGTTTTCTTGGCGGATGGATCCGATGATTTTTGTTTAAAGTTTTAAAATCATAGTGAGTAGCGTATTTAAGTGCTCATATTTCGAAGGACTACACTGGAAGTAAGGCTGGTCGGCATTGTGTAGGTGTTCTGACCTGTTGAAATTATCGTACGCTCCATGTGTTTTCTCACACCATCAAAGTGAAAACAAAACTTTATCAGCCTCTCTCCGGGACTTCAGGGCTTGTGGTTAGCTCTGAGCTCCTGGTAGCTTTAGCCACTCTGCTAACGTTAGCTTCCTGAAATTTCCTAAAGTCTGACTTCTTAACTTAAATATCAAAATTATAAAACCTAATTAAATAAGAGAATGTTTTTTCAAAATAAGACTTTAGTCCAATGTTTTACCAACTTTGAGGCGTCCGGAGGGTTTACTGGGTTCAGGGGCTTGCTCAAGGACTCTACGGCGACGGTGGCTCAGTTGGTAGAGCGGTCGTCCAATTATCTGAAGGTTTGTGGTTCGATTCCCAGCTCACGTGTCAAAGTGCCCTTGAGCAAGATCTCAATGTGTTTAAGATCCATTGGTGTGTGAATAGTGCCGTGAAATGGTCAACCATCCTGATGATGGCGCTGTCAGGCTCTATCATCACTATATGAATGTTTGTGTGAACATGTGAATAATGACTCATGTTGTAAATCGCTTTGAGGGATCCAGCAGAATAGAAAAGCGCTGTATAAGTACAATTAATTAATGGCATGATAACTACCTGGGGCTCAAACCGACTATCGTCCGATCGGACCCTCTACCCACTGAGGTGCAGCCGCCCCTCCATAATCTTAATTGACAGCATATACAGAATCATAAAGCTGGATCTGCGCTCCTGCTAGCTTTAGCTGCTCTGCCAACATAAGCTTCTGGAAACTTGGTATTCCTCCTCGGAAAATATCCGTGACATACACAAAAGCCCTCAGGCAACTTCGGTTCTTGGTTAGAACAATTAAGCAAAAACATGGTTATTTAACTTGTGTTAACCTTGAGAGGCACAGAGTCAGTGGAGAATCTCTTAACTTAACTTTATTCTTTCTCTCCCACAGCGAGTGTACCACTGCGAGATATTTATTATGAGATTGTATGTCGGCAGTAACTGTTTGGTCTAAGTTGTTACGCGGATGACACTCAGCTCTATGTGACTGTCTCTCGTGTGAAACAGGGACGATGTAGTCACTCGAAAAACACGCTTTAGATAAAACAATGTTAACAGATATCCAGGCAAAGAGAAGAGAACAGACCTGGTGCTATGAAGATGGAGGCCAGTCTTCATCGACACAAACATCCGATGACGCCGTCTTCATTAAAGTTCCGATGCTTGTCTCTCGAAAACCTGAAGAGAGATACGCTTAAACTTATTGTCGAGTAAATCTGACGAGAAAGAATGATCTTCAGTGCATTTGAGTCATAGGTTTAAAATGTCGTACGCGACTAATAAACAGTCTTTGTGTTTTTTGTCTCGTGTTTTTTGTCTCGTGTTGTTCTTCAAAAACACAAAGTGGTGAGTCTAGTTCTGTTTATGACAGATGTCAGACTATCCCTGAATTCTTTTAGTGTTCTACTTTCTGTCGCTGCTGTTTGAAATGGTTACATCATGGATTTACACCCGACATGGAGACAACTCTGACACTCTGACACTCTGACACTCTGACACTCTGACACTCTGGAATAATGAACGTTAGAATGACCGGCACTGATGTTTGTGATGGGATTCAAGAAAAAGAAAAAAACAATAACAAAACGATACTAAACCATTTTATAATAACATTGCTGTGATTAAACTGAACTTGTAACTGTCTGTTAGTCATACATTCTAGCCCCCCACTGTCACTCACACACACACACACAAGCACACATATAAACACACACACATACAAATACATAAACACACAAACACACACACACACGCACACATATAAACACACACACATACAAATACATAAACACACAAACACACACTCACACACACAAACATAAACACACACACACAAATACATAAACACACAAACACGCACGCACACATACACACACACCCACACACACAAACATAAACACACAAACACACACATAAACACACACACATAAAAACATACACACACAAACACACACGCACACATACACACAAACATAACAACACACACACACATACACACAAACATAAATACACAAATACACACACACACACACAAACACACATAAACACACACACACATAAACACACACATAAACACACACGCGCACATAGACACTCAAAAAAAACACACACACAAACAGCCACACAAACACACACCCACACGCACACACATACACACACACAAACACACAAACAGACACAGAAATGTCATTGTCACAGGATGACCTGTTGAACACAATTCATTATTTATTTATGCATAAATATAATATATATATATATATATATATATATATAGTAGGTTTTATTCATAAAAGTAACACAAAGGGGTTTAAATGTCAAAACAATTCCCCCTAAGCCTCAACTGCCAATTGAAACGCGAAAAGACAAAATGTTCCACAGTTGACCAAAGCAGGAACAGATTATACACTAAACAATTTAAAACCAATTTCCCCTTCACCATCCTGAGAAACACACGGGGCAAAAACAACTACAAAGTGGAACAACATAAACAGGAACTGAGCTGAGGAATCATAAATAAAGAACATACAGATGTACTGAGGACATGCACTTAAAACTGGCAGTAAAAACTTTAAAACTACTTTTTGTTTAAAAAAGACTAGTATAAATACATAAAGTAATAAAATAATACACTTAAATGTCATACAAAAAAACACAAGATAATAAAAAAATCCCAAAAAAGTCACTTTTTTTCTGTTTATTTTAAATGAATGCAATTTAGAAATCAAAACAATCAAACCTGACTTAATGTAGCTGGATGAATAAATATCTTATATATATATATATATATTAGATATTTATAATTGACGGTTGACGGACAATGATTCGGCCTCCACCCTTCAGTGGTTATAATTTAATGGCTGATGGGTGTGTCTATGACGGCAGCATGTACGTCTGAGGGTTGTTACACTCGCAGAGCTGATTTAATTTCAATGAGAAGGTTGCAAAAACCCATGATTGGAATGTTGAGAGTCTCTACAGGGTCGACTCGTGCCTCCGGTCGCGTCACATGACTCTCAATATCAGCGCGGATTTCTCAACTTATCTGAGGGCAGTTGTCTCAAAACCCATTTCCCAAGTCTTCCACTTGAATCTGCACATGCCTGAGGCTAATCCCCCGCCAGGATTAAAAAGAAACGTCTCCAATACTTGAACATCACTCTGACCTGAATCTGACCCGCAGCATCAGACTATGTACTGATTCCACTCCATTTAACAGCAGCCAAGGGTCTAGTCTAACTCCTGCTACTTCCCCGTTTGCACCACGTCAATGCCTTAGGCTGCTACTACCTCATCAGGATTTTCTCTGCGTGTATCTGGTCTCAGAATTATTGGCCAACTTCAAAGAAAAGAAAAAAAAGGTAAAATGAGATGAATAATAAAAAGTCTATACCCATAATCTGTAATTCAAATTATTCACAAAAATCGAAGCTTTAGCTCAAGTGTCATAGTTAGTAACATCACATTCTTAACAGGAAGCAGATATTTCTCTCTATTTTCTGAACATGCATGCCGAAACACAATTATTATTCAGTGAATGAAGCATTTTTACGGCCCTCATTTATATTTTTAGGTCCACCTCTTTGACCAGGAACTCTGAAGTGGCGAACAATGACTTCCTGTTTTACCGGGGTATAAATATGAGGTGACACAGGCTTAATTCTTTCTGAGGTTCTTCCCCATGGGAAAGACCAGAGGTTCCAGCAATGATGTGTAAAGAAAAGTTGTAGAGCTGCACAAATCTGGCAAAATGAGACAACAAAATCTCTCGAAAGTTCAAAATGTCAGTTCCTGCTGTTTGATCAATAATCGAGAAGTTTAAAGAGACTGGAAGAGGACGTGTTTGCAAACTGACCACAGTTCGATAACACACCAATGGGACTTTCAGTGGAACAAGGTCAGAGGTCAGATGAGACCAAGGTAGAGCTTTTTGTTTACAAACATGGACGATGGGTGTGGCATAGCAAGATAGAGAAAAGCCTCTTATACCCACTGTGATGTCTGGTGGTGGATCTGTGATGCTGTGGGTTTTGATCTTCTTCCAAAACCTCTGGCCATCTTTTTAAAGATGATGAATTTAACGGTTGTTTTTAATCACGCTACTGGAGATAATGGGTAGATTACTGTAAGTTACTGTTGGTTACTTTTTTGAAAAGGGGCCAAACAGAATTATTCTGGAGGTGCTCGTATTCCCAAATGAAACATCAACTGGAATCTTGATCAGGAATCTCTGCTATACATAATCGCAAAGCAAACCCCAAAAGAAAGTGAGAGATAACGTATAAGAAACAATCAGAACTCGCTCAATGAGATCAATCGGTAACCTTGGAAAATTCTCGGCGCAAAAATGTAAAACTACAACTATTGTAAATATTTCTGCTAATACTACTCTTCGTACCAATGTGTAGCCATGGCAACGTGGTTGGTGCTTTTCGACCAGGGACACCGAATACTAAGGTTAATTAAGGTAAATTACAGTGAAACAGTCCAGGTTCACACAGTGAAACAGTCCAGGTTCATACAGTGAAACAGTCCAGGTTCACACAGTGAAACAGTCCAGGTTCACACAGTGGAACAGTCCAGGTTCACACGGTGAAACAGTCCAGGTTCATACAGTGAAACAGTCCAGGTTCACACAGTGGAACAGTCCAGGTTCATACAGTGAAACAGTCCCGGGTCACACAGTGAAACAGTCCAGGTTCATACAGTGAAACAGTCCAGGTTCATACAGTGAAATAGTCCAGGTTCACACAGTGAAACAGTCCAGGTTTCACTTTATTTAGAAAATTTCTACTTTTACTTAAAACATTTTATCTTTATGTGGATCGTTTTTAGTTTATGTTACTTTATTTTACGTTACGTTTTTTTAGCTTACAGTAAACACAGCAGGTCAAACTGTGGAAGACGTTCATGACGCTCAGTTCTCAACCAATCGTTTATATTTTATATTTAATTCAACCCTACATCTTACATCTCTAGGACCTGTTTCAACATTTTATTTGTGTTTGTTTTCGTTTCTATAGAATCAGGAATGTTTGCAGTCGTGGTGCGTGGCTGAGAATGGAAATAGAGCCTTTTATTCCAGGATTAAGTCTCCTATTAAAAGATAAATATCTAAACTAATCCAGACAGATGTTTGTTAAATCATCAATAAGTGAAGCAGCAGAACGAAACTGCTCTATCGCCAAGATCTACTCCAAATAACGCCGGCCAACTGCCTCGGCTTCCCACCCCAGCACGAACCCTGCCTCTCTGATGGCGTAATGTCTGACAGAGAGTTGATATCGCCGATGGCCGGCTGAGGACGCAGTCGTGTGTGGAGCTTCTCTATTCTCCGAACCGCAATGAAACTCCAGGTAGTCGGAGGGCCGTGATGTATCGCGGAACAAAACCAACCCAGTTAACAATCTGAGATTGAATCATGGCACAGAATATGATAAGGATGGGCAGTGGCAGGCTGAAGAGGAAGAATGAGGTGGGCTTTAATTGCTTTTGCAATGGCAGGCATTAACCAGATGAGGACAGAGAGAGAGTCCATTCGGGCTTCGTTATCACGGCCAGTGTATTCTTAAACTGTTGGACCCAGGACAATCTCCCTTCCTCGTCCCCGTGGAAAGACTGCCCACAGTGCAGTTGGGCGTCTTAGCACTGGAGGTAAGGGATGGTCAACCCCTCCAGTATACCTTTCCCACCCACAGGGATGTAGACGAGGCAATGCAACTTTTTTTTTCCCAAAATTTGCTCTTTTTCTGTGTCAAGTTTGCATCTTTTTTGCTAAAATAGTTTTTTTTCAACGCTAAATGACTTTCTTTCTTGATTATCGCTTGTTTTTTGCTAAGGTTGTTTCTTTATTTCTGCAAAATTAGCTTTTTTATTGATAAATTACCACCTTTTTTTTTTTTTGCTTTAGCTCTTTTTTCAAGTACTAAAGTGTGGGAGGAAACCAAGACCCTCTTAGCCAAACCCCATAAACATGCTTCTTTCGGCTGCTCCCTTTCGGGGATTGACCAGAACGGACCGCCTGTATCCATCCATAGGTCAGTACCTCGCTGAGCAACAGCACCAGTATTGGTTAACCCGGGCCTCAACCTATGGGGTTTAGAAATCAGTTATGTGTTCCGCATTTGGATCGGGCAAAGGATTCACGCCGGATGCCCTTCCTGACGCCACCATCCCCATTTATCCGGGCTTGGTACCGGCCAAACAAGTACAGCAACCCCATAAACGTGCTAACTCTAGACAGGAAGGTCCCAGAGCTGCTAGTGGATTTGAACCCAGAACCTATGCTGGGGTTCCACCGTGTCAGAGAACCATTTGGCGTACCTCAAGACCAAAGTAACTGTATGACTCCTCCCCCTTCTGCCTAAACAGCATATATTAACCACAATCGTCGTCCCCGAAAGCAAGGGCAAAGCCCCGAAAGCTCACAATCCCCTGCGTTATACAAGCAATCCCCCTGATTTAAATTCTTGAATTAAACGTGAAGTTTATCCACAGTACTTTACGTAAGAAAGCTCCCCAAAGGGATTAAAATATGAACTATTCAAATGAAATAATATGCATATATATGTGTATATATCATTAATGCAGAGTAGATAAATCTCCTGGAGTTTCATATTCACCATGTTTGGACCAAATTGGACCAACTGTTGAGAAATTACGGCCCAAAACCTTTAAGAGCTAAAGCTCCCCCTAGTGTTGGAAATACACAACTGACCTTTCCCGACATCACTCCTGTTCCTCCTCTCACTAAGGTCTATGCGGGTATAAAATTGACTGACAACAAAAGGAGGACAATCACATCGCAGCAGAAGTGTATCTGAAAATAAAATCAATTAGAGCCGGATCAGTGTAAGTCCTCTCTGGTGGGCAACAAGAACAGCTTCCAACGTTGTGGACGTGTCTGGAACACGACCTTTCCTGTGTGGTGCCTTCATTACTGAAGTCTCATTCTGTCAGGATTCTCATTCCCCACAGCTCTCTCTCTCTCTCTCTCTCTCTCTCTCTCTATATCTGTTTCTATCTCTGTGTCTTTCTCTCTCTCTCTCTCGCTCTCTGTCTCTGTGTCTCTCTCTCTCTCTCTCTCTCTCTCTCTGTCTCTCTCTCTCTCTCTCTCTATATATCTGTCTCTATCTCTGTGTCTCTCTCTCTCTCTCTCTCTCTCTCGCTCTCTGTCTCTGTGTCTCTCTCTCTCTCTCTCTCTCTATCGCCGTCTCTCTCTCTCTCTCTCTCTCTCTCTCTCTCTCTCTCTCTCTCTCTCTCTCTCTCTGATGTGGGGAACAGCAGGATGCGAGGACAATACTCTAATTAAAGTCATGAAGCGAGCTTTACTGCATGAGATTGCCGAAGCTCCTGAGGGGAGGAGGAAAGGCCTCGACCTCCCTGCTAAGTTCATTCTGAGCGGGGAGTCTGTACTTTAAATGTAATCCTTCAACCACTTCCTGTTGTGGCCACTCCTAACACCGGTCTCTGTTCCTCTCGCCATCGGGCAGTGAGTCCATGTGTGTGTGTGTGTGTGTGTTGCCTAATACATGGATCTGTGTCCAGTCTGAGAACATTTGTCTGTGTGTGTGTGTGTGTGTGTGTGTGTGTGTGTGTGTGTGTGTGTGTGTGTGTGTGTGTGTGTGTGTGGTGTCCTCACTGGAAGCTGTTATGAAGTTTTCCTCTCATCCTACCGTTACAGGATATTTTTTAGTCTTTTCTCTTATCCCCTAAAACAATACAAGCCCCCCTGAGACTTGAGACTGAACAAAAAGCAGACAGTGCAGCAATAGAGGCAGAAAAGAAAAGAGGGGTAACAGAGAGAGGAGACCGCCACGCTGAAAACAAACAGCAGAAAGATGCCGTCCCTCATGCATAATACGATTCCTTCCTGTCACACGAACGTCGCTCATCCTCCGACTGCAGATGTCCTTATAGGAGGAATTTGACAGAAGTGTTTTCTGCGACGATACCTTAATGGTTGTTTAAGAGACGCCAGCCGACATTACAGAGTCTGTCCTTTACGAAAAATGGGCTGCAGGAGGCGAAAACTGTGAGGACTCATATGTTATGTAGATAATGTATAACTCCTTATCAGGTCACTATTATAATGGTCTTCTTCTACATTATGTTCATATTTCATATTTTTTTATGATGATATGCCTTTTTGGTATCTTTGCCACGGCCGAAATGTCATGAAACTTCGTCAATCCTGCCGAAAAAGTTTGTATTATAAGGGTCTCGGATAAAAGGGTGGGAAAAAAAGGCTCTGCGGCGCCCCCTAGGATGTTTCTATTAAGTAGCCCCCTGACCCTGTTACAGCTCAGTGAAAGTCTCTTGGACCTATGATGTAAACCCAACAGGAAGTCAGCCATTTTCAATTAAATGTGGGATTTAAGAAGTTATGCCCCACCAGGACTGAGGAGGGCTAACTAGCCTGCTAACCAACCTTCTTGTGAGAGGTTTCAATTCGAAGAGGTGGATGTTGTTCGAACGATCAGATCGCACGACATTTCTGTGACCATCTCCAAAAGAACCACCGCCCAGAATCGGACCACCACAGACTTATATTGGTCACGTTGTCACCATGACGCAAAATTTTCGCCTTGCGTTCAGGACTGAAGTCAACTCTGTGTGTCGTATATATTTTCATTTACACAAACTAGACTAGCTCCAAAGGGAGTGGATGCAATTCTGCTTTATCCTTTTCCTTCAATTGCTTTGGTATCTGACTCTGTTGGGAGTCAGAGAGGAAGGTCTGCCTCTAATCTTGATCGCCCTATGGTGGATGGGAAAGATCTGGATGGAAGCTGAGTGGTGAGTTCAGGGGCTTGGTAGAGGCCAGGGAATGTCATTCCTCTTTAGAATTCTGCACCGACTATTCCGTTCACTTTCCCCGGGTTTCTATCAGGTTTTATTAAGTGGAAAATTCTGGCTCAGTGTGGATTTTCATGGCCAGCAGCTTCACAAAGGAGGGGACATACAAATTTGTCTTAATTGAGGTCAATGGCGCCATCATGGGATCCGCCGATCTGCAAACACACACAACTTTTGAACAGCAGGTGGAAAGGAAAATGGGCTCCTTAAAGTCTGCATTACTGATTCCATTAACCTCGGCAAATGGGATGGGATAAATTCACGCTCTGTCGGTAAACGACGCTCGTACGCTCCTGGCACCTGCACCACTCAACTGATTGTTTGAGTGAATGTCTTCTTCCCAACACGGCATGTTTCTCAAAATTGATGGGCCATTGCCAGTAAAACCTAAAAGCTTTAACGAACAAAAGAGCTCACTGTAGAAAACCGGATCGGATGTCTGTGTCATGAGCAAAACCTGGTCAGGCTCAAAGCATTGGATTTTCTGGGGATATAGGAAGGTTTTCGGTAAACCAGCAGACGCTTGGAACATTCAGAGTGTTCTGGAACGGTCCACGCGAGGGTGGGGATAAGGTAGGCTTCTCTCAGCGGTATCTCCTCTCAGGATCGACTGCGTTGTAGGACAGCGAGGGTCAAATGTAGAAACAAATAATAATTATGAAGAAATATTACGATTACGATATTGAATCGATATCTAGCAGTGGTTTTGAAAAGAATGCATGTTTTTCCGAACATAGCAAGTAGCTAACGTTAGCGCAACGTTAACAGCTCCTCATTCGCTCACTCAGCTAAGCTAACGTATTAGGCCTACTGGTAACTCATCATGCTTATTTCTACCGTAACAACTTAATCTCCCTACGGAAGCCAAATTATAAGTTTGGTAAATGCGAAAGTGAGCAGTAAGATTTTTAGTATTCGTTCGCAACAATTGTGAACCCACTTCCCCCCACAGCCCAAAGAATCCCCACAGGCGGGAGTTTACATTTTTAGCTGAGGGGTTTTTCAGCCGCTGCATTTTCTTTCACCAAGTCCGACATCTTGAGAAAAGTAAGGACAAACTGGCGCTGTTGGCTGCGTACAGTCTGCCGGGTGAGCGTCTATGACATCACACACCACGCGTGTGCGGTTGTTTATGCTACGTTTCGTAGGGAGCGATGGAGAGACAGAGAAAACACGGCCGTGAAAAGGGCGCTAAGAAGCCTGTTTAATGTTGCTAAATACGATAATATCGTGAGTGGATTACTTACATTGTGTTCAGATTTTCATTTTTTAGTGACCACGATGATCGCAAATCCGGCATATTGCGACAAGCTAACTCTCCACTCCACTAACTCAGGAGTTTGTTCACATCAAGAATTCCAAAGTATCTTTAGAACCTGTACTTGTGAAAATGGCAGATCAAACTCTTGGAATCTTCGATCGTTACATCACCCCCTCAAGTGGGCGTGGTCTCGTACAACATGAGCGCCATGAGGGGCGGAGTAAGGGGGTGGTGATGTGCAGAAGACAGGTTCTGTTGAGGATATGTAAGGGGAGGGCTTCCCATTGTGAGACAGTCCCTCATGCTACTCAGAGAACCCGGGTTATGATAATAACCTTAAGGTTTATTCATTCATCAAAGCAGAATACATTTAAATATATGAAGTATTCAAAGTGAAGTAACTGGTCGATGTATTTTTGTAGGAAACATCTGTAGAGCAGTTTTTGTGTGGTCTTGCTAATAGACAGAGAGACAGACAGACAGACAGACAGACAGACAGACAGACAGACAGACAGACAGACAGACAGACAGACAGACAGACAGACAGACAGACAGACCCCCCCCAATAAGATACCTGCCCTGCTGAAGGTAACAAAGCCAACATCAGAGAGGACAGACAGAAAAGTCTTTCCATTCCTGATGCCTATAATTAATGTGTCCTACTTGGTCATGAGCCGCGCCTTGTGTAAATATTGCTTTAAATGACACGAGCATTGAAACTGGTTCTCCTCTTGTCATGAGACAACTGGAGATCCTCAAGCTGGATATAAGACCTCTGCTTCCACTCTCTTCCTGTCACATGGAGGAGGACGGTGTTTGCCAGACACTAGCAGTTTATTTGGGTTTGTTTGCTTCTATGTCTCTCTGGGATGTACTTGAATAATATGATACGTAACCAAAGTATCCAATGTGGATATTATTTTCTTGAGGTCCAAACTTTCAACATCCCTCACCTTATTGGCCTACAGTACAGCTAACCTACACCTCTAGTCTTAACTACAGCTAACCTACACCTCTAGTCTCTAAAGTCTAAACTACAGCTAACCTACACCTCTAGTCTCTAAAGTCTAAACTACAGCTAACCTACACCTCTAGTCTCTAAAGTCTAAACTACAGCTAACCTACACCTCTAGTCTAAACTACAGCTAACATACACCTCTAGTCTCTAAAGTCTAAACTACAGCTAACCTACACCTCTAGTCTTAACTACAGCTAACCTACACCTCTAGTCTCTAAAGTCTAAACTACAGCTAACCTACACCTCTAGTCTCTAAAGTCTAAACTACAGATAACCTGCACCTCTAGTCTAAACTACAGCTAACATACACCTCTAGTCTCCAAGTCTAACCACAGCCAACCCAAACCTCTGGGCTCATTAACACAAGATTAAATTGCAATAAATTCAAAGTAATGCATAACTGCTGACATGTTATATTTTCTACATCTTGTCTTTGTAAGCTGAAATGAAGGGGATAAAACTCGTAATAGGCAGATACATTTTTTACAGTGCACTCTGGTCTCTAAGCCTAACTAACCCACGGTTAACCTACACTTCTGGTCTCGGACCACTCGTCACCTTCACCCCCACCTTACCCAGAGTTCAACAGCAAAATAGACTAGGGACATTTTCGGGCAACATTTCGTCACGTTTTTTTTTTTTAACGTTTCATTCGAAGGTTCCATTGACCGGACGTCATTTTAACTGAAGAGCAGGATTATTATGGGTTTTTTAAAAGGGTTCCACATTCGTACTACAACCCTGTGAAAACATTCCACGTACACTGGGATACTCAGGAATGAGGAAGTAGCTGTAGAATGTATGCCGTTCCAGCAGAGGGCAGTCTGACTTCTAAATATCAACACCACGGGAGTGAAAGTGTGAACGACCTCCGCTGATCCCAGCTTACAAAGGAGTCTGAATAAACTCAACAGTTTGATCTTTCATCTTTTTTTTAGCGTTACTATTAAACAGTGTTCGGACCAAACACGAAGCTCTGCACTGTTCAGGTAACACAAACGACATGTACGATTCTATCCACCGTCTCCCTGCCCCCGGCAGTACGTACGTAGGTTCCTTTTAGCAAGACCCTGATCCTCAGGGGTGGGTCGAAAGCAGGGAAGTAATTTCAAAATAGTGTCCTCTGTATAATAAAGTCCTGATAAAGAGTGTACTTCATCTTCGTCTCTGGGATTCTGCCTCCGAGGGGTCGCCACAGCGAATCACCCGTTTCCATCCATTGGTCGGTACCCTGCAGGCTTACAGTACCAGTGACGGGGTTTATTAACCCCACCTGACCGCTGGGATTATTAGTTGTTAGAAAGCCAAACGCCATTTTTGTCTCACCGCCAGTTGCCTATTGACGCATTAGGATTTGAATGCAATGGCAGAACGCTCTCATAGAATTATTCTCATTGAATTTGGGCCTGTCAATCACACATGTGATGTCACACCATAGTCAACGTATTTACATGAGAGGAGGAACCCCAGAGAAGGTCTCTCTCTCTCTCGCTCTCTCTCTCTCTCTCTCTGTGTCATTAGACACTTTTAAAAGTTATTCCTTTCGACATATGAGACAATAAATATGAGAACTGCTAGGATTAACCACCTAACGTGCTTCAATGGCAGTAAATATTCCCGGCTCTATCCAAATAAGGTCAAACGTATGATAAGTATGCGTGACACAGCATGACTGCAGAGCACAGCTCCAAGTGAAATGTTAATATGTAGTTGGCAATGTTTAATATTGTGTGTGTGTGCGTGTGTTTGTGTGTGTGTTTGACAGATGTCACGATTAACAGTAATTAAATAGAAACTGCCCTACATAAAGATGTTTCTGCCTTGACAGAAAAGAACAGAACATTCTGAAGAAACAAGTACTGAAGAAGCCCCCGAGGCTCGATAATATGTATGTGTGTGAATGTGTGTCTGTCTGTGTGTTTGTGAGTGTATTTGTGATCACGCTGGAGCTGTACAGCCAGTTTTATATTGTACTCAGTAAAGCGCTAGGAATATCCCCCAGGTGGTATTTTAAATCAGCAGAGTTAGTTATGGCTGTTTAACTCTTTCCCATCCCATTATATTTTTCCCCGACTTCCCGCCACCCCAGAAATGTATAAACCTCTGGCTGATCTGTTGATTTCAAAATCCCAGATCGTCATACTGCTTCCAAAGAACCAGAGAAACATTTTCTACTGTCGCTCATTGTCGGAGCACCTGTTAATCAACAGGTGAAAAGATCTTCCACTTGGAAACAGGATGGGAAGTCAATGGAGCGCCAACCTCCACCGAGACAGCCGGGTTTCCCTGTTATCACATGACTCAAAGACATCAAAGACATGATGGTAGCATGTCCCAGAAGCATCAAAGACAAGAGGGTAACATGGCCCAGAGGCATCGAGGAAAAATGCTAATAGGTCACAGTCACATCAAAGCCATCAAGGTCAAATGGTACAAAGACATCAAAGACAAAATGGTTACAGGTCACAGATGCATCAAAGACAAAAGGTGAGGTGTCATAAAGACAACAAAAAAACATGGAGATGACACGTCGCAGACACATCCAAGACATGAAGGTGAGGTGTCGTAGACATGATTACGCCAAAGTCACATGTCACACACAAGTCAAAGATATCAATGTCACACGTCACAAAAACATCAAAGACAAAAGGTCAGGTGTCAGAAAGACATCAATGACACGAGGCTAATATGTCACAGAGACATCAAAGACGTGAAAATAACATATCAGAGAAGTTTCAAAGACAAAAAGATTACCTGTCATAGAGGCATCAAAACCATCAAGGTCACACGTCATAAAGAATCAAGGTCACAAAAACGTTAAGGACTGCGAGGTGTAGGTTAGCTCTAGTTTAAGCACATCAGTATCCCGGCTGTGATCATATCCTGTTACTCATTCTGCAAATACATGCAACATGTTACTATCCTGGTTACTGACTACGTTTTGCACCAGCCCAGTCATACGAATGATTCAGAATTTTATCTTTCCTTCCTGTAGTTGCTTGCTTAAACTAAATTAAAAAACTTGTTTTTATTTTTTTTAAATATTTATTTAATTTGTTTATAGCTACTTAAAAAAAATAAAAGCCACTGGAGTTTATATTGGCCCCTATTAGCGCTATTAATCACCAGGGAGGCGTTGCAGTCATGATTTATTCACCTTTTAAACAAACAGTGATAGGAGACAAGAGTGACAAGCCATATTATTCATGTGCTCCATTTGGACAGCTGTCAGTCTGACAGTCTGTCAGTCCGCATTAATAATGTGTCGCTGCGCCGGAGACAGCAGTTTCAGGACCGCGGTCTCAGGGCTAGGATGATGGCAGCTGGGTGAGGACACAGAGGCGGGACTGGTGGGAACATGATGGAGTTCAGTGACGCCGAGAGGATAGTACGTTTCCTTATGAGTCGGGAACCGAATACGTGATACCATTGTGTTGGTTCCATTAGTGACCTACATGGTGAGCGGGCCCGCTCAGTAGAATAGAACCACGGAAAAGATGTACATGTGTAATAGAATCCCGTTTCTGTGCTCGCACTTCAGCTAGAATGTTCAGGTTTCTCCAAATCAGGATAAGGGCTTATCCAGCTAACTGAGTCAGGGATGTGATGTTTACATCCACAAACACAAAGACAGGATATTCCAGATATCCCGTAATATCCGGGATACTGGTGTGCATGTAAACACAGTCAATGACATCAAGGTCACATGTCACAACATCAAAAACATCAATGTCGAATGCTACAACATCAAAGACATCAAGGTTGCGTGTCACAACATCAAAGACATCAATGTGACATGCCAGAACATCAAAGACATGAAGGTTACGTGTCACAACATCAAAGACATCAATGTCACATGCCAGAACATCAAAGACATCAAGGTTGAGTGTCACAATATCAAAGACATCAACGTCGCATGTCACAACATCAAATAAATCCATGTTACAAGTCACAACATAATATTCTCTGAACACTTCAATCGATACTTCCTTGTATCATTTTAAAATGTATTATCGTTGCAGAGGGATTTATTAGTACGGAAACACCGGAGCGCTGTAGCAACAGCACGCCAAACTCTGAAAAATACGATGGCTAGTGTATAGATAGAAAACGTTAGCGCTCCAGTCATGTTGTATTGATAATCGCAGTATTGGATTGCATCTATTAATGATTATGGCATACCTATCTGTAATTACTGTATATCAGAGCTGGACAATAAATCATTAACGCAGCGACAACTCAATGTTCCAACGAACGATTCTCACATTGAAAGACAGAAAATTCTCTCCAACATGTCTTTTTTTTTGACTTTGAGGAAAGAGTAAGAGAGAATCTTACAATGCAATCTGTCACCATTGCATTGTGGCAATTCCTGATGCAACACAGCAACACTACTGTTATTCAAATGAGGGATAGTGGATCAACTGGTAGAAGGATTCTGGAGATACACAGGAGACAAAGGCCAAGACCAAAATGGAGGTTCCTGAATGTGGGGACTTTGGCGACCCCTAACGTGAATAGCCGAACAAAGATCTAATGCAGATCTGCGAGACACAGCAAATTAACTTTGAAACTGTTTAAAGTAGTTGTTTTTAATATTAGTTTGGGTATACTGTGGTTTACTAGTTTATTTTAACTGAGTAAAAGAATTTAATGATCAGATAGATGGATCTCAACTTTCAAGCCTTATAACCGGGATCCTGAACCTCGAGCTGGGTGGAAGCTAGCTCACCTGTGTGTTCTCTTTAGCCTTTTACCCATGGCCCCACGCCGGCCCCTTTGACCTGTGGTGCCCCTCAGGCCTTCATCTTGGCCCCTTACTCTTCAGCATATACTTTCTGCCACTGGATCATATTGTAGGCAAACACAAAGTCCTGTATCGCCGTTATGCAGATGATACACAAATCTATGTCCCGTTAAAATCAGGTAAGCAGGGCCGTCTCAATTTCCATTTCAATCCTAACCGTCTTTCTTCCTGTCTGTCTGAGATAAAGCGCTGGATGTCACAAAACTTTCTCAACTAAATGAAAATAAGCCACATAACATTCTCTTTGCTTCCCAAAAGTCCATATCTCTATCTCAGAGAAGCATCTTGGACCCCCGTCATCAAACATAAAACCTGCACCCAGAAACCCGGTTGTGATATTTGATAGTGACCTTTCTTGTGAAACACAAATAACTAATGTTGATAAATCTTGTTTCTATCAATTAAGAACCATTTCCAGAAGGTCATCCCTGCCTTAATTTAATCTCATCTGGATTACTGTGATTCTTTGTATTCAGGTTTAAACCAAAGAGCACTTTCAGGTCTCCATCTTCTTCAGAATGCAGGAGCTCAGGTTTTATCGAACACTAGAAGACAAGACAGGATCAGCCCTGGTTTATCTTTTCTTCACTGGTTATTGGTTAGTTTTAGAATCGATTCAAACATCTTCCTGGTAACTATTAAAGCTCTTCATGCATTAACTCCCAGCTCCATCCCTGAGCTGATCCGCCCCTGTGAGCCTGGGCGCAGTCTCAGATCTTCAGACGGAGCTCCACTGGCTGGTGACCGGTCCAAAGGTGACCGGCCTTTTTGGATCAGAACCCCTCAGCTCTGAAACTGCCTGTCTGAAAAGCTGAGGCCGCAGAATCATTGACATCCTTTAAAACCCTTCTTTGAATCTATATCTCTTCTATCATTATTGTAAGGTAAGCACACGACGATAGAGTGAACAAGTCCAGGTTCGTACAGTGAAGCAGTCCAGCTAAACTCTTGAAGACAAACATGATTGATAGACGGAACCAGTTCCTAAATCTCGCTCCTCACTCCAGTCATGGCGGGGGATCGTTTTGTACCGTACTGTATTAGTGTACATTTACATTACACGTCACAGAATAGAAAGATCCTGCAATGGGAGTCGCGATAAAACATTTTTACAGCTCTTTCCCTGGACCTTCCCTGCAGAGTGATGGAAGTGGGCAGGAGTATTCCGTAAATTGGCTTACTGTCGTCAGCATGGGTACTCTAAAGCAGATTATCTGGACAGATTACCATCTGGGCCGCCTCCTTCCTCATTGCCGCATATCCAATATTTTGTTGCCGTCCAGGATTCCTCTGGGAAAACTCAACTATGGGGTTTTGATGTGAACAAAGCCTTTGAGAATTGGAGAAGGAATTGGAGCGCTCTGATTCCGAAATCATTGTTTCGTCCTCTTTTCAACAACGATGGTCCTGATCTCGCTTTTCAGAACCGTCTTTATCAGCTTTGCAGGAGCAAAAGAACTTAATCTTCTTCTACCCTGCACACGCCTTGGGTTATGACGGATGAACAAGACATCTGAGCTTGGTGACATCAAAGCTTTTCAAGGGTCTACCTGACAAGAATTTAGTGTTTTTCTAATGAAGATATTGTTTACTTGCATGGCAAGTTAAAAAAAAAAACAGGCGTATTGTGTCAAAACATGCTGTATGAAACTTAACGCTAAATCTGTACTCTGGTTAGAAGGCTCAGCCCCCGCGCTACCCAGTTCAGAAAACCCTCGGCTGTCATGAACATGAAGCAACATGAAGATGTTGCTGATTAGTCTGTTGTTGTAACCATGACATAAAAAGAACAAAGAAGACTTTCAGGACTGCAATGATGTGGAAACCTTACAAAAATGTATTTGTCCCAGAGCCTCAAGATATTACACAACTCAGTTACTGGCAATAAACCAGACATACGCTTTCGTCCATGACAGCACGGTTATATCCCCAAAGAGTCCCCGATCCCCTGCGTTTTACAAGCAATCCCCCTGTTTGAACTCCTCAAATGAAACGTGAGATGGTGTTACAGTGTTTCTTATAATAAGAACCTCCCTCTAGTGAGTAAAATATGAAATAAATACGATAGATCTCCTGGGGTTGATTCATTTGCACCAGATTTGGTTTAAACAGGATAAGATTTTAGCAATTCATGCTTGAAAAACTGTGTTTTTTCGTAAAAAGCTCCCAATAGTGAGTAATGTACGAACTATGAAAGTAAAACACGATGTATACAAGATAGATCTCCTCGAGTCGATTCATTAACCAGATGAAGCTCCCCCTAGTGATGGATATGTACAACCAAGCTTTCCCAAAATCAATCCAGTTCTCCCTCGCACTAGGGTCTATATTAGTGTAAAATTTGTAAATGGTCCATGAAATTGTTTTTGACTTAACGCGCTTAAAAAAAAGGATCCTCTGCGGACGAGATTATCATTCCATAAAATGCCAGACTTTTCGGGGATATTCCGATCATATGAGTGAACAAACTATTTCTTGAGTTTCCCTCCTGTCGGAAGAGACTGAATATTCCACTAAGGGGAGCTTTCCCTCGTTTAAGTTCTTGGTGGATCGTGGAGTCTCCTCTTGGCAAGAAAAACCATCCAGCTCTTGACCGGATGGATAATCGCTACGGTGCCTCTTACCCCTGCAGAAGTTTCCCTAGTCATTTACCACCTCCAAGTCTACAGAACACACAGCCGGCTCCAACTCCCATGAGCCCCTCAGCAGCATTGTGAGGGGCCTGACCTTGTCAATTATTCCACAGCCAAGAAAGAATTTTGGTAATTGGTGGTTCATCTGTCAATTATTTTGAGATTCATTGATTGGGCAGTCAAAAAGGAAGTAGGAGATTTTCCCAGAGCCCAGACTGACAATGTCAGATGTTTCCCTTAATCAGACCGACTGTCAGTCCTCAGATTCAAAGATGCTCTCCCAATGTTAAAGGAAGAGGAAACAAAAACCTGGATCTGCCCATTTATGTGGATAATTCCGGCGTGGAATTGATTCGTCCCATTCAAATGTCCGAGCGTCTCGCAAAAGCTTCACCAAAGTCCGTCGGGTTGTTCTGTGAAACTCTGATGAAAGACACAACGCCGGCGAAAACATAAGCTTATATTGTCGGAGGTGATGAAACACAGTTGTGTTGATGAATATCCTTAGATCCATTCATCAAATAATGAAGTCACTGTTTAACCGAAAGAGTAAGACACAAATAAAGTGTTTACAGATGAATAACCACTGGAGATGGATCTTTACCCGGTCTAGAGTCTTACATCTGTTGACGGCGTCTGTATATCATCCAATATTAGCTTTTGAATCTATTAATTATTATATCCACAAAAGGTCGGGGATATTAGGGAATCATCGCCGCCGCCGCCGCGTCCTTGACAGATCCTTCAATTTAATATGATAACTCACAAATTATTTCATTTATCATTCAAAAATGTCCTACCCGCATAAACATTAGAGTGAGGAAGGACTGGAGTGGTTTTGGGAAAGGTCGGGTCTATATTTCCAACCCTAAGGGGAGCTTTATCTCCAAAAGTATTCAGGCCATTGTTTTACAAACTTTGGTCGGATTTAGTCCAAATTTGATGCACATGAATCGACCCAAAGTGTTGGTATATCGTATTTACTCACTAGGGGGCGCTTCTTCTTCTTCTTCTTTTTTTTACAGAAATTATTGTGGACATAACTTTGCATTTAATTTGAGGTTTTCAATCTGGGGCACGGCCTTTACAACGCAGGGGATATGGGGGCTTCTGGGGGATATCACGTGTCAGCATAGGTTCAGTTGTTGCGTAGCTATGGTAACACAACTATATATACGGGGCAACATCAACAAAATGGTAGGTTTGTCAAACTCCCATGATCCCCTCAGCAGCCCTGTTAGGGATCAGAACTTCTCCACAGCGAAGACAATCCGGGCGGTTTCTTCATAATGAGCGTCCACGACCAAAAGTCCCTCTTTTTTGGATTTTGTACCATGAAGGCTGAGTAGCGATGGTGCCGCTCATGCTCCCACTACAAAATCTGCCGCCACTCTCCCAGCCACGCTAAAGAGGAGAATTTAGATCATTCTCTCCACAACTGGCACCTTATCGCAATGGAGCTTCTGGACTAGCTCTCTAACCTCAGCCAAGGGATAGAGGAGACAGACTAACCGTAGTCCAGATCAGCAGTTCTCCTGCGGGGTCCGAAACCTTCTGACCCACGCCCACTGTTTCTCTCCTCTTTGCCAGAACTTCCTTGAGGCAAAGCGAAGGTCCTTCTCCATAACCTCCCTGAAGGGTCTCCGTCAGCTGGACAACTTTGTTCTCCGATGCTATCCAACAATGACCCTGTTTAGACCTTATTCTACAAGGGATCGGGTCACAGGACAGCGAGGCACATCGGTGTTTACACTTATGTCCATCATGCGTCTCCAAATATATCCAGCTACGTCACTTCTGCTACAGGGTCAAAGTGTGTTGCACTTAGTTATTAGTCCCAGCAGTCAAGCTATTTAACGTTGTGTCCCGCCGTCCACTTGTGATCCGATCGCCTAAAACGCATTTTAAAACCAAAAAGTCTAAAAGGGGTTGACGGGTCCAGTTCCTTCCGTCTACCTTCAAGGCAAGGCCCGCTCGGATGTCATGTTATCCCTAATAAGCGAGAAATTCTTTCTCAGCGTGTACAGAAGACCCCCGAACATGAACCTTCACTAAACATTCCTTTCGGCCATCGCCGCATGTTTACGTTAACCTGAACCGTCTGACAGCATGTGATCCGACCCATCACTAGGTGACAGCTCTGTTCCTCCCTCCATCTGAGCCTCCATGCCGTAGAGGTCCGATGACAGTTCTGAGGTGTTCCACTAGCATTTACACTCATGAACCAGCTCAGCTGGTTTCGGATGCTGGTTCTCTTTGGTATATTTCAAAAACAAACGTCTGGATTTGACACTGAATATTATTCGGGCTTTCGAGGAGCTCTTTTGACTCAGATGCGGCGAACGGACGGCGTATTACGTGCGTTTGTACAGGATTAAATGTATGTTTAACTCCAGCTGTCACATGGAATGGACAGACAAAAGACGTACAATTGAAATCCCCGTCTTCAAGGTAACACTTCCCATTAAACGGACCAGCGTTGATATGGTCCCATTGAATTCTGCTGACGACTCACAGCCCATTAGAACATATGACACATCCACCTATTCACACAAAGAACGCACAGATAGAGGAGGCCGCCACGCAAGGGGGCCGACCTCCTTATCAGAACCGCTTTCTATCCGAAAAGAACGCCGTGATAACCAAGAGGCTATTGCCCCATATAAATATTTGCAGCCCCAGAAATAAAGTGACAGAGATAAAGCCGACATTATCGCGTTCACGTGTCGGCGGTATCAGAAAGTCACTTAGTATTAGGGAGCGTGTCTAATAGAGACAGGAATCAAAGAGGATGTGTGGAAGAATATATTTAGAACCAGGCGATGTGAGTTTTTTAGAGTCGGAAAATCATCTTGTTTTTTCCTTCAATCTCTACATTGTAAAAATGTTGTTAAAATATGCATTTAAAATGTAGGGAAACGTTAAAATACCATGAAACAATAAGATAAACATTAAAGCTGTTTTTAGGACGTGACGTAAAACGACAGTTAATTCAAATGAATTCAACTTAAAGAATTTAGAAGTTATAATATTATGATGTAATATTTAATAAAGCACATTTATGACATCTTGTTTTCGGTAGACTGTAAAAAATGTGCCTCTTTTGCTACAGACGACAGAATTCTGTGTAATTTTCAGTCTAATTATGTTGAAAACTGAATTTTACAGTGAAAATACAAACGTTTTATAATATAATGCCTCAATTACACATTTTTCTTGTACGGAAAAAAATCACTTTCAACATTTAGAAAGAAGATCGCTTTGTTGCAACGGAGACGAGACGTTAAAAATACGGTATGCTTTCTTTAAAATACTGTTTATTTCAAGGTAATTGATCGTAATTTACTGTCATTTAATTTAATATCGTTGTTAAGAGGTTTACAGTACATCTGATTCTTTGCGGCAATTGACAGTAGTTCTTTTTACATGGCCCCCCTCTTTTTTACAGTTAACCACATCTGCCGGTATTTTACCGTAAATTGAATCCGATTTTTATATTTAACAGCGTACAGGTAAAAAGATCTCAATCTGCAAAGGATCCGTCTTCATACGTTCATCAGGAATTGTATGAAACATTAGGATTTTAGGACAGAAAATGACGGAAGTGCGACTTGCACTGATCAGGTGTCTATTTTTGACAACAGGCCTACATCTGGAACGCAGACGGATCTCAGAGGAAGAAAAAAAAAAAAAGGAAAGCAAAAGAAAATGAAAGTAAGAAGTTATGTTTTACAGGAGGAGGCCACACATGGGAATGTTCCTCCTGCATAGAGAGTTGTGGCCTACAAATCTCTAGTCTATAAATGACATTTTGGGCCACAGGAGATGCAAAAATCTCCATAATAGAGCAGAAAACAGATTCCTAACAATAAAAAAAAAGAAGACATAACCAGAGAGAACGTCAAGTGGAATTATCAGGTTTACGTAAAAACAGTAAAACCTCGATTTTACGGTCTGAGTGTTTAGTAGCCTGTATATTATTAATCCCAAAGCCCTGTTGACGCTGGTGTTTTTGCCGTCTGTCACTTTTTTTTCCCCCTCTCAGGCATGTGCTGTGAAAGTAATCCCCGAGCTGTAAACACACAGTAGGTGTATAAGACTTTTTATGTCATTATTATGGATGGGTAGAGCTGCCAACTTAATCACATTTTAATCTCGATGACAATTCGGGCTTCCCGCAATAAAAGACAAATGACTCGGCGATATTAATGTTTAAAAAGAACCGCCTGACCTATCAGGCGGCGGCTCGGGGAGTGTGTTCAGCTGTTCCCTGCACCGCGCTGCCTGTGCAAACATTCATTGGATGCAGTCCAGGTGAATAATGTTCACATGTAACATTAACTCATATACAGATATAACAGATGATGTTCCTGAAGTGGATCGTCACCCGTTGTTTGGATGGATGTTCAGGTTCAGAAAAAAAAAAAAGAAGGAAAAATCAGAACCAGAGAGAGTTTCAGAGTCGTGCCCCCGCCGCAAAGACACGGAACCGACTTCTTGAAAACAAGCCGCCGCGCGCTGAAGAGTAAATGTAGGTGGCGTAGTGAATGTGTGCGCTTCCATATTCTAAACTGGTGTTACCTACTCTGACCTTTACTACGACCTATGACCTTTGGCCTAAGAGAGCATTGGTGGCGCAGGGACGTAAGAACATAGTCAGATTCACTTTTTTAAAAGGAGTAGAGGAGTTTCCTGACAGGAACTCACGCCTTCTCACGTCAGCTGACTATGTTTGTAATCACAATCCTCAAAGAATGTGCGTGGCGTTCGGTGGTGACCAGGGTAACGCGATGAAAAAGGTACAACATACGTTGGAACACATCCTGCTTTAGGTTTTTCGGAAACCTTCATCAACACGCCGCGTGGAAACTTTAACTGCAGTTTCTCCCGGGAAGTCATTCGTTCCTGCGTGAAAATAAAGGCGTTAAAGATAAGATAGAATAAAGAGAGTTTGGTCAAAAGAAGTTCACTAAAGACGGTCAAAACATCGCATTTTGCAAAAGTTTAGAGTCGTTGCATTCAAACCACATTCATTCACCCGGAAAAGGTTTGTATATATTCGCAAATATCGTTAGTGTCATTTTACAAGTGCAAGAAAGATCAGGTGCAATTCTTTCAAGGAGCAAATAAGCAATAAACCACATATAAATTAAATGTATTATTATTATTATTATATAATAAATCTAAAAAAAAGTAAATCTAGAAGTATATATATATATATATATATATATATATATATATTTTTTTTTAATATAAAATATTTTAAAAAATAATAATAATAATTCGTATTATTATAACAATAATAACAACAATAAAAAAGAATCTAAGTAATAATTCAGAATAATAATCAAATAAAAACTTTAATAGATAGATAATAAAAATTATACATAAAGTATAATAAATAAATGAAGTGAAAATGATTCATGGGAACGATGACACTTAAATTTAATAGCCGAGCCTGAATATAATAAGTGATTATATGATCTAATACTACACCAGCGCTCGTATCAGTAGTTATGGTTTGATAACCAGACATTCTTAGATCTGATGAGGCAATTAAACCGGGCCGGGGGGCCGATCACTGATCACATCAAAATAAACCTCCTGGCGTCCTCTTCTTCTTTTTAAAAGAAAGCATTAACAAAAGAAAAAACACAAAGTATAATAGAATATGCGAGATCGTGAACACATGATGCATTGAATGCGTACTTCTTTCTTTGCATGTAATGTCAAAATAAAGAATAAATCAAATTCCCTGCCTCACCCTCGGGGTGAACACATCGTAACAAAGTCGATTTTCCATGCTAAGGAAATTCCCATTTCCTTCCTCGCTCTAGGGTCTATGTGGTTATAAAACCACATAGACCCTCAGTTTTTCGTAAGAAGCTCCCTCGAGTGTCGACATATGAACTATTAGAGTAAAATACGATAATTATCATGGTGTCGATTCTGACGCACCAAATTTGGATGAAATGGGACCAACGTTTGAGAATTGATGGTAGGACAATCTTGGAGATAAAGTTGCCCCTAGAGCAACTGAACTTTCCCAAAAAAGAATCCAGTTCCTCCTCACACTGAGGTCTATGTGGGTATAAAATTTGAAAATGATCCATGACACAGTTTTTTAAATATGGCGCCTTGGGGAATCGACTTGGCTCTGCTTCAACTCTGCAAAAGCCTGGCGACGGCCGATGAACCCCCCGATTCGCTCGGAGTCTAAAATGAGTCAGGCGGCTTAAACTCCGGGTCAAAAACGGGCTGAAGTCGTACAGAGTATGTCCAGCTTGCCTTAGGTAAAGGCTGGGGGTTTGGGTGTGGGCGGGTGGGGTCCTGAAACTCCTGGGACCGCCGCTATAATTCTCCACGTCTCTGCAGCTGGGAGTTTCTACATATTACATCGTTCCTCGCATTTTATCCTGTTTATCTCTCTACTGGCTGAAGTGACTCACCTGGGCGTGAGAGCCCTCAGATTAGATTAACAAATGTCAACATTTGGGCTCAGATTTGTTTGTTAGTAAGTAATGAGACGTTTATGGGATTGGCTTGTTTTTGATATTTAGAATGGAAAACAAATAAAAAGGAACTAGAGAACTAGACTTTTTTCCTTTCTTTAAAGTTTTAAAACCATAAGGAGTTGTATATTTTGATGTGTTCTTATTTTAGAGATTAGAGTAGAAGTAAAGTCGGTCGACATTGTGTATGTGTTCTGACCCGTTGAGACTAACGAGCGCTCCGTCCTCCTCGAGGTGCGTTTTTTAAATAAAAATAAAAATAAAACTTTGTAAGCCTCGCTTAGTCCGTCATATGTTCTTCGTTTGGGGACTGAGCTCCCGCTAGCTTTAGCCGCTCTGCTAACGCTAGCGTCTTGACACTTGCTATGTTCTTCGTTCGGGGATTGATTTTGACTTTGACACTTGTCTGATTAAACTCGTTGTGCTAAACTTGTTCCTGCTTGTTCCTCTGCAACTTATTTGGTCCTCGCTGGTGTTACAAAATGCGATCTTTGTGTCTCTTCTTCATTCTGGGCCGATCACTGATCACATCAAACTAGAACTTTCTGTCGATCCACCTCTAAAAAGAACTGCATCAGATAACACCGACTCGAATCAATCGCTCCTAAAAACCAGTCGTTCCTGAATATTACATTGCACGCACTGCATTGAATCTTTTCCTGCCGCACATCCCTAGTGGACGTGTTTCCCGACGCCGCCTGAGGGTCCATGTTGACAGGTTCTGCAGAAGCGATGCAAAACCATAAATCAGTCGTGTGGAAAGAACATCGGCAACCATAAAACTCTTCAGCGCCGCAAAAAGTGTGCAAGTTTCACACCCGACACCTGATGCCTGAACTAAATTTACTGGTCGATGCCTGGACTCCACCCCCCAGCCCACCCCGCCCCACCCCTCTCCCCTCTGTCTATACCTCTGTGATGTAAGCGGGCCGTGGGACCTCGGGGACTGGGGCAGCGGCTGCCTCCACAGCACCTGTTATGTAACCGATTTTCTTTCAGACAGGCAGAGGGGGAGAGAGAGAATGGCTTTCTTTCCTGTCTCCCCCTCCCCCTCCCCCCGACTCCTCTGCGCTCGCTATACATTAAGCCTCAACCTCAGAAAACCAGGACACTGCCTCGCAGCACTGAGCTATGGAAACAGAAGGGAGGGGGAGGAAGGTGTTAGGCACAGACGTCAAAGCAGGTCACGTCTGGCCGTGGGCCGGGATTACGGCTTTGTACGTACGTATATATACATACACCGAGTACTTTTACATGTTTGCTTTTCCAGCAGCCTTTTTCACTCCGAGTACGCAGAAAGAGAAAAATAGAACAGTGGACTACATGTGCTTTGACGGCTTTTACGACTTTGACTGGTGGCGTACAACCACCGCCGCTGCATTTTTAGCATTATGGGATTATGCCATTGCTCGTCAAGCTGCTTTCAAAAAAGCCAAGTCAGACAAATCTCCTTTCTTCCACAAACGTCTGATTCATTACTAACCTCTGAAAAAGGTTGCAGAAGACTCGTAAAAAACTGCCCTCTTCTGAAGTCCTAACCGGGTTACTGGGGGGAAACTTCTCCTGAACAACGCCGGCGAGGGCGCTTAGCGTGTGATTCCGACTCTTATATCACTTTTAGCTCCGCATTCATTCTTGTTTACGTCCAAATATGGTCACACGAGGGCTTTTTTTTCCTCGCTTGTTCACCGCTGCAGAAATATTCGGCTCGACACGAAGCCTCGCGCATTTGAATCCCTGCAGCAGATTGCGGATTTCAACCCTTCTGCTTTGTCAGACTGTACTCTCACAAAATGTCCCTGGTGAGGTTCAAGGGTTACGCGAGGCAGATAAAAGTCGCGCCACGTCCACCCAGGCAATATTGCGTGAAATATGGAGAGATAATGACTCATGATACGTGGCGGAGAAAGGTTGTTGGCGACCTACCCTCCCGAAGGGTGTCTTGAAACTGCAGCTCCGGGCCCCAGATAAGTCATAGAATCACGTCCGATGGGTCCACAGAGGAGACAGATGGAGCTGCCCTCGACCTGGAATCACAAATAATACCAAAACAATAACCAACACATTCCTGACAACGCGCCACAACCATACACTCACTGCAAAGCGTACAGGTGTAACTCCCTATACAGTATATTATCACCTAACGAGGCACCGCCTCAGCCTGCAGGAAGAGATGGAGGCAGAACTGCACGCACCCAAATTATTCAACCCCCATGGCATATTAGGTTTATTGGTAAATGAATAGATCATGAGCAAATAGTGTCGCTCAGTAAGACAGATTGTACTGTCTCTTTTTCTCAACTCTAACACAGAATGAGGCTCTTGCTGAAAACAGCTTCTCAATTATTCCAAGATTACCTTTAGCTTTTTTTTCCCCCTCTATTGAGGCCTAAATTTATTTCCACTAACTCCAAGACGTTCAGAAGAAGGGTGTAGTCGCTCAGGGCCATCCAGATGAGACTGAGAAGTTCTGGGTGTCTGGATCAGCGCTCCTGTCTGGAGGAAGAAGAATGAAGCAAATGCTGAGAAAATCATCACACCCAGAGTGAAGCGTAGCGGCGGATCACTGATGTTTCCCGGAAACCTTACGGGTGTAGAAGGTGAGATGGATTCAATCAAGGATCAGGAAATCCTTGAAGAAAGCATCTCGCCCTAAAAGTCCATCAAGGGTTGGTTTGTGGAAACATTCTAGAGCGGCCGTCACTTTCTAGCTGGCAAATCAATTGGGCGTCAGACAGATGTTGGACTGTTTTTAATTGAAATATAACAAATCCTGCTGAGCTGCTCCAATTTTTGACCAGGAGGCCTCCCTTTCTGAGGTCCAACTAGAAACCTCCAACTAGGAGGAGACCTCAGAACTCTCTAGAATGTCTCATCTGGCCCAGGAACGCCTCAGGTACTACCAGGATGAGCAGGAGAATGTTGCTGGTGAGAGGCACGTGTGGAAAACCCGCTGCCTGCTGCAACCGTGACGCAACCCTTGATAACCTGAAGAGAAAAAGAGATCGGTGGATGGAATGTTGGTGGGATGTCAGCCCATGGGGTAAACCCCGTCTTCTTCAATGTCAGCCGGGATAGCGGTCGAAGCCCCTCCCCGCAAGCATACGTGACGACAGTCGACGGGTGGATGTTGGTTTTCGACAGATATCAGATTTTGAAATCCAACCAAAATTCCACATCTGTTGGAGTCGATGATCGATGTGGCTTTCATTTCCTACTAAAAGCGTTTAAGAGTCCGACGTCTCTCTGACGACCCGGACCAGCTGGATGTCAACTGAGTGGTTTCTCAGAGGAGATCTATGGGACCCGACAGACGGCGTCTGCAGAACATGGACCCAGTAATATCACATTTTGCAAATGAGGAACGGGCTAAGATTCCTCAGGAATGCTGGCATCATTCCAGGCCATTCCACTTCCCTGTTCAGTGTCACCAATGCTGCGTGTATTTGGACTTGTGGGAGGAAGCTGGCGCTGGCGGAGAGAACCCTACGCAAACACGGGCAGAACATGCAAACTGTAGAGCCAAAGGTGGAATTTTGAACTCAAGGAAAGTTAAAAAAAAACTCCAAAAAAAAGTGAATTTTGAACTCAAAATTCTTTTGAGTTCAAAAAACTCCCCAAAAAAGTGCCATGTGAGTTGATTAATTCAATAAATGTAATCCAACCCGATTGCATTACTCTGTATTCGTAAGGCAATTGTTGATTCCTGTTGGACTAAGTAAATTCAACTAGTCCTTTTTTTTTTATGTTTGCATCCAACCGGTTTCTAGGAACTCTTCTAGAACCTGCAGCTGACAGTAAACACATGTGTGTGACGTTCACGTCACACAGAAGTGATCGCACTGATCCTGTTTTTTATGTCAAACTTCTGCTGAAGAGTACAGTCAGCTCGTAAACAGACACACAGTGGGACTCGAACTCTTCACATGCTGCAGTCGAGCTGCAAACAGCTGCTTGTCAACAAACCTGAGGTGGGCTCAGCGATCCTCCAGCCGCAGCCTGGGAACAAAATGTCACACTTGCATGATTCCTATCAAACCCAGAGGAGGAATGTGGCTGCACCTATAGGACTATAGTCTGCTATCAAAGCGCGTGCGTGTTGCCTGGCTGGGTGTCATCTCTCACATGTGCTGCGTGTGCAGCCATGTAGGGCAGAGAGCAGGAGAACAGGTTCCTGCGCTGATCGCGGAGTTCACGCTGTAACCGTGAACTCAGCCCCGGCTGTCTGGAACACATGGCAGGTGACCGGGATAGAAGGGGGTCTGAGGGAGACGGGGGTCCGTGCACGAACCCTGACGGTACAGTAGACGTACAGTGAGCGGGGCCGGCTGCGCTCCCGCCGCGCCGGGTTGACGTGAGGACAGCGCTCCTGTTCTAACCCGTATAGAATCCCCCTCTACTCACCGATGCACCGCCCTCTGCTTCAGATCAGCCTCTTGCACCGTCCACATACAGCCGTGACCGGGGACAATCCGCGAGGTGGAGCACAAGAACCCCGATCCATGCAAGAACCGTGTCAGACACTGCTGGGGGATCTCCGGCGGCTCGTCCTCTCTGCGCGCGCGATCAGCTGCGAGGAGACGGGAGGAACTGTCAAAGCCATGGCCGTGAAACTCCTCAGCGTTTATGTGCTTCCTGTGCTCGGTCCTCCCCCCTCCTACCGGTACAGTACGGCCGAATGCGGGTCAGCCACGGTGGAGGCGCGGACTGGCTCGACATCGTCCTCTACCGGCAGGACGGCGGTACTGCAGGGGTGTTGCATAATCCCCAGAGCCTGGAGGGTTAAAGGGCAACCTTAGCTGTAAAGTACATTTACTCCGTTACTTTACACACACACACCTCAGTGTAAAGCCAGCAGTAACTAAGTAAATTTACTCTGTTACTTTACATACACATACCTCAGTGTGCAGCCAGCAGTAACTAAGTACATTTACTCTGTTACTTTACACACACACACCTCAGTGTGCAGCCAGCAGTAACTAAGTACATTTACTCTGTTACTTTACATACACATACCTCAGTGTGCAGCCAGCAGTAACTAAGTACATTTACTCTGTTACTTTACACACACATAACTCACTGTGCAGGCAGCTGTAACTAAGTACATTTACTCTGTTACTTTACACACACACACCTCACTGTGCAGCCAGCTGTAACTAAGTACATTTACTCCGTTACTTTACATACACACACCTCACTGTGCAGCCAGCAGTAACTAAGTACATTTACTCCGTTACTTT
Source organism: Lophius americanus (assembly GCA_037951165.1). NCBI lineage: Eukaryota > Metazoa > Chordata > Actinopteri > Lophiiformes > Lophiidae > Lophius > Lophius americanus. Next base: position 315,982 of record JBBDHG010000264.1, on the reverse strand, counting down.
ACATACACACACCTCACTGTGCAGCCAGCAGTAACTAAGTACATCTACTCCGTTACTTTACATACACACACCTCAGTGTGCAGGCAGCAGTAACTAAGTACATTTACTCTGATACTTTACATACACATACCTCACTGTACAGCCAGCAGTAACTAAGTACATTTACTCAGTTACTTTACATACACATACCTCACTGTGCATGCAGCTGTAACTAAGTACATTTACTCCGTTACTTTACACACACATACCTCAGTGTGCAGCCAGCAGTAACTAAGTACATGTACTCAGTTATGTTGTACTACTACTACACTTCATCAATGGTGAACTCTAACTGACTGTCAGGCCATAACCTTATAACCTCGACAGACTTAGTCAGAATAAAATTGTTTATGTGGTTACCGTGGCACCCGTCAGTGGGTGGGACATACCAGGCAGCAAGTAGACATTTTGTCCTGACCCCACACCCCCAAGACATTTTTGTGAAGTCTGCAGAGAGAGAAGACAAGCACTCATTTGTCCTTCCTCCAAGATAGGAACTTCCTCTGGAGGAACCGCAGGGAGGCTCAAAGATAACTTTAGATCCATAAACCGTTTGTGCAGAGCAGAGCATCTCCAGAACCAAAGATCTTGTCAGGTGATTCTGGTCTGCAGGGGGTAGAACCTATCAAAGTGGTCCAAGGAAGAAGAATCAGGGTCATGGGCACCCAAGGGTCATCGATGGAAATGGGGAGGGAAGGCTAGCCAGTGCTGTCTGATTCCACCAAAGAGCTGCTGTAGCACAAAATGTTGTTGGTTACTGCTGGTTCTGAAGGAAAGGTGTCAGAACACTGAACTGCTTTGGCAGGAGGGACCTAAACAAAACTATACAGACCATTTTAATATAAACCCAGTAGGATTTGCCAGGAACAGGTCCAACTGGGAGGAGATCCCGCGGTTGGTTGACCCAGGGAACGCCTCGGGATCCCCCAGGATGAGCTGGGGAGCATTGCTGGTGGAGAGAATACCCGGCTTGGTCAACAGCCACTGCCGCCTAATCCATGTTAAGCGGCAGAAAATGGATGGTTTTAATGTTATGGCTTATCAGTGTTAATGTCCTATGAATAAAGAAAGTGATGCCCAGATTTTGTCAATTAACTGTTTGATAATAATCTCATTCATTTTGCAAAAAAACCCCCCAATAAACAGCATAAACATCTACAATATCCAGTTATTCCACACATAATACTTTCAATTTAATCCATTCGTTCATCCCGCTCAGAGTCGTAGGGGGCCTGGAGCCTATCCCAACGCACATCTGGCAAAAAAGATGAAGACCTGGACCAGGTGAGAAGATTCAATAATCAGGAGTCCGGATTCACGCACGCACAGACCGTAGGCTAGACAGGAAGTGGATAGAACAGAAACCAAGAGAGGGAGACGGGTGGGAAACACAGAAAGTCAAACGAGGAGATTGACCTAGATATGAACCTTCAAAAGACAAACAGAGTAAAACACGAAATATAACTTTTGGCAAAAATAATATATAATCAACGGAACAAAGACAAGGAGGTTATGTTCAAATAAAATATAACTGATTGCAGTAAAATATGATATATACAAGATAGATCTCCTCAGGGCTAGTAAGACCTTCTCTGCTGTCCCAGACATTGTCAGATAATTTTTTTTAAAAAGTCATAAATCAATAAATGATTTAATGGAGACTGGATGTATTTGAATGGTTTGTTCCAATCCGGTTCATTCGTTCCATTTCTTTTCTCCCTGCTGCGTCAAGTGAGCTCCTTTAAGTGAGCTTTGTTTTATCCAATCAGATTTCTCCACCGGGGTCTCTGGGTGTAACGTCGGCGTGGGGCGAGAAGTTTCTAGAGTGAAAGCCTCTGCGGTTGAAATCAACGATTTTGTTGATACGCATGTTTTTTTAACCAAAAGTCGTCATTTAGGGCCTGTTCTTTGAAAAAGCCGGGGGTACCTAGCTAGGCGTGGCGTGTTTCAATGCCAACAGATGCTCAAACTAAGCTGGAATACCCAGAGGGAATACAGGCAAACACGGGGAGGACATGCAAACTCAGATATGCCCATAGGTGGATTTCCTGTTGAGGCAACATTGACTAAAACATTTTTAAAAAAGTGAGATCATGAGATCAAAGTCGTAATATTACGAGAAAAAAGTTGTGATTTCATTGAGACTTTTTATTTTTATTTTACGAGAAAAAAGTCTGAACCTCACGAAAACAAAATTGTAGTTTGTATGAGACACAAGTTGTGGTTTTAGGCTACTCATTGGATGAGTGATGAGAAACATTGAGCATCTTTTCAGCCAATATTTTCAATAATAATATAAGAGAGAATGAATTTGTGACGTTACAAGAATAAAGTCAAAATTTATGAGAAAGAATTTGTCATTTTAAGAATGAAGAGAGGGAATGTACTGTTTTACTGTGTCACAGAAAAACAGAAACCTTAATCAACCCAGCCGTTTACTAAGAGTCATTTAACGTTCCTTTTTGTTTAGAAAAAAACCCCCCATTGATTTTAGAAATCATTCGAATTTGAAAAATATAGTTTTCTGGCTGTTTTTGAAAACATTTCATTGGAAAGGACTCTAAGAGGAAGAGATAGACGTTAGTTATGCCCATCTATTTTGAATTTAATCTGTAATTGGAGTACTTTCTATTCTGTTGTTGGGTTCAGAATTCTATAAAATGGGTAAAAAGTAAAATTGTCATAATTCCTCAGACTAAACATGGACAACCTGAATCCTGTTCGGCCCTCGATGGGGTCTCCATCTCTAACTTTGGCCCCCTCTGTGATTGAGTTTGCCTCCCCTGTTCTAAGAGGTTGGACGATAACCTTTGAGCACATTTTTATTTGATTGTACAGTTTGGCGTTAAAGTTGTCCCGGGACGCAGCCGAGCGGCACACCAGATGTCAGGCTCAAGTTTTTTAATTCCGTTTCGTAAACCTAAACTCTGTGGCACTAACAGGCGCGTGGAATCAGTGTGGATGAGGTCATGAAGCGCGGCGAGGAGAGCGGACGAAGGGAGAGGAGGAGACCAAAAGCCACGGGGATCGGGTCCAGGAGATTTTTGGACCATGAGGAGGTAGTCGGAGGACGTTTCAAGAGGTGGAGGGAGAACGGATCGGGTGGAAAGTATGACGTTGTAGTTTGCGAGAACCAGATTAAGTTGTTGGCATTTATTGACGCGGTGATTAACCGAGCTCCCGAGGCAGACAGGAAATCAGAGCGTCAGGAACTTTTTTATTGAGGGTATTAATGAAGAGGAGGTGCGGGCGCTGTTGAGAGGCTGTCAGACTAGGATGACGAGGTGAGGGAAGGAGACATTTTACGACCACATCGGTGTGGTAGCCAGGAGGGATCACACTTTGGGGTTTTGGGTGCTGCGCGGTCGGAGACTAATTTAGGCTCGAAATCAAAGGCAGCTGGAGACACTATTTGTACGCGCTTTATGGGAGCTGACGGAACAACAAGAACAAACAGGAACAACAACATCAGCTGCTTTATTGTGCCAATCTCACACCGCCCAGATAACCTGAGTGGAGATTTGGACTGATTTGGAATTTTTGTCTTCTTAATGGGCAAAATTAACCTTAAACGCGGCGCAGCAGTGACGCATGTTCTCAGTGGAAACGAGCCTTCATTCCTTCAGGACACTCAAGGTCACCTTACAGATACACAATGAAACAATCAGGAAGATGAATATTGTGGCATTACTGAAGGGATATGCAAGAAAAGCTTAAAAAATAAATACAAGGTCAAATGACCTTCACCTCCTCTTGGTCCCGACGGCCTGAGGAAGTTTCTGCGCGAGCTTCAGTTTACTGGATCTTAGCCGATTGAAAAACAACCTCCAGACCTTTGAGAGCTTCCTCTTCTGAAGATGTGAACACCAGCAAGTCATCTAGATAACAGAGGCACTACAGATCCCAGAATGCACTGTGACAGCCGGCACTTCAAAGAATGCACAATACAATGACTCTGAACACCGGACACTGGTGACACTGGAGCTTCCAACACGATGTATTCTCCCCATTGATGTAAAGTCACAGCTTGTGGCAATCCCTCTGTGACGATTTTATCCGGCACATCTGAACCCAACCATGAAAAACTCAGCAGCTGGAAAAAGCGTTTCCCTGTCAGGGTCAGTGTTACTGGTGGAAATGAACTGTGTGTATCAGATTTCATGATTTGTATTACTGGCTGAAAAGCACGTTGGCACGTTAAATAATGAGCTCATCTCTTGGTCCGGGCACAAGGACCGCCGGGACGACAAATCTGCATTCATACATTTCTATTTCCGAGTCATATATGCACTTAAGTCCGCATCAGCGCTGATTGTGCGTGACATGGTCCCCGAATCAAGCATCCCTCTCAAGGTTGGCTGATCGCTGATTGATGCAGGAGCATAAAAGGACTCACTAGCTCCTTCAACTCTGTGTGATCCCACCAGCGTTATCTTCAGGGAAGGTCCAGCAGTGAAGCTGTTGTCCTCGACGGCAAGGCTACCCCCCCTGAACAGTCCCAATCCCCCCTCATGTACAAGCCATCGCCCTGATGGAACTCCTCAAAATTCTTTCGTAAAACCAAAAAAAAGCTCCCTTAATTGAGTAAATGATGAATTATTAGTATGAAATAAGGGTAAACTATGATTATAAATTAAATGTATTATTATTATTATTATTGTTATTATTATATATGCATGATAGCTCCTGTTTAGTTGATTTGAATTCGCCGAATCTGGACCACATCGGACCAACGGTTGAGAAATGATGAACTTTTGGCAATAAAGCTCCCTCTGGTGTCAGAAATATGCATCCAAACTTTGCCCAAAACACTCCTGTTCTTCCTTGCATTAAGGTGTCTGTATGGATAAAATGTAAACATGATCCATGAAAAAGTTTTTGAGCTATGTACAGAAAATATAGCCTTTTATGTAAAAGGTCCCCCTAGTGAGTCAAATATGAACTCCCGGAGTGAAATACATTATTTACAAGAAGATCTCCTCGAGTCGATTCATATACAACAACATTTCTCCAAAAACACTCCAGTTCTTCCTCGCTCTAAGGTCTATATAGGTCGAAAACGATCCAGGAAACAGTTTCTGAGTTATCGCGTTAACATGAATTATCGGCTGCGGATGATGCAGATGTGGCGGCGGCGATGACGATTCCAGAGCTCAGGTGAGGGTGTTGTCCCCTCTCCTCACATGGGCCAGCTGGTTCTTATCAGCTCTGCTGTAACGGCCGACCTGACACTGGGACAACCGGTCAGGAAACATCCACAGAGGTATGTGTCCGATCAGAATGGTTGATTGCTTGTTGTGAGTTTAATGCGATCGCCGGACCTCAGCTTGACTCCGCCCCTCAGGGGCTTTCAGTTGAGATGACAGTGAAAGGTCCTGGATCAGGGCATTGATTCATAAACGTCGTGTCAACCTCTGTATTGGGAGCACCCACCACTTTTCCCAGTCAATGCAGACACTCTGCAGCAGCATCAATAGATGTATTTATTAATCCATAGCATCCTCACCAGCACATAGTCCGGTACCGTAAACGTCCTTCGCGGGCAGGCTGGGGTACGTCAGCTGATTGTTCTCTGTTCCAAACAGAGAACAATTTACAGCTCACTCTATTGAGTTAAATATGAACTATTTGGATATATTCCATGATATCCTGCAGCCGACAGGAAAGTGAACCCCAAAGCACGACTCAGAAGCCGGGCAGAAAGTGCGAAGAGGTTTACTGAAGAAAGGTTCGGTACACAGGGAGACATTCCAGACGAGGAGAACAAATCCGGCAGGGTTCAGGTTAATCAGGTGGAGAAAAGTCGGGGTCAAAATCCGATATCAATATAAAACTCACGATCAAACTCAATGTAAGGACGACGACAATCAGTCAGAAATCAAGGAGGACACATCGTATTTCATGAAATAGAAAACACACGTGACCCAGAGAAATAATAGGATGATAACTCAAAGTAAAACAAGGAGGTAGTAACGTCTCCCATGAGGGAATCAAAAAGCGGAGAAGACCTGGGACAAAACTTTGCACTTAATCATCACAGCTGGACACAGAGTCCGTTTAACCACCGGGAAATAATTCTGTCCACTTAGGAAGCTTTAAACGACTTTGAGTCAGTTTCTCCTGTTTTGGTTCAGATGAAAGCGCCGCCACGTGGATCAGAGAGGCAACAGCAGGAGAACCCCCAGAAGGGTTCTGGTTCTGTAGGCGGTGGCCACAGGCCATTTCCCTCTCCTCATTCTTCCTGACTGAATTTGGCTATTTTTGTATTTGGCTGGTGTCCTCATCTCTACTGGTACCGTCATGTGGCGTCATGTGGCACGCCAGGAAACAGCGGGACATGAGGAAAGGCAGCAAGGCTAGAAGCTTTGGAGAAAGATACAAACGTTTTTTATCATGGAGTAGATGCGAGGTGAAATGGGGCAGGGGTGATTCTGAGGAAGTGTGTGTGAAGAGTGTTCTGGAGGTGAAGAGATTGTCAGACAGGGTGATGAGTATGAAGATAGAATTTGGATGTGTGATGATGATTGCGGTCAGCGCTTATGCCCCACAAGCTGGTTGTGGGTTTGAAGAGGAAGAGAATTTCTGGAGTAAGTTGGATGAAGGGATGAAGAGTTTGTGGGAGGGTTGTGGTTGGAGCAGACTTCATTGGTCGTGGTGGAGAAGAGGAGGTGGAGGTGATGGGCAAGTATGATGTTAAGGACAGGAACATGGAAGGTAAGATGGTGGTAACTTTTGCTGAAAGAATTTAAATGTCTGTGGTGAACACGTATTTCAAGAAAGGGGAGGAGCACAGGGTGGCGTATGAAAGCGGAGGTAGGAGCCCGCAGGTGGACTTCATGTTATACAGAAGGTACGACCTGGAAGAGATTGGAGACCGGGGGGATGGTGACGTTGGAGAACATAGCCAGAGGGCAAAGAGAGGAAGTGTGTGGATGACTCCGGTGGTGCAAAAGAGGAAAAGAGCAAAAGGTGGAGCAGAAGATCAAATGGTGGAAGCTGAGGAAGGAAGGCTGCTGTGTGAACTTCAAGGACGAGTTGAGACGGGTTCTGGGCGGCGGAGAAGAACTGTGATTGAGATCCGATGTGTGATTTAAGTGTTTTCTTTTCTTTTTTGCTTCTTCTCTTTCTTTTCTTCCTTGAGTGTTCATAGGGGATACCAATAAGGAGGAAAGAAGGAGGGGCTAGAGACATGCCTTCAAAAAAAGCACAGAAGAAGCTGGAGGTAAAACCAAAAAAAAGAACTACATTTAAATTGATGTGATTACAGCCCCACCGGTTCATGAGTGTCCAACTGAAGATCTATTTAACAAAACAATGAATCAACACATTCTAAACCTCCTTCCTGACTCTGCTCTCTCTCTCTCTCTCTCTCTCTCTCTCTCTCTCCCTCTCCCTCCGTTCTCTCTCGATCACCATCCTTTATGCAGCTTCTCATTCTTCACCTCACAGCCCCTCCCATCTGTTTCTGAACAGTTTTTCAATAAACACTTTGTGCAAAGAGAACAGAAAATATTTTTCTTGCCTCTGCACACATTCTCCTGCAGTAATAATGTTTGCAGTTTCCACTGCTTCAGACGTACATGGATTTTTCTTGTGCGTGCAGCATGGTGGCATATGTTTGCATTTTTGCTTGGGTGAGCTGGCGCCATAACTAATCTCAAGGGTTACCTTGGATACTGGCCTGGCTCTTCAAACAAGAGGGTTGTCCTCAGTCTTCCTGTTGTGGATGGAACGTAGGGTCATGAGTGCACACGCCACAGATTCCTCGCTCTGCAGATCATCCCCCTTTTTCAGTCGATACATTCTAGGTACCGTTGGTTTTTCGTCTATGGAGACACGGTGTGACCATGAAATTTGCGCTTCATTACTTATGCTACTGCGTGAAAGAAAATGGCCAATGGCTCTTCAGTTTCTTTCTGTCTTGTTCATCTCAGGGCAAGTAAGTCAAGTCAGAAGTTTTTTCTACAAAGACTCTAGAGACGGGTTTATTTCTTTTGATTACATCCAACAAAGAGACATTGAGTTTCTGCCGCGTCAGCGGGATCTTACTAAAACTGCTGGATGTATTTTTCCACAAATAATGATAATAACTATGATAATATTAATAGAGGTAATAATGATCCAATCAGTAATGTAAAAACAACAATAACAACAACAACATCATAAGTAAAAGAACAATAATGACAACAACAACAACAATAATAAGACATTTCCAATGGTTACCTGATTCTTTGTGTTTTCCATGGTAGTGATCAGTTAGATGTTTCCGGGTTGCGATGGTTAGCCCACATGTGATGTTTGGGACAGTTTGGATGATGGACAGTTGAGTTAAATCCATCACCTGTCTGATGGCGAAGGGAAGGACATTTTCTACGTCGCCATGATAACTTCACGAATGGCAACAGGAAACCATGGTTAGAAAATTATGGTAGGCCAGTGAATTTGATGTTAATCTGTCACTGGTTGTAATGTTATGGCTAATTGGTACAGGGGTTCGGTTGTTATAGCTGTGGTTATAATATTATGGCTGTTTGTTGTATTTAGGTGTATTTAGCTGTCAGTGGTCGTAATGTTATGGCAGACTGGCACAGTGGTTAGGTTGTTATAGCTGTGGTTATAATGTTATGGCTGGTTAGTGTCTGTAGATGTACAGAGCGACAGGAGAGACTTTGACGGGTGTCATGGATGTTCCAGGACTTCTTCTACCTGAGTGGACTTTGAGTTCTGGTCGGGTTCATGGTTTCTTGAGGAATGTTCAATGACACCAGGCTGAAATGTTTTCTTCTGGGTTTTCCTCATCTTTGATGGACTCCGTCTCAACCCTCTTCATGCTGCAGGTTACCAGAGCATCAGTCATCCACCACCATGCTTCACTGTGGGTGGGATGTTCTTCTCACTATCAGCTTCATTCTCGCTCTGACACAATGAAGCCGTGTGACCTTTACCTCCTTTCATCCCCTTCTCACCTGAGATATCCCTTCATGGTTTGGTTTCTTCATTGCTCAGGAAAATCCTGGCATGAGGGTCCGACGTCCTCCAGTGGGACCTGAGCTCACAGACAGCACCCTGCATCTGGATTGATGTTCGCCAGAGAGCACCAGGATGGGCTGGCTCTCCATTGGTGCCTCGTTCTCCTCACAGATGGGAGCAGGTTCACTCTGAGCCCATGTGACAGACGTGAAAGAGTCTGGAGACGCCGAGGAGAACCTGAAACCTCCTCCAGCAGGACCGGTCGGAGGTGGGTCAGTGATGGTCTGGGGAGGCAGATCTTTTGAGGGTCTTACAGACCTCAGAGTCTGTGGACAGTTCTTCGATCATGAAGGTCTTGATAAAATGACTGGTCCTCACATTCACACCTGAATCCACCTGAAAACCTCTGGGCCATTATGTATCGGCGTATGCCACCGAGTAGAACCACAGATTGTCCAGGATCTCACTCATGCCCTGATCCAGGTCTGGATCATTATTACCCTGACCATCTGAGGGCTCCACAGATGACTGACACATTTAAAAAAGGACTTAAATCTTTCCTTTTTAGCAGAACCTAAAACTTTAATTAACATTGCTGCTTTTTGGTCATTAAATTATAAAATAATTAAATGGTCAATATAGTTATTATTATATTTTTTATTGATGAAATTAAATGTATTATTATTATTATTATTATCCTAGAACAGCATTTGATGCTTTACCTGAGTATCTAAGGTCACATGGGGAAAAAGACAATCTGAGATTCCAAGAATTAAGTTACATTCTTGTGATTGAGAATATTATGGGAATAAAGTCATAATTTAGAAAAAAGTTATACAAATATTAAGTGAATCAAGACATTACTGAAAATATGGGAGTGAAGTTATGATTAGCATCATGGGTATTAAGCGAGGAAGAGTATTATACATATTATTTATAAATATTCATGAAATAAAGGGGACCTTATTTGTGTAAAATAAAAAAAAAATTCCTTTGAAATTGAAACCCAACATCCCTCCACCAAGATATCTGTTTGATCCTGTAGAAAAAACAAAGAAACAACCTTTTCTTTTCTTCTGTATCTGTGCTTTTTATTGCAGTGATACATAAGCACGTTGATATACTTTATATTTACACACTCACACACTCACACAGTCACACACACACACACACACACGCACACTCACACACACAGAAAAAACATCAAGGATGGGAAGAACAGAACAATAATCACCGAACAAATGTCGTGAGAAAAACAAAAACTAACACAACCTGGATTCAAATCCCCCCTATCCCCCATACACCCACACACACACAGACACACACACACTCTCTTACACGTGTACACTTTAGTTCCCACACATGCACACCAGCCAACACAAACTGGAGTTGAGAGAAGTACTAAAGGTCGATTTTAAAAGTGCAGAGTATTTTTTTTTAACACTGATGAAGATCACTACCTAAACCCAACTGTACTGAACGCCACTGACAGACGGACGGACGGACGCACTTCCTCCTACTGAGACCGATTCCTTAAATGATTCTCCTCATATACCGCTTTTTGTCTATATATACTATTTACAGAACATGTAGAACAAACATACAGGACTGTATATTTAAAGGGTTAACACGCAGAACACTTTCTTCTTCCTCTTTTTTTTTTTTTGTTGTTGTTTTTTTTACAGCCACAACATCTTCACTAGAAGCCTCTCACGGTCACGTCTTAAATATTCAAAAAAAAAAGGGATCGGTGTCCTTCGGTTTCTACGGCTTGGTCGGGAAACACATCGGGTTAACCGTAACTATACGTAGCAGGGCGAGAGATACGCCGAAAACATACATGTTTTTTTTTTGTTGTTGTTTTTTTTTTCTTGGATGCACGATGCACAAACACTTCTTACGATCATATCTTGCAGTTTGTTTACAGATAACAGCTTTGTCACGGGAGGACTTGAGAAGTTTGGGGTCATGTGTCGGTGAAGCTGTGGATGAGGAGGAGGAGGAGGAGGAGGAGGAGGAGGACAGCGGGACATGCCGAGATAGAGAGGACGAGTCCTCCGGACGGAGGGGACGGAAAAGAGGAGGATGTTCTCTTGCTCCTCCTCTTCCTCTTGTTGTCCCACGGGTGGGTGGCTGAGTTGGTGGTTGGTGGCATGGGTTGATGGTGAGATGGTGTCTTCGCTCCTCCAGACCTTCTACTCATAGAAGCTACGGCCACTAGAAGAAACACACAGCAGAAGAAGAAAGAAAGGAACATTTCAGCTTCTTGAGTTACTATGGCTGGGATAAAACGGACCGCCACTTGTACCGTTAGCCAGCAGGCTGCCGGTGGAAACTATCCGCTACAGTGACCCGTTCAGAGAATCGCCGAAAGTTAAGAAGAGTTTGATGTATTTTAGCATATATTACTATTACTTTTGTGAATTATCGTATAAATCTTTCCCGGTTTACGTCGTCATAAAGCGTCAGATGTCATCCATGATTAATTTTATCTCTTTCACTCCAGCTAATGTTAGTGTCTGCATACGAACCTTCTCGTAATACAGTATTTTGTGATATAAACACACAATGAGAGGGTGTGTGTGTGGTTTGTAAGGTGAAACCCATTTCTACCTGTGAGGTCTGTCTCTAAGCAATAAACACAAAAATTAAAAAAATACGTGTTAGTAGACAGAACTAAAACAAAAGTGTTGTCAAGAGGATGAAGATGTTTCATTTATTTGCTGCACATGTGTTGTCGAATTGATGAAGATGTTATGAACCCAAAATGCTCTTTAAAACACAACAATATGTGATAATCGCCTCGATCCTTATATAATAATCAATAATCAATCCTTTTTTATATTCAATCCAAATGAGATCAGACAATATCACAAAGACAATGTATCTATATGTCCAGAGCTGCTCCTCATCACCTTCATCGATATTGATGAATATGATTCATCTGAAGCAAAGACGGACAGTTTGAGAAGCATGTCTGAACTGTTGAATGCAGATTATAATATTATCATAGGGTGAGAGAATGTGGAGAAATCTCAAACTTAGGCCTTAAAGGAGGAGGAAACGCCTGAATGCTAATCCGTCGGCTAACTGGGAGGCTACAGGTTTTCCTGATGAAGGGAGTTCACACCAAACAGAAAGCCTTTTTTATTTTTTTTCACATCACATTTTAACATCCAACGAAAAACCCAGCGATGTCGCAAATATGCGTCGGGCCACTCAATTTGTAACTACATGCTACATTTTGCATTAATCAAATCGTAGCAGGTTGAGAAATTTCCGGCTTGACGAGAAATTTGCGTCAGGAAGCCCACCAGAACCTAAGAAAAGACATTGACGACGGCTCCTTGTAACTGTACGTGGACCCGGCAGTTTGACCTTCAATCACCTGGAGACATGATTGGCTTCACGTCATCTCATGCGAGTCAAGTCGAGTGATGAAGAAAAAAGGGTTTCTGGTTGGGTGTGAAGACGGGACACATCTCGTCACACGATTGTTTACCTTCCCAGAACACGGCGGAGCGTAACTGACGGCTTAGATTCGGATCTGATCGCCTTCATTCAGCCTGGTGGTTAAAAAGAATAAAGCAGTTATGAGCTCACTGGTAAAGAAAAGGCCTCACAGCCGTCCGTTCATCCGTACCAGCTGTACGTAAGTTCGGACGTTATTAATTTGGGGGCCGCCTGTATTAAAATACATTATCATTACAAAAATGCCTTTGTTTTGATATAATAAACATTTTGTTCCCATTTGGAAAGAAGGAGGAACATGATTGGTTGAAGATGAGAGCAAAATGAGAAAATGAGGAAATGAAAGTTGTTGGCTGTTGACCAGCAGGGATGGGGGATGTGATTGGTGCAGGAGGGTTGTACTCACGCCCCCTCGTCTCTGAGCAGGGACAGGAACTTGGTCACTCTGTAGTCCTGGTCCATCTAGACAGTAAATGAACACAGCGAGAGTTTGACAAGTCGATTGAAACAAACGCATAACGGACTGCTGCCCGTACGCTCGCTGCTGCCGCGGCGGCGAGGCGCCTGTACCTGCAGCGACATCTCGATGAGCACCAGCAGCTTCTTGATGCCGATCCAGACTCGCTTCCCTTTCAGCTGCTGGGCAATTTTGGCTCGCTCCTTGTCCGTGAAGCTCCCCAGCAGCTGGAGAGGAGAGACAAAGAAGCAAAAGAGATTTTTAACCACCATCAAAAACCTGCGAATAAGAGGAGAAAGTAAAGCAGGGAGCGCTGGCGAGAAGGCGACCTCAATCATAGCGATGAAAGCTTTCAAAGGAGTCGGGGCTTTCAAGGCCGTCTGTGCATGAATGTGAGCTGCGGAGGGTGGGGTTGGGGGGCGAGGGTTTTACTGTCCAGATTCCTGCCTTAAATCAAAGTAGAGAATGTCTTTACCTTCAAGCTACCAAATTAAACGATGAAGGGGCGAGCTTACCTCTAAAGCGTCCACCAGCTGCTCTCCAGTGGAGATGTTGGGGACGTGGATGGTGGTGCTGAAGGCGTCCAGCATCTCCATCTCCTGCAGCACGTCCTTCCTGCTGGTGGTGCCGATGATGAGCAGCTTCCGACCCTGCGGGAGGAGTTAATGACCTTCATCACCAGAGTATTCACCCTCTGTGAAGGCGGAGGACTGACGGTTTCTAGGTTTCTATCTAAATGACTGTTTGCCTAGCAGTAACTTATAAACGTTTATAAACTATTATGTGGTAAAGTGGAACCATGTTCCATACCATATTGTGAAAACCTCCCAATGTGCATTGCAGGAATAAGAAAGTAAGGCCCAGCAGTTCGTTGCCCTGTTTGGAGACGCCGTATCCAAAGTTAAATACAACGAATACAAAACACTGGAGCAGCTCCTTCATCTGGATGGAAGCCAAAATGGAATACTCCCATCGTTTCCTATTGAAATCTATTGGGTAACATTTACGTAATGCTGCTAACAAATCAGTCAACCAACCGACTGACCTACCAGTTAACCAACAAACTGACCTACAGAACAACAAAATGACCAACCTACCAACCAACCAACCTGATCTATCAGCCAACAAACTGACCAACATGCCAACCAATTGATCAACTATCCAAACAACCAACCTACCAATCAGCTAGCTCACCAATCAACTGACCCACTGATCAACCGACTAACTGACTGAGCAACCCGATCGATCAACCTACCAACTGATCAACCCACCAGTGGACCAATCAATTGACAGACAAACTGCCCAACCAGCTAACCAATCGACTGACCCACCAACTGACCAGCCTGAACAACTAACTGACTGACTAACCAACTGACTTACCGACTGACTAACCAGTGACCGACTAGGTAGATTAAAGCCAAGCATTCGTCTCCTGCTCCTGCTTCTTTAGGACAATGCGGATCTTCAAACCGGCATCCCCGAAATGACCAGAAGGCTGTTCCAGAAAACAGGCTTAGAGGAAACTCCGAGTTTGTTAATCCTGAGATGAGAGTAACTGGCTTTTCCATTCCAGAAAGTGAGCCAAGTTATAATCTGAGTTAGTTACCTTGGTAACTTATTCTGTGAACCTAACCTGCAGGCAGTCATATAATATATATATACATATATAAAACACCGCTGCCAAGATAATCGGTCAACCCGCACAGAACCTCACAGAACTGAATAATAAAGCCACACCACGAATTGCTACCTCAACATCTTTGGGAAAAGCCGGATCCCCGCGGTCGTCACCGCCTTGAACAGTAGACACTGATGAATATACCAGAATGTGGACTGCAGGCCATTAGCATATCATCTTTATGTTGTTGTTGTACTTCTGTCACTGCGTGCTTGATGTGTGATCCGACATGCACGGCGCTGTGGAAAAGAATTTCCCCTCGGGGACAATAAAATCTATGTCTCTCCTTTCCCTGCTGTGTGTTTTTCCAAATATATTCTCCTGAGCGCATTAGACCCCAGGTCCAACAGACAAGGACAGAACAGACCGATGATAAAACGCCTCCAGAATAGAATCTAGTATAAAATATTTATTATGTCGTAAAAGCGCTCTTCTCCAGAGGTGGAATAACCTGCTGGAGATCCGAGACGCTAAAACTATACGACTGTACTGAACCTGTTTATAATCCGGTCCGTTGGCTGTGTGTATACAAAAGAGGGAGGTACCGAGGATAGAGCCCTGGGGGACACCGCAGGTCAAAGGGGCCCCTGAGGAGGAGGAGTTAACCACGACTATTGGGAAAGTCCTATTTGATAAGTATGCCTTTTTTTTTTTTTTTTGCATATTAAAGCAGTGGCGACTTACTGAACAGAATAATGTAACTTGATTCAACTCAGAAACGTCTAATATGGGTCGGGTAGTTTTTTCAAACTTGTTTTACCAAAGTCGAGTTAAAGTTGACTTTGAAATAAAAAGTTTCCTCATGAAACAATTAATGAACTCTGATTTTTTTTTTTTTTTTTTTTACTGCTTGACTTAAATTTATCACTTTAATTTAATCTCACCGGATATTAAATTAATAAATGCCCTAAAGAAATAAAATATGCAAAGAATACGTTTTTATTCCCCATATCTTTTCTTTTCTTATTGAGGACGGGTTAAGGGTTAACTTTAACATTCTTTTATCTATTTTTTTTAAATAATTTTTTTTTTTAAGCACGTTATTCTATGTAGTAAATTTAATAACAACAAACCTTAGTTACACTTTCATTACAGAATAACTTAGAAGTAAAGGTACAAATGTATATTTGCTAATAAGGTCACACATTCTTTTAATTTACTCGGTTTGAATGCTCCCGATAGAAGGAGCGTGACCTCTGACCTTCGGTGGTGCTTTCTTCAGCAGCACCAGCAGAGCCTGGAGAACCAGGTTGGAGAAACGAGGCCCGATGGGGACGTAGTCCAGCAGGCGCTCGATGTCATCCACCACTACGCAGCTGAGCTGCGACTTGTAGGCGTCATCAAAGACCTGAGGAAGAGGAAGGAGGGATGGATGAAGAGAAAAGACGACGACGACAGAGAGGAAGATTTAACCATTGCTCACCTTTTTGATGGCCTGGCACTTGGAGATCTCCGAGTGTCCAATCATCTTGTCAGGTGAGCAGATCTTAATGAAGGGGAACTGAGAGTCCTCTGCAATTTTGGCTGCCAAGGCTGTCTTTCCACTGTGGGGAGGACCTGTGGGCACGAGGGGAGGACAGGTGGGGTGACGTCTGAGTTTATATTTACACCTGTGACGTAAATAAGCTGTATCTGTGTTCCAACAAGAGGCTTGTTGTCTCTTTACGGTAAAAATGTTGCAGTGGACGTGAATATTTCACTGAATGTCATTTAAAACCTGACGCCGACAGACTTCCACCTGACCCTGTGACATCATAGCCTTTGTAGTTCACACTTGAATGCTACCAGACATATGAGGACAATGTATGACACATGTGCTGAATTATTTATACACATGCATGATGCTGGAAAGTAGGCGGGGCCTGGGCCCTACTTGTTGCAGTGTTTTAGAGCCTGCTGTGTGATTCTCTAGTGTGTGTGTTTGTGTGTGTGTGTGTGTGTGTGTGTGTGTGTGTGTGTGTGTGTGTGTTTTGATTTCTGACCCTCCAGTAACACAGCCACCAGCGGCGTGCGATCACTGTTCTTGGTCTGCTGCACCAGCAGCTCCCCGTCATCCAGGACATGCGTGACCGGGTCCCCCCATTTAATGATTCCGTTCATGACGTAGCTGGAGTAGTCCTCCTGGTTTGTACCGAACGCCTGGATTAAAAAACATGAGGACGATTTCAGAACGGAGTTTTTTCACTTTTCACATTGAAGGTTTTTTTTCTCCATCTCCCTGCAGGAGCAAGGACCTACAGGTTTGATGTCGTTGTTGAGGGATCCCATGAAGTCATTTCTGGTGACTATCAGCTTCTCTGCTCTCTCCATATCCACTTCCACAGTGGATGTAGCCTGGAGAAGAAATGAAAACACAGCAAGACGTAAGTTTTAAGAGGCACGTCAGCTTCTCGCCGTTTTACTCATGTAAAAAAAAAGGAGCTGTGAAAAACTGCTGACTTCTAATTTTTCACTCTGAAAAAATGAATCCGTTGATTTTTGTTTTTGAATTGAAACATTATATGAAAGAAAAACATCTTGAAACCAGTTACACTAACGTGAATATTTGAATATATATGCAGCTTTGAGAATAAAATAGAATGAAATTAAAAGTGGTTTGGGGAGATGACGTCACAGGTGGCGTTTTTTAAGTTATTTAGGTTGTGAAATAAAGATTACGACGATAATAGCGGCGATTAGTGACAAGTCAGCCCACGCCTTAATCCCCGACAGCAAGGGTCTATCCCCGAAAATCCCCCAGGCCCCTTGCGTTGAACAAGCAATCCCCCGGATTGAACTCCTCAAATGAAATGTTAAGTCCAAAAAAGAAAAATTCAAAAAGTGTGTTTTGTAAAAAGAAAGCTCCCCCTAGTGAGTAAAATATGAACTATTAGTCTTGAATATAATATTTATGAATATAGAGCGATGCGAGTCGATTCATACACACCAAATTTGGGACATTGAGCTCCCTCGAGTGTTGGATTCTCAAAATCAGTCCAGTTCTTCCTTGCACTAAGGTCTATCTAAGTATAAAATTGTATTGAAGATGATCCATGAAATAGTTTCCGAGTTAACACAAAGGATCAGCAGCGGCGACGGCGATTAAAATTCCGCAGCACCTCGACTTTTTGGGGATATAATAATAGTTATACAAGAAAAAAAACTCCCTTTACGCCTTAAAACTGGAGATTGGGCTTTGTTCAGTCATGACATTCCTCCCAGATGTAGGTTCTGGCCCTCGGCGGAGGTTTCGCTCTCTGAGAGCTTCATATGATTTTAAATGACATCATCATGTCAAGCCTATCAGAGGGAGAGTGGGGCGGGTCATGGCGTCACCATAGTAGGGTTTGATAGAACGTGGTGGCAGAGGTGTGCGCTCTCTGAGTGAAATACCTGCGGATTCATCCTGTTAGGTCTGAGGGTATTATCTAAAGCGTCTGAGGTTTGTGCTATTACACATAAAACACCTGTTCTTAGAAATTTGCTTTGAAAGTCTTTCACAAAAATGACACACCACACAATAATGGAACTGAGGAAGTCAGGGCCGCACGTTTCCTGCGTCTCAAGACCGAGGTTCCTCTTTGCTGAAGTTATCCGACGGATGGACTGAAATAACTGCGACGTAAATTGCGAAAGGCGTTAGAATCACACGACCTTGAGACTGACTAAAGAAGATGTTTATGAGGGCTTTAATGGAGACTCATTTACTCCTGCAGCTTTCTTGTTTTCTGAAGAAGACGACGCTAAACCTGTCCTCTCCTTGAGTTATTATGAGCTCTATGAGTTCCTGGACAAAGGGCTGTTCAGTCTGTCAGAACCAGCATTCAGGGACTCTAGGATCTTGTGAATGCTTGATCCTTTTCATACTGTTAGTCTGACAAACTCATTATCAGTTTAACTTTCTGCATTAGCGCGTTTACATCAAACAACTAACCCTTCTCTCTCCAGACGTGTTTTTTTATAGAAGCATAACATATGTCTATAGAATGGGTTGGACATACAGGATAGGTTTAAGTATATGACTAAAGCTCTTCCTGTGGGACATTTAAAGTTTCCTGGTGGTCCATAATTAATGTCTTTAAAAAAAATTTAAAAATTGTTTTTTGCATAGTGTTATTATGGGTCATTTATCAATTTAATATCTTAGACACCATATTTCAAATAAAATGACAAATAATCTGGTGAAGAATGTGATTCAACAAAAAAAAAAAGAAAGGTAAACTTTCATGATGAAAATTTATATTTCACTTAGAATAGTCAATTTTAGTTACATTAACTTTAATAGTTACTACCTTCAATATAAGTTTATGTCTCTTAACCCTTTTGGTAAAGCATGAACTTTATTGGACTCATTTTGGTTGTATTAAGTGACATAATTCTGTATAGTAAGTCCTCAAATGCTATAATGTACCAAAAACCTTTGACCTGTGGTGTCCTCCAGGGCTCCGTCCTTGGCCCCTCACAGTTGATCATATATATGCTGCCGCTGAGTCACGTTATTAACGGGCTCAGTCGAATGGCACACATTTCTCAGTGGGAAATAGTCACACAATATGTGCTCAACCAAAGAGTTGAGCAGAAAAAAAGAAACTAATCCTTGACTGAAGCAGAACCTGACGGGTTCATCAATAATAGAAACGGACATTTTCATCTTAAATCAGTTGCTGCAGCTATGAGTCTCTGATGAACATCAGGAAACCACCATTGACAGTAAACCACCTTTAAATTTCCCATAATCTTGAGAAAAGAAACGCTTTTTCCTTGTTTTGGTACTTTGCATGTAAGGATCATTATTAAGATTATCTGTTGAATTAAAGATGATAATTAAGGATTTATTCTGAATCACATGACCGCACGACTCGGAGGTTAAGCGGATCGTAGCACGGCGCATCAAAAACAACATATGAAATATTCAGTACTCTTCAAATGAGGCGATATTAGCGTGAGTTCTCTTAAGTTGCAGTGGAATGGCCTGCGGGACACTGTGTCTATGGACGACGTGGACAATATCTTAAAAACATTTCCTAGGATAATAAATAAAGGCTAATCAGGAGTTTATTAAACCAGTTAAAAGCCCGTTTTGGCGATAATACATATGTAATAACACAGTTATAACAGTTTTATTAGATTAAAGCACGGAAATAGCTTATTAGGATAAAGATTAAACCCAATAGGATCCTGTATACCCTCCGGGACCTGATCATCCTGGGGGGCTGCCTCGGGGGGGGTCAGGTTATCTTGTATTAAAAGGCCGAATCACCCGTTGATCTTGAATATGTACAACTGACGACTTCCCCTGAAATTAAGGATATTTAACTCACTGAATCTAACCTGGATTCTGACTCATTTTGGAGTCAGAGTTTGGTCCGATGATGTGCTCTGCAAGATGTGTTTAAAAAATTTAAACTGGACGGCACTCAGAGAGAACAAAACCCGCCGATGCTCTAAGAGGAGGTGTTCTTAGTCCAACACTAAGACTACTAACTACCTCTAATTTCAGTATTCTCCCTGGTCATATGACCAACCATCCCAGTGAGTTCCAACAAAAGCCATTGAGCATTTAGTATGTAATAGATGGCAAACTTTAAAAACGCCCTGTACGATGTTAAAGAAAGGGTCTCCCCCGATTCCTGACCTTGATGTGTCGGTTCATGGCGGTGGACTGAGCGGCCCTGACCAGCCCCTCCAGCTCGGCGCCGCTGTAGTTCTTGGTCTCGGCTGCCAGCTCCTTGATGTCCACATCTGTTGCGAGGAGGTTGAAGCTCCGCATCTTGTTGGTGTGGATGGTCAGGATCTGGACGCGGCCTTTCTCATCAGGCAGACCTAGAGGTCAGAGAGGGGTGAAAGGACCAGGCGGGCATAGGAGGGGAAAAGAGTAAAGGGGAGCAGAGAGGGAGAATTTAAATCAGCAGAGGAGGTGATGAATATGTAAGAGAGGCCCGAGGCACTCGTGGATGTTCCGTGTTCTTTGACCCCCTTGAGCCCTAAAGGCCCATATGTGGGCCTCCACGTAAACAGGTAATAATCTCAGACCAGATAAAACACACCTAATGCTGCTGCGGAGTAAAAATAGAAGTCAAAAAGTTATTTGTCACAGATTCCATGCGGCCCAGAATCAGGCTTCTACCTCGTTTTCGCTCCTTTTTTTCTGTTTACTATGCTACATTTTCACATGAGCATTTATTTATGTCATATTATGTGCATACAGCTCCCTCTAGTGGACGCAGGCGGTATTTTGAAGTAAAAATTATCCTCTGGGGTCAAAATCGAATTTTGTGGCACATTTTGGATCCACTGCCTATCCAACTGGTCCAAATGGAGAGTCCCCCCGGTCCTGTGCCTCTATAACCGTTTACAATAACACCAACTTTGTGGTATTTCTATCAATGTTGGTGCAGCAGTTATATATTAAGTGATCCAATCAGATTCAAGGAATGTTCGGTTTCATGCAGTTACTGTCATATAATGATGTTAGAGCCAGATTCAATGTGTTTTTTTAAATAATATAATCCATATGAGATCAACATAAAAACTAAAAATAAGAAATTAAAACATTAAAATCAAAAAATTAACCAATCAAACAAGGAGGAAGATCTATCCATCTATTTTGGGCTCTTCCCTATATTAAGCGCCTCGTTCACGTTCAGGTCATTACTCAAGACCCCATAACTCAAAGGAAGACCTTTCAGCAAGAATAGAGATGAAGGGACGACAGACGAAGATGAGGACTCACTGATTTCCATCTTGACCTCAAACCTGCCAGGTCTCATCAGGGCGTCATCGATCAGGTCAGGCCTGTTGGTCATTCCTGCAGGGGAGGAAACAACACCGTGATAATTAAGCATTTATTCCCATGAAGGATGAATACTGATGTCCACAGTGAGAAAAGGAAAGAGAATATTCCCATCAGGTGTTTTTCAAAAAATGATGTTGATATTAGTACATTAGTACCTCGGTATTTACCGTACGCCCAACACTATAATCATCACTTTGTAATAATTCATAATCTAATACACCTTAATGATTAAATACGACTCATTAACAATATGAGTCATCATACTGATGTTCAAGACAACAACGCAACTAAATGGGCGGCTGTCACTCAGGAGGTAGAGTGTTCGTCTCTCGATCGTAAGGTCAGCGGTTTGACACCTGGCCGCCCGGGCAGTTTACATGTCACGGGGTCCTTGAGCAAGACTCTGAACTCCTATTTGCTCCCTGGGTGCTTCACAGGCTCCGCCCACTGCCCATCCAGGGCTAAATGTAGAGAACTAATCTGTGAAATTTCAATTTTCCTCAGGATAATGAGAAAAGATAGGTAGGTGTATGTGTATGTATGTGTGTATGTGTATGTGTAGGTGGGGGTGTAGGTGTAAGCGTGGGTGTGGGTGTAGCTGTAGGCGTGGGTGTGGGTGTGGGTATTTAGGTTAACATTCTGGATCTCTCAATCATCTTCTGACGTAAACCTATATTATGACAAATGATTGACTAGAATGTCTGACGGTTCTGTTTCAGGCTCAGAAGGAGGAGGAGTCAGGAACAAACTCAAGCTTTGTGGTGGAAAACCTGCCAGCGAGCAGGTTAGCTTCATACTGGAAAAGAGTTTCCCTCTTTTTCAGGCTTAACAAACTCAGAGTTTATACTAAACCCCACTTCCTGAAATAACAATGTCAGAGCAAAAACATCTAAGCGTGAGGGTGAGTTTGTCTAAGACTGGAGCTGAACGGAACCCACACTGCTAGCAGCAAGATGCTACACGCTAATCTTTCACAGTTGAACATTCACACATCTCCGGTGAGGATGGTCAGTGTTGGGAACGGTTCCCGCTGACGCTACTGACCGATGACCAGGATGTTGTTGAGCTGCTCCACTCCGTCAATCTTAGACAGCAGCTGGTTGACCACGGTGTCGTGCACGCCCGTGCTGCTGGCGCCGGTGCCTCTCTGCTTGCAGATGGCATCCAGCTCATCGAAGATGATGATGTGGAGTCCGCTGTTGGCTCCCAGCTGGAGTGAAAAAGAAGTTTGAGTTTATTCATTCATTTAAAAACACAAATATATATATGTATAAACAAATTGAAGGTCTCTGACCCTCTTCTGCTCATCCTCCGCCTCGGCGAACAGTTTGCGGATGTTGGCCTCGGACTCTCCCACATACTTGTTGAGGATCTCAGGGCCGTTGACGACCTTTGGCTCGCGGGCGTTGAGCATCTTCCCAATCTGCCTGGCCATCAGTGTTTTCCCACAGCCTGGAGGCCCGAACAGCATGATGCCCTTCACGTGTTTACAGCCTGGAGGAAGACGAGCAGGAGGACGGAGTGACAAACACCACACAGAAGAAGAGGAAGAAGAAAAAGACGTCTCTATGTTTACAAATGAGCCCGGGAAAGGATTGTGCTATTCTCAGTCATTATAAACGGAACGGATGATGCGGCATTGGTTGATCTGCTGCAGAAATACATTTAAAAAAAGATATAATGTAATGTAATAATTGACAGGAGAAGTTTAAAAAGCCCCTTTATCAAATGTTTATAATGTCTCCATATGTTAACATGAGCTCCAGCGGTTCCCAAAGGCTGGGTCGTGACCCGCAGGTGACCCGCAGTAGATTTAGTTTTATTCATATTTATTATTCTATTTTAATAGTCTTCTAGATTTAAAGCTGCAGTACTCGCTGTAGCCACACGGGGGGATGTTTCTAGCACCACCACTCCCAGAATTCAGCCAAACACAGCGCCACATACTGAATGCTCCACCCGATGCACCAGAGTAGAGCGCATAACTATGGATCAGTAATAACACAGTATTAGCAGTTTATACAACTAAAGTAAAAAAAAACCTTTCCTAGGATAACGATTAAAGGCTAATCAGGGGTTTATTAAACCAGATCAAAGCCCATTTTGGCGATAATAGATATGTAATAACATGGTTACAAGAGTTTAATACAAGTAAAGTAATACATAGTAATAAGTATTTGATACAAGTACAGCACCAAAAAATAGCTTATTAGAATAAATATTAAACCCAATTGGCTACAGGACAGACTCAGAGACCTGATAACACTGGGGGGCCGCCACAGGTTCGGATGTCTTTTAATAAAAGGCTGAAACACCCGTTGATCCTCAGCTATACAACTGATGATGCATCCTGAAATTAAGAATATATAAATCACTTAATCAAAGCTGGATTGGGAGAGTTAGAAAAAAAGGAATAATGACAAAAGTAAACTTTAATAAATCAAACAGAGATAAGGCTAGGGAGGTGTGGAGGACAAGAAACCACAGCCAGTACATCACCTTTGGCTCCCTGATGACGCCAAAGACGTATCTACTCTCCTTTTCACCACTCCAATCAGACTACCAACACCAGGAGTGTCAACTTTCCACAGGTATTGAAACATCAAATCATAGTAGCCCTGCTGTTGAAGCCATAAATAAAATCTGGAGACACTAGACTAGGACTCAGGGGAGCGCCTGGCTCTGCTGCAGAAGCCCAGTGTGAGATGAATTTTGATGAATGTGTGTACTGTTATTTACAAAATGTCAGTGCTGTGGCCGTGTCCCAGGAGATTCCCACGTCTCCCTTGTGTCTCCCTCTCCCTTGTGTCTCCAGAGCTCCCCCTGTCTGTCCCCCTGTCTGTCACTCTGTCTGTGTCTATGTGGGCGTTTCCTAATCACCACAGATCACCAGCTCCGCCCGGCCGGGCTCCACACCTGCCGTCCATCAAGTTCATCGCCCCTCCTGTGTATCAACCCCGGCGTTCCTCCCACTCATGGCTTCTACTATTGTGGTTAGCTACTTACCGGCCGTCGTCACGTTTGGATTATCTTGTGGTTTCATCGTATATTGCTAACTAGGATTTACTCTCTTCAGGATCCCAGCCTCCCTGCCTGCCTACTCCTTCTCCCCCGCTACCTCCGTCAGCCACGCCGCCTCGTCACAATCCCATCTACCTGGTTATACAGTTAATAAACCTGCTAAAACGTCTTCAATCTCCCCGTCTGTGTTCTGTTCACTTGGGTCCTCTGAAAAGCTACATCCTGACACTAAATGCTTTTAGACTGAAGGCAAAAAACCAAATCTTCCACATTGTGGAAAATATAGTTTTCATATTCCTGTATGGACAAAAATAAAGAGTGTATATAAATAAGAAGGAAACAGTCACACAAAGGACGGATCTGGCAGACAAAAGGGGATTAGGAGGAGAAGCTGAACGTATAAACGGGATTATGGGCTCAGTGCTGGGGGGAAAAATAAACCGTAAAAGATTGGTGGTCTTTTACGAACACTAAACACACCAAAAAAGGAATAGAAAAAATAATCCAGGAATGTGACGAGCGGGAGAAAAGGTGAGGAAATAGGGAGCTCCTCACCCATCTGCTCCACGATGTCTGGAGGGAAGACTCGGGAAGCGAAGGCTCTGCGGAAAATGTCTGAGAATTCCCTGTCCAGGCCTCCAATTCCCATCTTCTCAAAGTTCCACTCAGGGTTGATGATGGTCTGCCGGGCCTCCTTGGTCTTTGCCTTTCCTGTCAGGACACATAAAACAACTCAAATTGACCCCAAAAAAAAAATAGAATCACACTTATACATCTCAAAGTATTACATTACATGAGGACAGACGGAGAGTTTGACATCGATAATGAATTTAAAGCCTTAAATCAAATGTTTGTGTTGTGATGTGATATGCAGAGGCTAGAATAAGTAAACTCCTGGAACGTGTTGTTGCTGCCATCCTGTGGAAGAAATGGAAAGCTAAGAATCTTTTAAAGGTTTTTCGACAAAAATGGAAATATCTCCGGGCTTAAAATCACATTTGTCGTTCTTGGTAGCCTCAGAGAAAAAGAAAACACTCCGGAAGTTGGTAAAATTATGCAAAAAAGTGTCAGATTCAAGAGGGAGGGATGAAGGATCGTACCGACGAGGGTGAGGGATGAACCTTCCGCCTTCTCAAAGATCACCTGACTGTTTCCCACCATCAGCCCGATGTCAATCTGTCAGAGAAAACAGACAGACAGTTAGTCTACAGGAAATCTTAAAGAACTTGAGACATTATTGTCCCCGCGGAGAAATCCCTGTCCACACATCAATAATGACATCAAAGGTCTGGTGTTCAAAGCGAGCCCTTCTGCGCCTCAGGTACCAGTCCGGCATGTGACGTGCCGGACTGGTGCCGTCATTTGTGCAGAGTTTGCACAGAAACGGGCTCAGGACACATCCCTGTGGTGCTCCGGTCATGTGGTCTTGCACACCTGCAGAGCCTGAGGTCCGGTAATAGAAAGTGTTTTTAGGGTTGGCTTAGCCTCACGAGGTGGAGTTAGCTTATCTGAAGGTTGTTGGTTCGATTCCCGCCTCCTTCCGTTTCTGCCCAGCAGCTTGGATGACGTCTGTGATGAAACCCTGTTGGATCCTGATTGTGCTGCTTACATTTGATGGTACTGTTGCTTTTTTTTGGTGGTCGTATCAGTAAATGTGACAGATTGTTGGGAGTTTATTATTTAGTAATGATGTTTATTTGAGGTTTATCTGAGATATCTGTTAGTGATGCACTAAAATGTCATTCTGTGTCACAGTACTACATCCTTTATGATATCAGTGCTTCTCTATGTAGTTAATGTTTATCGCTCATAGCTGTTTATTCAACTCACTGCACTAGATAATGTTACTGTCTCTTTAAATATGGGCTTGTTACGTTGTCTGACAACAGTATGTAGCCGTAGTTTCACGCTCTAGTTAAAAAGTTTGAATAAAAAGTTTTTCTGTCCTCTGTATGTATGTATTTACATAAATATACAGCATACATACATACATACATACATACATGTATGTATGTATGTATGTATGTATGTATGTATGTATGTATATGTATATTTATATGTATATGTATATGTGTAGTATATACATGTATATATATATATATGTACATGTGTAGTATATACATGTATATATATATATATATATGTATGTATGTATTTACATAAATATACAGCATACATACATACATACATATATATATAAATACATAAATATATGTATGTATGTATTTATATATATATGTATGTATGTATATGTATATTTATATGTATATGTGTAGTATATATATGTATGTATATACATACATACATATATAGTATTTGAAATGTTAATGTATTTAGTTATATATATTTATCTATACATGTTTATAAGATGTCCTATTTTATATATATATATATATATATATATATATATATATATATATATATATATATATATATATATATATATATATATATATATATATATATATATATATGTATATATATATATATATACGTCTTACTTACTTTTTGTCACCTGTAGAATATCTGTGTGTTGAGCTGCTGTAACAACTACAGTTTTAAAGATTAAGATTGATATAGTTGTTGTCTTCTATAAAAGTTGATCGGCGGGTCTAAAACTCATTCTGTCTGCGTTTCATCGCCTCCTATTAAAATCCCGCCACAATAAAATAAGCATTTTCTTTATTGCGTTGGACCGCAGGCGGCTCGTAAATCACCCATGAGAGAAATCAATTGTTTCCATAGGGCTGTAAACATAAAGTCATCTGAAGAGTATGTGTGTGTGATTTACTGGAACTAATTTCCCTCCACTTTGTATTTTCACTTGCATTTGTTTTACAATCTGCTGCTTTTTTATTTATTTAACTTCTGCTGAGGAATGTGTTTCCTTCTTCAGGCGTTCTGGCGTTAAGGGCCAAATGTAATAATGTGCATGAATAAATAATGCTACAAAATACCACTCGGGGGGGAGGGGGGGGGGGGATGGGGGCTCATCAGTATTACACAGAGGTGCTGGGATGGGTCGTATGAGGGTTCTGGTTATGTTTAAACCCAGGATGAATTATTCAAAAGAATCCATTCAGCGGTGACAATCTACGATAAAGACATCATATCTAATTTAACCATATGGAACTGGAATTCCTGCATTCCCCTGAATCACGATGAGGAACGCCTGACTGCACCAGAAACCCCAACGGAACCTGGACTACTTCATTCATCAAAAGCAAATTCAGAGTAGGTTCACACTGAACCAGCTGTCACTAGTCTGGCTTCAGTTAACTTCAAGATGGCAGGCAGATCTGACATTGACTTAACTGTACTTGACTTAACTGTACTTGACTTAACTGTACTTGACTAACTGTACTTGACTTAACTGTACTTGACTAACTGTACTTGACTAACTGTACTTGACTTAACTGTACTTGACTTAACTGTACTTAACTAACTGTACTTGACTGACTGTACTTGACTTAACTGTACTTGACTTAACTGTACTTGACTTAACTGTACTTAACTAACTGTACTTGACTTAACTGTACGTCACTTAACTGTACTTGACTTAACTGTACTTAACTAACTGTACTTGACTTAACTGTACTTGACTTAACTGTACTTGACTAACTGTACTTTACTTAACTGTAGTTGACTAACTGTACTTGACTTAACTGTAATTGACTTAACTGTACTTGACTAACTGTACTTAACTAACTGTACTTGACTAACTGTACGTCACTTAACTGTACGTCACTTAACTGTACGTGACTAACTGTACTTGACTTAACTGTACTTGACTTAACTGTACTTGACTAACTGTACTTGAATAACTGTACTTGACTTAACTGTTCTTGACTTAACTGTACTTGACTAACTGTACTTGACTTAACTGTACTTGACTTAACTGTACTTGACTTAACTGTACTTGACTTAACTGTACTTGACTGACTGTACTTGACTTAACTGTACTTGACTGACTGTACTTGACTTAACTGTACTTGACTTAACTGTACGTCACTTAACTGTACGTCACTTAACTGTACTTGACTGACTGTACTTGACTCAACTGTACTTGATTTAACTGTACTTAACTAACTGTACTTGACTTAACTGTACTTGACTTTACTGTACTTGACTTAACTGTACTTGACTTAACTGTACTTGACTTAACTGTACTTGACTCTCTGAGATTAAAATTACTAACATTTTTACCAGCCTTTATTAGATGGGGTTCTTATAAGCTATCTATTACACAGTTATTAAGTAACGTCACTCAGAAGGATGGAACCTACATGATAACGGTAGATAGCTGGGATGTTTTGACTCCTACAGGTAACAGTGACAGGTTGACTCAAACAGCATCAAGGTGGCGCCGTGTGACTGCTGGCGGTTCTTGTCGTTGCTCATGGGAAGTTTTCCCATGGAACTGAACCCACTGAAGAGTTTGAAGAAGAGTGATGGAGTAAAGGTGTCTGCTGTTCTCAAGAAATGTTTATATGTGCCTGATGGTGAAACCAAAGAACCTGGACTGTTTCACTGTGTGAACCTGGACTGTTTCACTGTGTGAACCTGGACTGTTTCACTTTGTGAACCTGGACTGTTTCACTGTGTGAACCTGGACTGTTTTATTGTGTGAACCTGGACTGTTTTATTGTGTGAACCTGGACTGTTTCCCTGTGTGAAGCTGGACTGTCTCACTATATGAACTCTCTGAGAAGTGGATCGTTGCCATAGAAACAGAGCAAGCTCCTCGAGAGAATTCCCATGGTTTCTCAAGACTTTTGATTCTTTTTTTTTTTTTCTTCGATTTTGGAGAAAAACTTGTGAATTGTAACTAAAACAGGGAACAGAATTAAGACGCACATCTTCACGCAAAACTAACAAATATGCCGTAAAGGCAGTGAGAATAAATAGATGCATTAAACAATAGAAGAAGACGAATTGCATCTTTGGGTGCAACATCAGTAAATATATATATATATATATATATATATATATATATATATATATATATATATATATATAGTCATATATTTATATGTATATATCCGACTCCAGAAAGTCGTCAGTCAGTCAGTCAGTCAGTCAGTCAGTCAGTCAGTCAGTCAGTCAGTCAGTCAGTCAGTCAGTCTGGTACCTTCTGTTTCTTTCCAGAGGCAGGTTCCCCTTTGAGAATGCTGGCATCCATGGCCTCGATGTCCTTCACCATCAGGCCAAAGAGCTTATCGCAGAAGCTAAAGACGAGCTGAGAGACAGAGAAAACGGGATGTTGGGGACACATATTTTGAATTCGTGATTGAGTGAGCCTGGATCTGAAATATCAACCTGCTGGGTAACGGAGAAGGCCTGGTTGTTGAACTGTTGGATGAACTCGGCGGCCATCTTGTCAGAATCGTAGGGGGAGGAGTCAGTACTCTTCTTCTGCAGAAAGTCAATCTCGATCGTCATGGCGCCGATGCACTGCTTGGACTTGTCAAAGTTGTAGTTTGACACTGAGGGGACAGAGATGGAGAACTTTACCTTATTCAAGCTTTACTTGATGCTCAGATGCTAAACCCTCAGTACGACCAGCAAAGATCAGCTGACATAACGGCGTGGAGGGTTATTACTTTTATGTTTGTCATCTTTTCATAACTGTCTACATGATTAATTTTATCCTATTAAAAGCCAGGAGTTGGCATCACTACCTAGCATAACTAAGTAGCTCATTACTAACAGAAACCAACTTGTTGTATTAAAAGCCAGGAGTTAGCGTACCTACCTAGCATAACTATATAGATTGTTGCCAACCGCAGTCAGTCAGCTTGTTGGATTAAAAACCTGGAGTTAGCTTAATCACCTACCATAACAACCTAGATTATTGATTACAGAAATTAACTTGTTATATTTAAAGCTAGGAGATAGCAAAAGTTACATAGCATAACTAAATAGCTTATGGCTAACAGTAGCTAACTTGTAGTATTAAAAGCCAGGAGTTAGCATAATTACCTACTCCAAGCTTATTGCTAACAGTAGTCAACTTGTTTTCAAATCCAGAAGTTAAGATAAGAAAAGATAAGATATACCCGTATTAGTGCCAAAACGGGTACAACAATTAAGCATAACTACCTAGTATTAATACTTAGCTTATTGCTAACAGTCTCTAACTTGTTGGTTTAAAATTTTAATAATATCCGACAGTAATATTACAAACGCTACTTTATTTATTTCGACAAATAATTTACCGTTTTCAGTATTTTCGATCAACTCGTTCACTGACTAAAATCGACCGACTTAGCTTAGCATCAACTAGGCCTACTTAGCTTAGCATCAACTAACCCTACTTACAATTTTTATTTGAGGCAACAAACTTGACCAACACCTGTTAGAGATATTGCGGTAATGAACATTGAACGTATTAACCAATTTTTTTTTTGTCAGATATTATAAAAAGGCAGTAAACTAGAGAATGGAGCATTTGCAGGAGAAGCTGCATACAATAATAATGAAACATTTTTAACTATGGGCGCCTTTCAAGACACTCAAGGTCAGCTTAGAATAAACTCCAAAAAGCTAAAAGAAACATGAGGTCAAACATCTTTGATCACACCGAACAGGCGAGTCTAAAAAGATAAAAGGATGACTTTTCAAACGGGATTTGAAAGAGTCTTGTATATAGGGAGGGCGGGGCTTATTGAATATCCCATTTTTACTCAGTGGTGAACTCTTGTTTTGTAGCAAAGACGGTTATACCTTCCACCTCCTGGCCGATGGAGAGACCGGCCCATTTCCTCTAAAAGAAAAGTGCAAAAGAGATAAAAGCCGATTGAGCAGCGAATAAACAGGAAGTAAAAAATAACATGTGTGTGTGTGTGTGTGTGTGTGTGTGTTTACCTGCGGCAGACTGAAGGCGATGCTTCCAGGTGTCACGGTGTGGTGGGTCTTCACCGTGAACACGTACTTATGGTTGGGCGTGGGCTTCACACTCACATGTCTGCAGAGGGAGGAGACCCTCATGTTATCATCTCAACCATCGCTGATGTTTTACCAGACGGTTCAGTGACTGGTGCTGGTGCCCGTGGCATCATGGGTAATTGAGGTGACATCAATCAAGCCAGATTTAAGGGTTAAACCTGCTCTTGAGCGAATCGGAGCGAAAGGATCGGCAAAGGAAGTGGAACCACTTTTATTTTTTTTTCCAACATTATTTTTATTGGGCTTTTTTTTCTAACAACCCCTGGGTTGAATACAGCAATATAAACAAAAACACAAATAAACAAAACTGAGTTGCTCACCCAATCCTTCCTCCCTAACTCTTGGGCTGTGCAACTTTAATTAGTTCATTCCAACATTCCGATCTCGCTCCTTGAGGATGACGATGAAAAACAAACATATGAGTTTGTGCTGATGGCGGGCAGCGCTAATCGCTCAGTTTCCCGGAGGCGTTATAAGAGAGTGGTTGAGGTCCAACGGTTGCTAGGATACGAGTATTTTCCTGTCACATAAGGAGGCCTGGCTCCAACAAATCTTATTCAAGAGAATAAGATTAATATTGGTATTTATCCTATTATTATCATTATCTGCCTTCAGGTAAGAAAACAGATTTTGAATAGAAGTTCTAACGATGATGTTTCAATCCTCCGGCGGGTCGAACCATATTGTCATCTCGAGGTTTCCCGCTAAACGGGAAAACAATGATGTGCAGCAAATACAAATAATAGAAGAATCTAATTTAATCATATAAAAATCTTCTTCTTCTCTTGCCTGAAAAAAGCATTATTATTTCCCAAACAGCAGCTTTACTGCGCGGCGGCGCCGAGCGACGAAGGCGAGGCTGCAGTTGCCATGGCAGCATTAATATAGGACAAACTCATTAACCCTAAAGGGTGATTTTTTTTTTGTTGAAAGGTTATATGAGTGTTATTATGAGTTGGGGTTGAGAGGTCTGTGTAGTTTTAAACGATATTCCATGAATATATCTATGTCACAAACTGGGAATCCTGACATTGTGTAATCGACTGTGACCTTCTGGGGGACTGATGGGTGAAGCGGTGGGGAGGAAGGAGGGCATGTGGGCTGGGGGGATGCCAGGGTACATGCCTACGTTCACATACAGCATTATGGATGGGTAGTAAGTGACTACTCACTGTCCTGACTGCAGATCCTTCTCGCTCACCACGGCGCAGTTAGTCAGCGACAGCTCATCTGTCGGGCATCGCGCCGCTTGCATTGACTGTAAAGAGAGAGGTAGAGGAGGAAGAGAAGAAGAGCAATGCTTTAGAAACCCGAGCATGACTGAACATCTTTCCTCCTAGAACAGAACATACGCTTTCCTTCAAACAGTCCTCAGAACCCAGAACAGAGGGGTGGAGCGACACAAAGCCTGTACGGCGATGAAGAGGTGTCCATTAAATAGGATTTTAAATTTACAAAACAGAGTTAGGAGAAGTTGAGATACCGACCGCTTTGAAGTTATGAGACATTCACGATGCTTTTTCTATTCATCTACATCATTTGAAGGTCCAAAAAAAACAATGACCTTCATCACACACTTCAAATGTAATCCCCTCCCCATACCAAGTTCCAAGAGGCTAACCGTTAGCCGTTAGCAGAACGGCTAAAGCTAGAGGGAGCTAAGATCCAACCACGAGCCCTGAAATCCCTGAACAAAGTAACATATAACAGATAACGTTTTATTTTCACTTCAAATGTCATACAACTGGTTTAAGAGAAGGCGCCGGGAGGATGGAGGGTACAATCATTTAAACCGGTCAGAATACATACACAATACCAACCAATTTAATTGGCCAAAATAAGTTGATTGACCAAGAAAATGGCAATCTGTGCACCTCTAATTAAACTAATTCAAATAAAACCAACCCTGTCAGATGGAAATATTCAAGTTTATCTCCACATCCTCTGTTGTGCTCATTGTTCACTCTTTTCTTTGCTGCTAGCATGGAGAGGAAGAGGAGAGCGCTAACCTACACCAACACCTACACGGCGATGTAATAAAGTAGGGCAGTGTTGTGTTTGAGCTGAAGGCCCCAGCGTCCTGCCAAACAGGAAGTGGAGGCAGGAGCCAGTAAAGCCTGCGGGAGAAGGTGTCAGCTGTTTCATGTCAGAGCCTGTGAACAATGATAACATCAGGGATGAAGATGTTGCATCACCTGAAGAGACGACAGATGAAGGCTCACCCAATTTTTAAAAGCAGCGCTGAGAAATTTGCTTCAGGTTCTGACACAAAAGACATCCGCAGATGGAATCAAAGAAGAAAGAGTTCAGAAGACAGAGGGGTTCCAGTGCATTTCTGTGCAGCCTGCTGTCAGGATGTAACCATGGGAACTGCATGAAGTAACCAGGCAGGGCGTGTGAAGATGAGGCTGGTGGATGTAAGACGGAGAAGAACGCTACGCCCGCTGAGCAGCCGCAGGATTTACTCCACCGCGGAGTGTGTGAAGTGATTTGTTCCAGCCGGGATCGACTCGCTGGCTGTGGAGACGTGGAGAATTCTCCACGTCTCCACAGCCAGCGAGTCGATCTTCTGCGGCGTCCGCTGGGAAACATGTGATTAATTCATTATTGTATTTATCTATGATGAAATCAAAATAGTAACACTCTGAAGATGTTGTGTGTTTGTTGTATTTACAACCAGCAGGTCAGCCTCCGTCACCTTTGAAACACACCACAGTTCACCGTCTCTTGAGAAAGATGAATACAACTATTGACCCCTCAGATTTACAGGCGGTGTTCCTCAAGGGTCCATTCTCGTACCAAATGTCTTCTCTTTCAAGGTTCCGACTGGGGTTTATATCTTTTTTGCCGACCTCTCATCCATTAAATACCTTTTCAAACCCAAAATTTCCTCTATCCTTTTGTCATAAATCCCTCCAACCCATCCTCCAGTGGATCCTGGAATTATCTCTGGGTCGCCTGGAGAGCTACTGTGACTCTCAGGTGAAGAATCTTTGGGTTATGTTCGAATAATCTTTGAAATTTTACTCCAACTCGGCTGTTTTAGCTAAAGTTAATCCCATCCACGTCTCTTAAATATCGCGAGGAAAGGTCCCTGGTGAATTTTTCACTTCTTTATTTCTCTGACCCGCATGTTGGAATGGGCCCATGACTTTTATCCAGACTGCCTCCTAAAGGTGACGTATCTCACCAATCATGGCGTTCTCACTTCGGCTACCACCTCATTGAACTCAGTAGTGTTTTTTTTATTGAATTTTTGAATGAGATTATGCTGATTTTGGTCTTTTAGAAAAAC
Organism: Lophius americanus; assembly: GCA_037951165.1. Classification (NCBI taxonomy): domain Eukaryota; kingdom Metazoa; phylum Chordata; class Actinopteri; order Lophiiformes; family Lophiidae; genus Lophius; species Lophius americanus. The sequence continues at coordinate 281,328 of JBBDHG010000264.1, read as the reverse complement.
TTTTCTGACTTGTTTTGAGTTTTTTCTGTGTGCTTCTAAACGATTTGGCTATTGACAATATTTTGGGCCGTATGAAATGGTCAACCAGAAATAAAAAAACAATAATAATAAATGACATCCTATTAAAAAATAAATAAATAAAATAAAATGGCTCAGAACAGAAAAACAATAAAAATAATAAAAATAGTAATATATTTCAATCTATAATGCACTTTACATTTGGATCAAATCTCAAAGTGCTAAAATAATAAAACAATACAACAATAATAATAATAATAATAAAATCCTACCAAAAAATAAATAAATTAATAAATTTAAGAAAATAAATAAATAATATAATGAAATAGTTCAGTAGAAAAAATACCTATAATAATGATAATAAATAAATCCTATTAAAAAACAAATTAAAAAAATAAAATGGTTCAGAAGAAAACATTTTTTAAATAATAACAAATAAAATCCTACCAAACAAAAAAAATAGATAAATAAATAATTAATAATGATTATAATAATATAATGAAATAGTTCAGTAGAAAAAAAAACAATAATAATAATAATAATGAATAAAATCCAATCAAAAAACAAATAATAAAATAAAATGGTTCAGAAGAAAATAATTAAAATGATAACAAATAAAATCCTAGCAAAAACAAAATTTAAAAAAATTAAATTAAATTAAATTAAATGGTTTCACCAGAATGCACAAATGTCAAACTAGTTAAATTACAAACCATGGGTTGATGAGCACTATTTATCAATCAGAATGTTAATATGATATTATTCAGATATGATATATAATATATATATATATATATATATTATATAATAATAATTATATCGATTATTATATATATATATATATTATATATATATTATTCATATTCATATTATTTAGATATTAAGAAGCCAACATTTAAACTCTACTCTGCTTTTGGTCTCCACCGGTTCCTGAGGAACATTAATGTATCTTTAGCTTCTAAAAGCTCCAATATTTCCACCAGCTGACTATCGGCCAGCTATTTGCTGCAGAGCAGTCAGTTTTTTTATTGTTACGTTCGTCAAACAGCTCCTTCTACCAGCCAAAAAGACATTTTGAGTCGAATGAGCACAAAAGAATAAAGCAAATTTATGGATTGAACAGCTTCAATGCGCTGAATCTTTTACAGCCCTTTAAGCTGCAGGACGCTGCAGATTCAGACGATTCTACACACATGTCAGACTCCTGAAAGCATCCGCAATAAATATTTGTTTGCTGTGTGGACCATTGATTGATCCGTAACAGCTAGCGTATAACCAGATATCCAGCTGAGTCTCTCTGCAGCGCCGACGGCCCCACCCTCTGCAGCAGATCGACATCAGCATTGGATCCTGGGGAAAAAAAACTGCCCATCAATGCAGCTATTTTCAGCATCTATCAACAGGGCTTCTCGCTCGCTGAGAAGTTACGCTTAGAAAACAAGAACTGTTTCATAGATCAGACAAAATCTAGTCATCAACCGGTGATAATTAAAAATAAAATAAAAAAAAGAGACTGCCTGACAGGATTGTAGTATTTTTTCGTGTTTTTTTGCTCAGCCGATGGTCTTGTGGGGAGAGCAAACAGCAAAGCCTGAGTCTGGACTGGACTCCTGCTCCCTTTGAGCCTGAAGCAGAGCTGTCGGACGTGGGCGTGTTTGTGTCTCCCTCGCCCTGAAATCATTCCTGTAGCTTTACGTCAGGAGAGGATTGTTGAAACCAGAATGGCTGCACTATATAGAAAAATGTTCTCCTCACATTCCATCACTTGTCTGTTTAACATTCTACCGTCATCTACATCTATAACATCACACACCGCTGATGTGCGCACAATTACTTTAATATGTCTACAAAAAAAAAAGGGCCAGAACCAACTTTATTTCCTCCTCTCTCATTCTCTCCCTGTATTCAGCACCTTGTTTCTTTCTCTGCTCCACACGCCTAGAATTTGACCGGGGCATAATCTTAAACAGACATTTGCTGCGTCATTTCCGGTTCCTCTCCAGTTTAAAACATCGAAAGGAACAAGAAACATCCGTAAGTACTAGGTTCTGGAAAAATTCATGCAGATTTGGACATTAATGTCTAAATTATTGCCGGCCTCTTAATCCACTTAAGAGATCTACTTATTAGATTACTCTACTAATCTAATCTAGACTCTCTGAGTATCTCTCAAATACTCTTCTAGAAACTCTGTTCAACCCAACCCACTCCACCCTGCCCCTACTTGCTTTTTCATCTCTTTTCGACACACCCCTTGCTCTGACCGGTTGACTTCAAGTTTTTTGAACTCCTGCACCTTCTACACCTCTACTCCCTACATCCATATCGTTCCACCTGCCTCCTCTTCATTCCCACATGCCCTCTGTCTTGTCCTTCTTTCCTCTTCTCTCCAGCGCACACCTCCACCTAGATAGGTTTTTCTACCATCTGCTCCCTGCTCTCACTTAAGACCACGATGTCATCATCATAATTCACGGAGAACCTTGTCCGTGAGCAGAGAAACGAGAAGGGGCTGAGGGCCAAACCTTAGTGCAGTCCCACCAACCTTTCTGAAGTGAAACGAGACAGGTAGCTGTGTTCCAAGTCACTGTGAGGTGCCAGACCTGGCTTTTTAAGAAGGCGGTCTTAAGCGTATTGTTAACATGTGACATGGGGGATTATGGGAGTTTACTTTACTGTTTGCCTAGCCACAGCCGCACGATAGCGAATGGAGAACCTTTGTCCTTTAAAATTTATATTTTTGTTGTCACTTGGAGCCACTTACTCGTAAGGCTGTGTATTTATCCGGTGTTCTCTGCTTTGGTGTTGATCCAGCTCACCAAGTTTAGTGAGAAGTTCAGTGTCTGAGAAGCCGGTGAGCTAACATCACGTAGCACAGGCCAAAACCAGGAGTGGCAGTTTGTTATCACTCCAAAACTCCTTCTTCAGGTCAGTTCATTTATATCTTTTCTCTTTCTACTACTTTATTTATCTATTGTTCTATGAAGGATACTCATCTCTCCGTCTCACGGAGGAGATGCCCAGCAGAACTGCCAGGGGTTAAAACCCTATAGAGCCCAAATACATCTAGCTAGGTCCCATTTCTAATGTCCTTAAAAAGTGCAATATGATGTAAGCCGGACGGTAAAATCATGGAGAGAATCGTGATCTCGATGCCGAGCAAACAATTTGTGTTCCTCATTTTATCCAGAATGACCTAGCGCTAGCAGCAGGTATATTGGAAACATTCAGAATAATGAATCACTGCGTGCAAACAGCTCATCATAAATAACTAGGTCTTTGTGTCGTCATCGACGAAAACGTATAGTAGAGGATAGCGGGAAAATATATTCCTCTGTATATAAGAGAGAAAAGCGAAGCCAGCAATGTCTCCACCAACACATGTGTACGTCACACAGCTGTTCCCACTCCCAAAGTGGGACCTCAGCTCATCACACGCCACATCTACACATTCTGGTCCAGTGTGAGAGACTAATGGAGTTAATGGATGCTAATGGTGTTTCCGTTCCGTCAGAACGTGAGACCAGTTTGAGATCGCACATCGGTCAGTGGTTGTGATGGCGCCAGGCGTTCTTATGTAGGGTCTGTACATATGGTTTCTCATTAGGCGTCTTTCAGACAACCGGAAGCTGTGAGCCACACCCACCGTGCAATCAGGGCCATAGCCAGTTAGCATGCTAACAGGCTAGCAGATTTATTCCATATCACGAGGTAAACAGGGACTGGCTTTTAGAGTTTAATTGATCCATATCTGTACATGCTCAGAAAAAAATTACAACCTTGAGGTAGCATAAGATATCCACAGGAATGGGCTTACATGCTTTAAAGCAGTAAAAATAGATACAAATTTTATTATTTAGGATTTGAGAACTTCCCTGACGCCTCCATAAACGTTACATGTGTTACTATAGTACACTTTCTTAAGTTGTCTGTCCATTAATTTACGAGTTACTGCTAAAAAACAACAACATAAAGTGCAGATCTCGCGACGGTAAAAAAAAAAAAGAATGTTAATATGATATCACATGATGAAGGCATGATGTAATGTCAGCTAAATTTAATCATCTCTAATATATGCCAACACTTACATTACAGCACAATTTCTCTCAATGCCTCCAATAAATTTATGGAGGCATTACAAAAAGAAAAACTCAGGGAACAGAAGTGCCCTATCATGCAATTTAGTTAATTAAAAATATAAATATCGTGAGGACATGATTTAACGTCACCAAAAATTGAATCATATCTAGGAAATGCCAAAACCTACCTCCGCATAAAATTATATGCAAATCCATGCGTTAGTTTTCCAGTAATCTTGCTAACAAACAGACAAACAGAGGTAAACATAGCCTCCTTAGTGGAGGTAATAAATAGTGAAACGAAATTACTAATAAATAAATCATATTGAATGAATGAAAAAAACATCTTGGATAAAACGTAACAAAGCTAAAAACAGAATAACCTTGTAGACTCTACTTTATGACTGAACCAGCAGTAAGATTAATTCAACCTAGAGCCGCTACAGCAGTAAGATAGACCCACACGTCAATGGAGCAGGAATGTTAATCCAGAAACGCTGAGAGGAACCATTCCACTTCACAATAATAGGAACAATAATACATTTAATTTATAATGAATTCTTCTACTTTGAATTTTACTTAAGTTTTTTGAATATATCCGAGCATTTTTACAGTGTAGTATAAGTGATTTTACCGACGTTTAGGATCTGAATATTTCATTCAGTTCATCGTGTTTGGAGCCGTTGTAGCCCATGCTAACTGTGCGTCTACGGCGAATGCGTGCAGCCAGCCTCAAAGTGAGAATGCTCGGCCGATTGCCAATTTAGGCCTCCCAGTGCCGATCAATCGACGATCACCTCTAGTACTGTCGTTTACACGCGTCCCTTAAAAAGCAGCTAGTAGCAGTTAGCAGCTGATAGCAGTTAGCTGCAAAGAAGATGAAAATATACTGAAAACGTGTACAAACACTGAGCGCACTGCTAATGCCACATCTCCACCCCAACCACCTTGTGGCAGGGATTTTATGTAAGACGTGAGACTAGACGCCAACGCTGCTGTGTTATACGTCACCTTTCCGTCGCTTACAGAAAGCTAGCTAGCTATTCACATTCAGACAGCGGGGCTGCGTTTTTCTGCTTTTATTTTATTCAGGGTAAACAAGTAATGGCCGCGTCGAGGAGGATCTCAGCTGCGTCGCGAAAGCGCGACCAAGTAGATTTACCCGGGAGGCTCAGACGTACAGGTCAGCAACACTTCGCATGAACAGCGGTAAATCAAAGCAATTCCTCCGAACTATCTCCTTGATCTCGTGATGAATAGATCGCATTTCCTCTGCTCCATTGTTCAACATCTGCTGGACTCTGCTGTGTGCCCCGAGAGACGATGACCAGTCCCTCCGTTTGATTCAATCGGTTTTATCTGCTGATGTGAGAATCTGATGCCTGCACACGTCCTTTCATCTTCTGCTTTTATTACTCCATGTCTCTCTATATTTGCCGTCCAGCGTTTCCGCTGCTGTTTGATTCTCTGCTACCAAACTCTCCGCCTCCCAGTGGAAGTTCATTTGGGTTCATCCGCCGTTCAAAATAATTGGTCCCCGGGCTTTAACAATTTCACCTCACTAACTAATGACCTCCACTGAGAAGGCTCTAGTTTCCTATGTTTGTTCGAGGGTTACGTAGAAACTACAGGATGAGGTCTTTAGCCGGAACTCATTAAAAGGTTGCTGAGGATCCGGATGTCTTTTTTTTCTTTTCACTTTCTTGAAGGGGTTTTAAGAAGCGTTATAGAGGCATGGGGCCGGAGTCAGGCGAGGTAATCGGATTCGTAGGATTGTTTTGCTGAGGCAGAAATGTACTCTGTGGTTTTTCTAAAACAGGTAAGCGGGGTGAGGCGCCCGCTAACCCTTTAATGTCCTGCTCATCTGTTTGGTAGAGCACATTTTGGGTCACTTTGTCTTATTGAAAAAACGTGACTGAACCTTCATAAGACCCAGTGTATGCTAAAGAGTAAGGGGCCGAGGATGTAGCCCTGTGGGACACCACTGGTCAAAGGGGCGTTACCTATGGCTATTGAGAGTCCTATTTGATATGTAGTATATTTTTTGACATATTAAAGCCTGCATGTGAGGATTTACTAAACAGAATGATGTTGCTTGATAAAAACCAGAAAAAAGGCTAATTGGGGTCAAAGGTATTAAAATACTTGCTATATTCCTTGAAATACAAAATTATTGTAAGTCTGATTTTCTTTTTCCCCCGTTTGAAAAAATGCTTTCACTAAACTAAACAATTGGCCGTTTTAAGCAAAACATACAGTGTCAAAGATTAATGAATAAATGCCCCATTTAAATTAAATATGCAAATGTGAGGAGATTAAAGGGGTTACGGCTCCTTCTATGCTACCTTTTTGGTGTACTTAGATGAAACCTTCTAATTTCACACAGTATGGAGGTTTTTTTTTAATGCAAAATTATCAAAATAGTGGCAGTAAACGATACGTTAGTCAGCCCATTACATTAAAAAACACCTGTCTAACACTGTACAGCTCTCTGTAGCTTCTCATTCATTCAGCTCAGGATGGGTCAGCAGCTGACCTTTCACCTCTCATCCTCTGGCTCCCTTGTTGCCACTGACACAGCTCTGTGATGTCACTGTGTGTTCTGAGACCTTTCTATCAGACCCAGCATGAAATGTTTCAGTAATCGGCGCGACAGCAGCACTTCTGTGAAATCAGAAAAACACGCTAGCAATGAGCCTTTTGACCTCCTTGGATGACTTTGGTAGGTTCTGACCAGAAACACCCCACCAGACCTGCTTGTTCTAGAGATGTACTGACCCAGCCTTCTAGACACGACCATCTTGACCTTGTAAAAGCGTCTAGGATTGTCCCAACTGTCCATTTTTCCTGTTTCAAACACTTCAACGTCAGGACAAAATGTTCACCTTCTGCTTGGTACCACCGACAGATCACCATGGTAATCAGGTAATCCCAGTTATTCTGACCTCACCTGTCACTGGTTATAATGCTATAGCTGGTCTAGTGCTCCATGGGGCCTTCCTCCTCATCAGAAACCAAGGACTGTGACGGGCGTGGAGAACTTGCTTTGCTAAAAACACAATCAGGACCATTGACAAATTCTCAAAATTTATTACTTCCCCCCCCCTGGTTGCCACAGAAGGCTCCATTTTCAATTTCCACAGGCTGAACACTGTCCCCCATCTCCCACTCTAGTTAGTTTTTGCTGGAGCAAATAACATTAGTTCCAGCAAAACTCAACCGATTTCCTCGTCACCCCTTTTTCAATAACGACTTCATCATTTTTCTCCTTTTTTCAGTCACAAGTCATGAGTCTGTTCTGTTACTGTTGCTCTTCTACTTGTGGTGTGAGGGTAAATCTGCAGAAGCAGGGAGTGGTGATCTGGTCTCCCCTCCTCGCTCTCCACTCTCATTCCAAGCCTTCCGTTGAATTATTTATCCCGCTGTGTCTCGGGGGTCGTGTCCAGTCAGATGTCAGTACTGGCATAGATGGGAGGATAGCGTTGCATCACTGAAGGACAAAATAGATCTCGGAAGAGATTCTCAGCTTTTGCTGTTAATCTAAAGATAAGTGTATTTGGTGGTTATAATCCATTTCCTCCATGTTATATCATCCTGTTCCTGCCCTATAATCCCTCATTCCTGTCCTCCCACTGAGATTAAAGCTCCAATTGTTGTTGTTATCAGAAAAATTGGTCACATGTAAAAATGTTAATGTAAAATAGGCCATGATGGGAAAAGCCTACAGGGAAATTTAGCCCACTCTGCAGGGGTCCTCAGTGTTCCCAGCAGCCCCACTTATGGCTGTTGTGAAAACTATTCCAATTAAAGCTGAAAGCAGCTTTCGTTGGTCCTTGAACCCGCCGCAACTGCACCACCAAACATCTACCAAATTGGGCTTACTTCCTGTTGCCAGCAGGTGATGCTATCACTGAATAATATCACACTAGTGTCCTCAGGGCGTGGCTCTTATCCTACACAAGAAGTTTGGGCCGTATTGGACCATGGACGGTGACGGTATGACCACTGCGATCAAGCAATAAAAATCTATAATTTCCTGTTGCCACTAGGCGGCGCTATGACAAAAGTTTTTTTTTTTTCACATTTAGATTTACCTTCTGAGGCGTGAAAGCTATTAAAGCTAACTAAGAGAAGATGATGACCTTTCTTTGGGACATTCGTTAATGTTATTTGGTTATTGCCCTCTCCTTGATGGGCCTTTTCAGTTGTGGTGTCCCTCAGGGCTCAATGCTTGGCCCCTTACCCTTTCGCCTATACATGCTGCCACTGGGTCATATTATTAAGGTTCAGTCACATTTTTCGACTTAGACTGAAAATGAGCTCAACCAAACAGTTAAGCTGGATATTAAAAGGTTAATTGTCAAATTTGGTATTTATGTGAGTGAACGTGTGAAAGATTTTATTTTTAGACTTTAAACAGCCGGTAACCTGAAATTATACTGGATAAAATTAAAATAATCTAGATATTTCTTTTTATGTTTTTTGTTTTTTTATTAACTTGGCGTTGTTTTTGCTTTTGTTTAGATAGGAAAACTGTAAAATAAAATCTTGTAAAAACTGTAAATATGACCAAAATACAAAACTGTCTATTTTCAAATTCCGTTATTAAAATTCGGCTCAATGATGTTCTAAGTGAGCTGTTATGGAAATCTCTGGCAGTTTAATCACGTTGTATAAAGAGAGAGAGGACTTAGAGGACTTTTATACACAGATATTGTACCTGAAGCACATAAAGAGCTTACAGATGTTATTACAGATGTTATTACAGATGTTATTACTGATGTTATTACATTCTACCCAAATTACCAAAAGTCAAATTACCATAAATTGAAGGAAACGACCAAAATCAAGTTTGAGGCCTGACACACATTTAGCTGATAGACTGAAATTCAATATTGTCCTTCAGTCGCCACATTATGAAATGAAAAAGCTTCCAATGAGAGCCAGCTCACTCTCCAATAAAAATAAATCCCGGTAAGTAATTCCTTGGCAGTTTTCTGTGGATTCAGTCAAGCATTAAATCAGGAAGGTATCGGGTACTCTTTCCATGTGGTTCCCGGTTCCTTCAATCAGACTTAAAGTGGGCGCTCTTCATCAAACTTAATCAAAAACATTATCATTTAACCTATAAATTGTCCTGCATGAAAATGTGTTGCCACTTTTTTATTCTATGTAATGACCCAAACATATTCTGCTGCAGCCGTGCGGAGCTATTTTTGGAGAGCAATCAATAATTCACGCACTGCAGAGAATGTTCTGACTCGCAGCTCTTGTGCGGTGAGTAAAATTGAGAATTAACCCAGACTGCTGGAGCAGCAGGCGGACCAGAGCCTCATTCAGATATCAGAAATCAGGGAAAGCACTTAAAAAACCTGACTCAGCGTCTACGCTCCACCTCAAAACGTACGCCGCAGCGAGATATCGAGCAGCTGTCAAGTATCCAACAATGAGAGGAAAATAAAATAAAGTCAGCAGGGTTATATCACTAAAAGTCCCCAATCCCCTGCCTTGTACAAGCAATCCCCGTGATTGGACTCCACAAATTAAATGTGAAGTTATGTCCACAGTTTTTTTTGTACAAGAAAAAAAAAAAAAACGCTCCCCCTAGTTACTGAAACATGAACTATGAGAGTAAACCACCAGGATGGATCTCCGTGAGGCGATTCATATGAGCCAAATTTGAACTAAATCGGACCAGTGCTTGAGGAATTATGGCATGGAAACTTTTGGAGATGAAGCTCCCCCTAGTGTCAGAAATATACAACCGATCTTTTCCTAGAATCAACTCAAGTTTTCCTTGCATTAAGATCTATGGGGAACACAATTTGAGAATGATCCCCATAATAGTTTTCGAGTTATTGCGCTGAAACGAAGGACAGTGTTTTTTGAAGAAAAAAAAAGAAGCTCCTCCTAGTGAGTAAAATATGAACTATCTTGTTGTCTTCTTCTCGAGTGATGGGAAAATGGACCAGGAGATGGACAGGAGGTTCGGTGCGGCATCGGCAGTAATGCAGAAGTCGGTGAGGAAAGAGCTGAGTCATAAGGCAAAGGCTCATTTTACCGGTCCATCGGCGTTCCAACCCTCACCTATGCTGATGAGCTCTGGTGCTGCTGCTTGAAGATCCAGGCTGCTGCTGTGCTGGAATGGCTAAAAACAGCTTTGTCAGCTCTCTTGAGGATGGGAAGGGGGGGTGGGGGTGGGGGGGACGCGCTAATGACATAAGCAGTGGTGCCTGTTACCTAAATTGGGTGTGGGTGCTGAGACAGAGGTGAGAGTACATCATTAAATACCGGAGCAGTACATGCTGGAACTACAACAGAACCACGAGGGGAAGAAACTGCGCACCTCATTAGAGGGGAGAGAGGAAGAGGACACTGAGGAGGAAGAGAACACGGAGGAGGAAGACAACACTGAGGAGGAAGAGAACCGTGTGGAAGAGCTACGTCGGGAGAGCTGCCATCTTTGACAGCCTACTCACTTTTCACATCTCAGAACGGCTGTTTCTTCTTTTGGTTCCTTCAGCCAGCGCCTGAAATATGCCCTACAGGTTTTACTTCGGAGGAGGAGCCTAATCTTCCTTCTTACTGCAGAAGACCTCTGCAGCTGAAGATGTGATCCATACCACAGAACTGTGTCCGCCGGACGAGAAGACTGAAATGACTGGGTCATCGCTGGATTTGATGAAATAAAATCAGACCCAGATGTGGAGGAATGAGGACCAGTGATCCTAAACAGGCCACAAGGTCCACCAGGGATGGGTTCCAGAAGAAGTTCTGGAACACTCTAGAGTGGCCGGCACAGCCACATGACTTGAATCCCAGAGAAGATCTGTGGTGGGATTTGAACAACGTGGTTGCACTAGCCAAACCCAGGAATATTCCACAACTGGAGGATTTTGCCCACGAGGAATGGGCTAAGATTCCTCAAACACGCTGCCAGAAGTTGGCGTTTGGTTATTGATCATGTTGTCATCAGGTCAGAACAACTGAAGGACCTACGAAGAACTAGAGACGCTCATCATGAATGGTCATTCCGAGACTGAATGAATCATTCCGAGACTGAAATGTTCAGTGAATGAATGAATTTTGGGGAAAAAAAAAACTTGAATTCTGTTTTATTTTAATGTATAAAATCTTCTTATCCGTGACAAATACATATTAATAATTAGTATATAATTGTTATCGGAGGAGGTGCACCGATCGATCGGCGCCGGGTGACCAAGTTTGATGAAATCGGCCGATCAGAGACACTGGATGCAGGTTACTTGCCGGTTGCACGCATGCGCCGCACACCAAGCATCTCACAAGTGAACCAGAGAAACACAAAGTTCGCAATTTTTAACACCAGTAAGGACAAAAGAAGCTGTGGAGGAAGAACACCGGAAACGTTCGGCACAACGAACTTAATCACGCATTTGATATATAATCATCGCGACGAACATAGTAAGTTAAAAGCTAACTTTAGAAGAGCGGCTAAAGCTAGCTCAAAGCCAGCAAACATATAACATATAAAGGACTGAAGGAGGGTTAAAAAGTTTCACTTTTCACTTCCAAAATGTCGTACAACTAGTTAAGAGACGCACCACCGGAGGCTACATTCATTTCAACAGGTCAGAACATATACACAATGCCGACCAGCGTTGCTACTTCCACTTTAATCCATTCGAAATTACAGCACTTAAGTACATTATTCACCATGATTCTACTAAACCGGCCGGTCAGACTTTGTAAAAATCGGTGATCGGTCAGAATAATTACAATCAGTGCATCTGTAGTTATTGGAACTTTATACTTTATTAATTTGTACCATAACATTAAAGCTCTTGTTAACATCTAAGTTTTTAGTGTACATTTAAGGGCAAACTTTGTCAGGGGTAATGAAAAAATACCACGTTACACAAGCGATGAAGAAAACTAGTATCGATTGATTTTAGCACAGCTATATTAAACGCGTAAAATAGCTTCACTGCAGGATAAGGAAAATTAGAGCCGCAACCAAATTTTGATGGAGAGACCCTCAAATGAAATCTAGAAATCTATATTTTGAGTAATACATTTTTTCGGGACAGCCAAAAGAAGAAGAAGAAGAAGAAGAAGAAGAAGAAGACATCCCACGTTTAACTAGTACAAAGAGTCTCTTTTTTTATCAATATTTTTAATCCCAGGAATATTATATGTGCTTATTTCAAGTCACAAAGGAGAGGAAGGAAATCCCTGCGTGAATCCCGGGGTTAAATGTCCGTTTAAACGAGCAGATCAATAATGCATTAATGTCGGCTCAGCACACATGTTCAACCCAAAGGTGCAGCGGGTTCCAGCAAAGACTTGAGAAAGGTAAACAGGTTAGAGCAAATGTGTCAAATTCAAGGCCCACGAGAATTGAAGTTATCAGGGGATTAAAAAAAAAAACACAACAGAAAAATCCGTTTGAGGATTACTTCCTGTTCCTAGCATGTGGCTCCATGGCTATAACGGAATCTTAGTATATAGGCACCGTATATATATATCCTTTTATCTCAAATGATAATTCTACTACTAACTTTTAACTTTATAGTAAAAATAAAATAGTAAAAAGACAAATAGTGTAATAGTTTATGCATTAGCTTATTATTATGTTATAACACAACTCACACCATATATCATGGATAGAATCCATTTAGAACATAAATCAGAACACGCACACGGCGGAATTTCTTATCTTGGTATCAGCGGTGGATTCTGTTGTCCAGAGGGAAGCCAGCCGATCCAGGGTCAGACCCAGCGAGTCGCTGCCAGAGGCTTGCCAACACGCAGACTGAACACCTCTGCTCTGCACTGATAGATCTCTGAGCAGAGGAATCACGAAGGCCTCTGAACATGAATGGGTTTATCGCCGTGCTGAAAGGACTTCACCTCTTCGGAAATGAAAAACGGTGCCAAACCATTAGGAAAATTACATTTTGAAGTGAACAACAAACCGTCTTTTCAGCCTTTGAATCATTCATTCTGTCGCCCTCTTTCATCCTTTAACCATCATGGCGTCGGTCGGAGAGGCTGCCCTGATATCTAACGCTGATTATGCCCGGTAACAGCATTTAGCCGGTTGGGCACGTGAGGGAGAGGAGAGCATGAGTGTGTTTGTCAGCATCAGTGAGATTCAAACAAAACGCCGGTGGGCGTGTCTGACTCACGCCGGACGACCAAGTGGAGGTCGGCATCTCCTCTGCTCCCGCGCACAGCCACGTCCATGTTTCTGTTTCACGGAGGAGCCGGTCTGAGCTCATAGCGTTTCAGATCTACATGTCAAACAGGCTGGGTGCATCGCTCCTCTCATTTTGTCTTCATTGCACCTGGATGCTCCTCATCAGGCATGATGGGAAAGCGTGGGAGGAGCAGGATCAATCAAATCAATTAAAATCAGTCCTGCAGCGGTCAGTCCGACAGTGGAAGAAACGGAAACATGGGAAAAACGTCGTGAAGCTGCGGCCGTTTGAAGCCGACAGGAGAGAGATGGCGGACATGATGGCGACGGCGAATCTCTGTGGATGTTTGCTGGATGTGACATCGCCGCGTCATCAGAATCAGAATCCCCGTCAGGAAAGCTTTAACGCCGGGAATCACAAGCATGAATGTAGAAATAGAACATCACCATGAAAGAAGGAGGATTCACAAAAGGAGGCGGTTCAGATATTCATTCAAGTCTCTGCTACTGCTTATCCTGCTCAGGGGTTCCAGGGGGTGGATGGAACCTGTGTCAGCCGACATTGGGTCACCAGTTCATCACGAGATCAACACTTTCAGGTGCAGAACCAACAAATGGACCCCACGCACACACAGGGAGAACATGTTGTACACAGAAAGGCCCCATGGTGGATCTCACCCCAATCATCCTGGCTGTGATCCAACTGGACCACCCACCTCTTCCCTATGTACCGTATACGGTTCTGCCCCATATACCGTACATACACACGCCAGTATTTTCATTAATTCCAAATTCTTCCGCTTATCCGGGGTTGGGTCATAGTGGCAGCAGGCTAAAAAAGTTATTCAAGATGTCCCTCTCCCCAGCAACACTCTCTAGCCCATCCTGGGGGAGCCTGAGGTGTTCCCAGGCCAGATGAGATCTAAAGTCCCTCCAAAAGGTTCTGAGTCTACTTCAGGGTCTCCTCCCAGTTGGACGTGCTTGAAAAACCTCTAAGGGGGGCGTCCTGATCAGATTTCAAAACCAACGCAACTGGTTCCTTTAGAAGGAACAGAGACTTTGCTATAAGTTCCTCCCCTTATCTCTACGGCTTAGCCCAGCCCCCCTATGAAGGAAGTTCATTTCGGCAGCTCGTATCCTTGACCTCATTCTTTGGGTCTCAAACTCAGCTCTGCCTTTACAACAACGGACCGAATCGACGTCATCATTAATGCTGATATACATCCTGTCCCCCGACAGCGAGGGTATATCTCCGAAAAGTCCCCTTCTTTGTACGAGCCATCGTAGCCAGGAGGTTGAACTCCTCAAATAAAAATGTTCTGTTCAGTTATGGCCACAGTATTTCTCGTAAACAATGTTCCTCTCAGTGAGTAAAATATGAAGTATCAGCGTAAAACATGATATTTACAAGATACATTTCTTCATGTTGATTCATACGCACCAAATTTGGACTAAATCAGACCAAATGTTCGGAAGTTATGCCCGAAACCTTTGGAGGGAAACAGCCCCCTCTAGTGTTGGAAATATACAACCAACCTTTGAGAAAATCAGTCCAGTTTCTCCTCTTACTAAGATCGTTGTGGGTATAAAGTTTAGAAATAGGTCATGAAAGACTTTCTGAGTTATCGCGTTAACAAGAAGGACCTGCGGATGCGGCAGCGGCGATGAAGATTCCATAATAATTATATAATTATTATGATTCCACATAATAATTAAATCCCCTCGGGGATCATATTCTATACATGCTGATTTGGACTCAACTAAAAATCTAGATCTGCTGATCCAGAATGTTCAAATATATACGGCCATGGAGAAAATTCCCTCCTGCGAGATAAAAAACAACAAGAGTGAAAATCTGAGCGCGGGTCCTGTTAAGGTTTGAGTCACGTTCAGGAACTACCGGAGAAGGGAAACTCGGTGGGAGTCTTCATTGTCTCAACATCCGGGCTGAAACATGTCTTTATTCTTCTCTCTCCCATGCAAACAGGCTCCACCCACTCAAGGTCTGTGTCGACTTTGGAGCCGCCCTCAAGCTTTTCTATTAGCGTAGTAGCATTGATTTTCTCTCTCTCTCCCTCTCTCTCTAATGAAATCTACACATTCCTCATGCAAAACTGAAAGCGTTCCGGCTCAGGAGATATGGACTGAGCTCCCTCGGGTTCTCCGCGTCCTCCACAAATCAAACCAGGGCTCAGGTTGTTGTGAGACCGCGAGACGAAATGCTGCTGGACTCGTTAAAATGGACCTCCATCCAGTTTACTGTATTTGTTGTTTTACAGAACAGTACAAACGGAAATACTATTGGAGCTATTAGTTCTGATAGACAGATCAGTCGTTATGAGGATTTCCTGGGACGATTCTGACCAACATTTGAGTTCTTTCTTTGGAGACCACCATATACTGAGATATAAGGTGGGTTTACATGACCCCTTATTCCGAATAAAAGTATTAGAAAAAAATCATTCTTCTCCGATTCTGACGGCTAAATAACTTCAAACAAAACTACTGTACCTTAAAAACATTTCTTTAATGGATCAAACCAAAATAATGAGCTACAGAGGTGCTGGCAGGAAGATCTTTATAGTGTTTGAACATTTTCCCTGTTGTTAACAGTCTTTATGCTAAGCTAAGCTATATAGTGGTATCACTCTGTTTCGATCATCCTAAACTGGCCCATTAAGGACTCGTTTGGTAATATGAAAGGGAACCGCAGATCTAGAATGGTGATAAAAGATAGTAATAGTAATTACATTTGCTATTAATATCCATTTTCCTCCTCTTATGTGGGTTGGGTTGTGACGCAGCAGGCTAAGCTAGGTAGCCTTGATGACCCTCTCCCCAGAAACGTTTTTTTCCAGCTCAGCTTGAAAGGCATTATCAGGTATGTAATCCCTCCAGTGTGTTCCGAATCTACCAGTGGGTCTCCACCCAGATGGTCATTCCTGTAAAACCTCAGCAGGGAGGCGCCCCCAATTTTATGACCAGACATTAAATGGCTCCTTTTAGAAAAGAAGCAGCGACTTCTACCGGTCACAGCACCTCATTCGATCTCTATGGACTTATTCCAACTAACAAAGCTAACATAGCGGCTAAAAAAAGAGGGAGCTCAGAGTCAGCCAAGAGCCCGCTGTATGTGTGTACGGTTTTATAACGTACGTACAAAAGAACCTGCGGCGGAACAACCCCAAAAAAGCGTTCGGCACTACAAACTTATTCACGCTTTAAATTTATTCCCCCTTAGGAACATAGCAAGTTTCAAGAATCTAATGTTTGCAGAACGGCTAAAGCTAGCGACTAAAGTATCCAGCCACGAGACAGGAAGTCCCTGAACGAAGCTGACGTATAACACACGAGGGACTGAACAACGCTTACGTAGTTTTATTGTCACTTCGAAATGTCGTAGAATGGGTTTAAGAAACCCACTGAGGGTTAATTAATTAACAGGACAGAATATATACACAATGCCGTCCAGCCTTACTTCCTCTAAAATCATTCAAAATAAGAGCCCTTAAAATATATTAGTCATTATTGTTTCTAAGCGGATTATAGGCGATCGATCAAGACAATTGCAATCGGTGCACTTTTAGTAAAAAGCATGAGTTGACGCATTCCACGTAAATCAACGTATGAACATATGTCCATGGCGTTGACACACTGTTGCAGCCTTAATTTAAACTGCCTCTAAATATATATGAAGCTACGTCCTCTAGGTGTGTTGTATCCATCAGCAAGCAACACATGCATTCTTTCTGTTGGCATCATTACAACCACAAGAGGGCAGCGAAGAGTCGAGAGTCCAGACCAGAACAACAATGGCGGTCAAGCAAGACGTGATAATAAATCAAGCATCTTGATACTTTTTGTAAATCAGCGATGTACTCATTCGTCGTCTGGGGTCATTAAATACTGTACAGTGGTGTGTTCATGGATATTTGTAGTGTCATGCTTGTATTCTGGTGACACTGCTCCCCGATGGTTTCCAGCGGTACTGCTCCATTTTCACCAATGTCAATAAGACTTTTCACGCATACCATGGGTGGAAGGCTCCGCCCATATGACTTATATGTTTGACTTTGAGTATAAATGAGCCTTAAGGCTGAGTACGTTTACCTCAGAGTCATTGCATCAAAGTTGGGGTTTGTTTTTTTATAAAGCAGTGACTTGAACTTTCGTCATCACAATAGCGTCTGAAAATAGCTTATTACTTTTACAGGCAAATAAATATCTACAGAGCATCAAATAAAACAATATCATCTCATTTGGGTGCAATCACACCTCTCCCTGTAGTATAGATTTAGAAAGACGCACTGCCACCTATTGGCCTGGAGTCAAAACTGCAGCTTTTTCCATTTTTGCTGACTCATGAGGATCATTTCCCAACATTATCATTTGATCGCAGAAGTTTTCTGAATGTGCAGGAAAAATGTTTTAATGTCTAGCAAAACCTCAGAGTGTGCCGAAAATTAGCTTCCAATATTACCCATAACATTAAAACCACCTGCCTGATACTATATATGTCCTCTTTTTTTTGCCACAAAAACAGCTCTGTGGTGTCACTGTGTGTTCGGACACTTCTTTCAGAACCAGCATGAACGTTCTCTACCATGTGTTCTGTAGAAGCTCTTCAGTGGGATCTGACAACACGGGCCAGCTTTCACCCCACACGGCCATCAGGGTGAGCTTTGGGCACCCTTTACCATCTCACCTGCAGCCTAATATATACCAACCGCTAACAGGTAACCATGGCAGAGATAGCAGACACAACAGGTTGACCTGCTTCATCCTCTCTGCAGGTCCACAGGTTCTAGACCATCACTGATGTAAAGATGCTCAGGGTCCAGCCGGCAGAACCTGCTCTGCGGCTCCACAGCAGGCTGGAAGCTGCAGCTGCAACATCTCTGTCTGCACCTGACCGAACCGCACGCTCACATGCCTGCTTGTACGTGATGTGCTTCTGAACCATCCTGTGTTTTACACACAGAACCCCGCTGCTAGTGCGCACGCATATCTCCTTAGGGCAGCTCAGCGAGCGCGTTTTACGCAGCAGCGTCAGCTCAAGGGCAAGCAGAGCGCAGGATTAACCACAGAAGAAGAAAAAAACTGCGGCCAGGAGGCTCATCCTGGAGCCTAAAGCCGGTGGAGATGATTCCACCTCAAACATGCGGCGGTTATAAGGCTTCAGCATCCTGAGGAATAAACACCGCGTTCTGCGGCCGCGGTGACATTCAGGCGCAAAACGCAGCGCGGCAGATTCTGATCTGCGGCGACAAAAAACCTTCACTCGACATTTGAAGCTTTGATCATTTTCTCTCTTAATCCCCGGACGGAGGCGCGAGTATAGAATCGGTGTATTCTGATGTAAAGGTCTTACCCGGGCCGCCATCTTCACGGTGTCGGTTGCTGTGGGATGCTGCTGGGGTCACGGACGCGCAGGACGGCGGTGACAGAGCGGAAAGGCTCAGCAGTCGATCGGTTATAAGCAGCAGCGCACCTCGCTCTGATTGGCTGATTCAGGCGGAAGCTCACCGATTAGCTCGCGTGGAAGATGAGCTGGATCTCCGTGAACGTCTGCTGGGAGAAAATCTCTCACGTGACTTAAAAGGAGGAAAACACCGTCGACTCCGGCGCAAATGTTGACAATGATGCGCCGACGGCGCACATGGTCAAAATAATAATAATAATAATTATAATAATAATAATAATCATCATAATATTGTATACAATAATATGATTATTATCATTATTATTATCATTATTATTATCATTATTATTATTATTATTATTATTAGTGCATTATAAATTAAATTTATTATTATTATTATTATTATTATAATTATTATTTTTTTAAATAAAAGCAATAACAATATATGTAGGACAATTGTTTTTTCTTCTTCCTAATAATCATAATGATAATAGTAGTAGTAGTTTATGTAATACAAAAAGAAGTAGTAATAATAATAAACCACTTAAAAATACATAAAATAAAAACATGTAATAATTTAGTAGTCCCCTAATAAATAATAGATAAATAATAGAATTATAATAATATTAGTATGAAAATTGTAAATACATAGTAATCAATACTAAATAATAGTTTAATAGCACAACCAGGTTATAAACGCTATGATTATTTGCTGTTATTTTATTTCTTTGAGTATTTCTTGGTTTAATATGTTTGGTTCTCTGGTTTTATTTTCATCATCTTGCACTGTGCTTCCTATTTTATTTTGAAAGTGTAATCAATGTTGTTTATTTAGCGCCACACTTCCTGAATTGTTTCCTTGTGATCTGTCTGAGCCTCTTTTCCATTTTTTTTTAGTTTTTTACGTTTTATTTCTTATCCCTCTAGTGTTCGCTGTGTCTTTGTGTTTTTCACTTCTGCTCCTTCTCCATCTCTGTATCTGCCTCTCCAGTTTTTGCAGCCTCCTCGTCTGTGATTGTCAATCATATCCGACTGTGTTCCCCCTCCAGCTGTGTCTCATTTTCTCCTTATCCTAGGTTATTTGAGTCTGTGCCAGTTCGTTGTCGATGTTTTTCTCTCACACTTTCCAATCATCCATTCTTGTGTCTCGCAGTGATTATTTTGTGTGTTCTGAGGATTTTTCTGGTTCTGGAATTTGGTTGTTTTTTGCTTTTTGGACCTTGCGTTAGTCCTTTGCATTATCTGATGTGTTTACATTGTCTGATTTCTCATTTGGTTTTGACCCTCGACTGTTTTTTGAATATTGTTTTTGAATTTTAGATTTCTAATTCAATTATTTTAACCACACCTGCTGCATCCATTGTGTTTTTGCATCCGGGTCCTAAACTCTGCACACAGTGAAGTCTGGTGACAACTAGGTGATGACGATTATTTTTTCCTTTTCTGGCATCAATGTGATTTCGCAACAAACAAATCCAAGATAGAGATTTTAAGAAAATTCAAGAAAATTTTAAAATCCAGAGAAACAAACATACACAAGATGCACAGAGGATAGTTTTAAACAAGAAGATGAAAAACGTTAGACTGTCTAAATAAGAGTCAATAAATATAAAATATAAACATAAAAATCTGTTTTAAACAGCTTTTTTTTATTGCACTAAGTTGACATTTACACATTATTTGAATAGAATTTGCTCCAATGATGTCATCTTATGCTTTTTTAAAAATTTTATACCATTATTTTAGCGTTTTCTGTTTTGTATTTTGTTTTTACAAGTATTCTATGTACCTTTATAGTTTCCCCCCGAGACAAATTAAGTTTCTTGGAAATTGAAGAAATGAAAACAGTGGAATGAATACAGTAAAAACAAAATAAGGAGAAGGAAGGTTTTCTCTCTCTCTGGCTCTCGCTGTCTCTCGCTCCCTGCTTCAGCACCATGGACAGCGCTCCTCTCTAGCTGAGAGCTTCATTTCATGATGGAGAAATTAAATCTTGCTGAGGCGAGAAGGAACACCTAAGTGGAATACAAAATAAAGATAACATGAGTCAGAGGGAATCATTAGGCTGTAGATCCATCCGCTGCCGCTGTTCTGGAGGTGAATCCAGCACCCCGGATTATCTCATGTAGTGGTGAAAATGAGTGAAGGTTCTGATCCTAAACCCCATCGATGATTCATTACCAAGTTATGCATTACCTGAATTTTATAACTTGGATTTTGGCTGAAAATGACCACCTATGTCCACTATGGGGGAGCTATAAACACTTAACACAACCTTTGGCTTGTAATAATTGTTTATAGCTGTATTTTAGTGTTTAAACCTAGGGGTTTGTTACAATCTGGCATCGTTCATCATAACCGTTACTGCTAATCCTGTTCAGGGTCACGGGGCTGCATTCACGAACAATGACAGGTAGACATGAAGCTTCGGTAAGTCTTTTCTGAGCACTGAAAGTAAAATACCATATAATTCTAAAATAATTTTTTTTTTAAGTCCTGATAAGATGGTTTAACTAAGAGTTTGATCTGAGATCATCAGAGTTAACTGACTTAAATGAAATGAACATAAAAATGGCTTGTATTGGAAGATTTAAGTATCAATTCAACATAGACACCTTTTGAAAGTCCGCTAGAAGAAAAGAGATGTGATTAATAAGTTTTTCATACTCAGGCACATTTGCCTTTGCTCATTTTCTGTGAAAAATCTAAATTTACAATACTTTTTCCCCAAAGCAAAACACATTTAGCATTAAAAAACTAATATTACAAAAGCCAAAAACAACTTTAGTAAACCTAAAACACCTTTCTGTAAAAGTGTTTCAGATTTCAGAAATGTGCTTTTGCACTGAAAACCATATGAGCTCTGCTTCAGAACAGTTATTCCGTTATTTCAGGCCCTCACTATATAGACACACAGTACCAGCCCGTCACTCTATAGGAAGACACAGGACCAGCCTGTGTCTATATAGGAAGACACAGGACCAGCCTGTGTCTATATAGGAAGACACAGGACCAGCCTGTGTCTATATAGGAAGACACAGGACAGCCTGTCAAAAATAGGGTTATATTTTTATTTGTTTTTCAAAATAAATTTCACCTTAGCCGAGTTTACCCAGCTTTCTTGCCCTGAAAACTTTTTAACAGTCTAGTTGTGATGACTTCAAACAAAGTTTTGGCTGCTCAATTTATTTGAGGGAACTGATCAGCTTAAAGTATTTTAGTAATGACATGACTGTAGTGTCTCTGTGATGTAACGATGTGCCACTATTGTCTCTAGTGTCTCTAATGTCTCTAGTGTCTCCAATGTCTCTAGTGTCTCTAGTGTCTCTAAATTGTCTAGTGTCTCTTGTGTCTCTAACGTGTCTAGTGTCTAATGTCTAATGTCTCTAGTGTCTCTAATGTCTCTAGTGTCTCCAATGTCTCTAGTGTCTCTGGTGTCTCTAAAGTCTCTAGTGTCTCTAGGGTCTTTAGTGGCTCTGGTGTCTCTAGTGTCTCTATTGTCTCTATTGTCTCTTGTGTCTCTAACGTGTCTAGTGTCTAATGTCTAATGTCTCTAGTGTCTCTGGTGTCTCTAGTGTCTCTAGTGTCTCTTGTGTCGCTGGTGTCTCTAGTGTCTCTGGTGTCCCTAATGTCTCTAGTGTCTCTGGTGTCCCTAATGTCTCTAGTGTCTCCAATGTCTCTAGTATCTCCAATGTCTCTAGTGTTTCTAAAGTCTCTAGTGTCTCTGGTGTCTCTAGTGTCTCTAGTGTCTCTTGTGTCGCTGGTGTCTCTAGAGTCTCTGGTGTCCCTAATGTCTCTAGTGTCTCTGGTGTCCCTAATGTCTCTAGTGTCTCCAATGTCTCTAGTGTCTCCAATGTCTCTAGTGTCTCTAAAGTCTCTTGTGTCTCTAAAGTCTCTAGTGTCTCTGGTGTCTCTAGTGTCTCTACTGTCTCTGGTGTCTCTGGTGTCTCTAGTGTCTCTAGTGTCGCTGGTGTCTCTAGTGTCTCTAGTGTCTCTGGTGTCCCTAATGTCTCTAGTGTCTCCAATGTCTCTAGTGTCTCTAAAGTCTCTAGTGTCTCTAAAGTCTCTAGTGTCTCTGGTGTCCCTAATGTCTCTAGTGTCTCTAAAGTCTCTAGTGTCTTTAAAGTCTCTAGTGTCTCTAGTATCTCTGGTGTCTCTAGTGTCTCTAGTATCTCCAATGTCTCTAGTGTCTTCGTGTCTCTATTGTCGTGTCTAGCGTGTTTTAAGTGTTTAACATATTATACAGTTGTTTTTTTCTTTCGTACGTGTTTTCTAAACTGTATCTTTGTTTCTCCTTTGGTAAAAATGTTTCATAAACTGTATAAATGGATTAAGCACGTCTGAGTCACCGTCTCTGTGTGACTCCCATCAGATAAACAATCGTCTATCCTGTCCGGAACCTTTCAGGCTGATCTCAGCTCTTTTTCTCCTGAAATCTCTCCCAGGCCGACGCCTACTTGCTGCCTCGCTGTAAAAATGTAATCAACCTGTATCGCCCTCCTGCTGCATCCCAATAACATCTGCAAACAGGACGCCCACTCAGGAGCTGCAGAGCCAGCAGGTGATGATTGGATTGTGATGGAGTTTGTTCCTGGAGAGGAAGAGCTCAGAGTTCCCCTGAGGTCCCTTCACCCATCAATGAAATCACATCCCTCCTCCCTCCTCTCAGCTGCTTCTTCTGATGCAGAACAACAACTCAGTGCTGCCCCTCGGTGGCCAGACTAATAACTGTTTCTCAGCACTGACTAGCCATAACATTCTGACCACCGACAGGCGAAGTCAGAGTCGCAATGATCTCTGGTTACCATGGTTACCTCTCAGAGGGTGGGTCATATATTAGAGAAGCTTCTGTTCGGAAGTTTATATGTTTGTCAATGATCTCTGGTTACCATGGTTACCTATCAGAGGGTGGGTCATATATTAGAGAAGCTTATGTTCGGAAGTTTATATGTTTGAAGCAGGCAGCATAATGGAGAAGTATAAAGATCAGAGTGACTTTGACATGGACCGAAAAATATAATTTGTTTACTTGTCACACACAATTCAATCAAGTATAATTGAGCCCAAAATTTAAGTTTGACAATACAATACACAATAATTGTGTCACGAGCGGAAATATTCTTTTTAGGATCAAAGATCGGACTCTTTTCCCTTTTTTCCATTTCTTTAGATTTGTATACACTTTATACCTTTATTCTTATGTAAGTGTGTATCTTATTTATTCATTTTCTTAATCTGTCTTGTCTGTTTGTATATATATATATATATATATATATATGTATATATATATATATATATATATATGTATATATATATATATATATATATATATGTTTACAGTATGTATAAATGTATATATATATACACTATGTCCATATATATATGTATGTTTATGTTTGTATATACATATATATACAGCTTGTTTATATATTTATGTATTTATGTGTGCTTTTATGTATGTGTATCTATGTATATCCATATATATATATACGGTATATAACCGTATAATAAATTAAATGTATTGTTATTATTATGTATATATACACTATACATATATACATGTATAGATATATTTCTCTTATGACACTACAGGAATGAAAATAACTTCACATTTCTGCACCATTAATAAACAAATATGTATTACTACTTAATATTTAAGGTCTTTTGAAGGTAAAACGGTTGGTCAAAGACATGAGAGCTAGCCTGTTGGCTAGCTTTCAGCCAGCTAACTGTTATTCTCTGTGTTAAGAGGGCTACATATTATTTATGTACTGGGAAGTGAAGAAAACATGAGAGTAAAAGCGAACAGCATCCTGTCGCTTTATATTATCATGCATATCAATGTCTCGATTTAATATTGTGAAAATAAATTATATGTTGAATATAACAAAATTGTCATAGTGTTAATAATGAATAAACCCTTCAAAGGTTTTCATTTTATAATTCACTAATGGTTCCCATGTAAATCCTGAGTCAGGGGTGAATCATTTGAGTCAGCCCTGATACATTATATTGACTTCAACTTAAGTATATCAAGTTACACAAAATCATTTATTAACTCTTTAATTTCCTCTTCAAGAAAAGAAATATGGAAAAATAATTTTCTTGCCAATTTTAGCACATAGGGACGTTTACTAATATAATATCTTAAACATTATAAACTACGCAGAAAATGATGTATCGTTTGGTCAAGCTTGTTTTTAAAGGACGAGAGAAAAAAATCATACTTTAATTGCATTATTTAAGGTGTATATAATGAAATAACATTAAGAGAGTTGAACAATTTTTTTAGTTATCACATAAAAATAAAAAATATTTGACCTCACAGGTGTAAGGACAGAAAAAGACGGAAATGTTACATTTAAATTGTCTTCAATGAGATCAAAAAAATTAAAAATATCCTTTAATTTTTTGTTTCCTTTGATATTGAGTAATTGCTCGGATAAAGTTTAAGCATTTGGATTTTATTTAATTTATCATGTTTTTTAAAATATAACTTAAACAAGTTAAAATGAATGAAAAAATCAATTTAAATCACTTAAAAAAAAACATTAAGGAGGTTTGAAAGTGTTTCATCGTACAACAAACAGGATTCAAGTAGTTCCATTTCATGAGGTTGGTTTACATATAATTTTAAGGACAAATTAAAACACATAAGGTATATGAGATAACATAAATGTCATTGTTTTTCTTGTCTCGCTAATAATCAAATGACAAAAAACGCATCCTGTTAAGTTCATTAGTTTGTTTTATCTTAACACTATTTACTCCAAATACATGGACATTTTACGTTTAGTTAAAATGCGTATATCTTCAATTCTTTCTGAAAATGATCCTTTTTTTTCTGTGTTTTTTTTTCTCCATGTGGTTCCGGAGTTCATTGGGGCTGGGTATTGTTTTCCCATCATAAAAACAATAGTTTTTCTACAATTTAATTCACATTATATCTCTCTCTGGCTGTACAGTTGAATTTATTGGACGTGAATTTACAATCATTTCAAAAGAAAATGAACATTTGATCATGAAGAAATGTAACATTAGGCTTAAATATTTTTGGAACATTTACTTGGAAATTAACCCGCAATTCTGGAATGGGCCACGCGAACCCAGGCAGCAGAAGAGGGGTGAAAATATTAGTTGGTCATAATGTTATGGCTGATCAGGGGAGGAAATGACAGCATCTGAAAAACAAGAAAAAAACGACAAGAACGCCCAGTAGGCTTGTAAAGTAGTTTTTATTTTAATATAAAGAACCTGTAACAGTTGATCAAAGTGTTCTTATTTCTCACATACATGTTCGTACATCCACAGAGAAACGGACTGCAGCATCAGAACTCTAGGAACACCGGTGGCCTCGGACTTTTGTTCCATGGAGATTCTTCTTTATACAACGTGATCCACGAATGAAAGAGGAAGGAGATGCCCTCCTCGTCGTCGTCGTCATCGCGATGCACCGTGTGTCACACGTTCCTTTTTTTTTTTTTTGTCTTGTACGTGTTGCAAGATAAAATATGGCACAAAGTAAAGAGTCGATCGGAGGTGAGGGCGCGTCCAGAAATCTCTCCAGAAAGATCATTCGGGGAAACAGGAACGGGTCTCCCAATCCAGACGTCCTCGTCTTTCATGACAGGATGTAGCCGAGCAGAAAAACTCACCCACTCCTTTAGTTTCACAAAGAAATGCGTCACACCTCCGCCACCTCACACCTACACAGTAGTGACGAGTCCACTTCGAATACTCCCGCTGTCTGAGGAGGAGATGCTGACTTATCCAACAGAACCAGCCGAATCCTCTTCTCAAATGTAGCTAAACACAGCGGGTCGGGCTTTTTTGTTTTAGAACTAGCTTATAAGCTACGGTAGAAACCTCCAAGACACGACTAGTGTTATTTACATGGATTTATATGGGAACCGGATCGTTC
The DNA here is from genome assembly GCA_037951165.1 of Lophius americanus. Classification (NCBI taxonomy): domain Eukaryota; kingdom Metazoa; phylum Chordata; class Actinopteri; order Lophiiformes; family Lophiidae; genus Lophius; species Lophius americanus. The sequence continues at coordinate 254,707 of JBBDHG010000264.1, read as the reverse complement.
CCATATGAATCCATATAATCCCATATAAATCGGATAGTTCCATGTTTGTGCGATAAACATGACTGCATCACGTACGACTTACTTAAAGTTCAACGATTTCACTTTTAAATGATTCAATCTAGTTGACATAAAGTGATCTGATCGAGTCCCCATGTTTTTTTTGTTTGTTTGTTTGTTTGTTTGTTTGTTTGTTCGATGAACGCTATATGGGAAGTAAAATATCTGTCACGGTTCACGTCGGCCCCTCTCGGCAGGTACGTCTTTGGATTAGTCTGATTAAATCACGAATAGTTTTCCCACTTACTTAAATGGATTTCTTTCGAAACTTCACTCAGACAAAAGAATTTGTTCACTGGTAAAACTCAATTAAAATAAGTATTATCACGAATATTCAAGGCGTTAATACATCATTGAATGAAATCACAACACTTTTTTTTATCGGTCTGGTGCACCAAAAGGAATTTTGAAGCACTTTCAAAGCTGGAATTCCCCCTTTTTATGCTTTTGGGGTTAATCATGCTCTGTAAGAAAAAAACACACAAAAAACCACAAATAAAAACTCTTTTTTCTTGATGAATTTAAACAAAATTACTACAACTGGTAACCTAAATTAAATTGTGACTAACACATTGATTCAACTTGTAAATACTTAATGTAAGTGAGTGTTACCAGTTGAAGTCATTTTTTTGAGTTCCTTTTACAGTGTAAGATATTCTGTTGGCCCGACTCAACCAATCTGAATTTGATGAATTCCATTTCCAGGAGAAATTTTCCCACTGCAAAATGAGTTGGACCGAATAAATAAAGTTGGGCTTATTCGAAGCAGCTAAACTGAATAAATGAAGTTGAAACTAATCCAGGAAACTAACTGGAATCAATGCTAATTATTTATGATCAACCTAATCCAGGTAACAAAGTTGAATAATAATAATAATAATAATAATAAATTGGACCTAATCCTAATACTTAAATAAATCAATTTCTGCATTTAAATGGAAATAGATTCAATGATTTTGTTCTAGTTTGTTCAAAGACTCATAGTTTGGAGTGTACTTCCAGGTCTAAGGCTTGTCCAGGCTACCGGACAGATTAGCTCAAAAGCCACATTCATGAATCCTGTGCGGTTTCGTCGCATTTCACAGCATCGAAGGTATTTTAGAGCTGCGAGAAAAATTGATTTTGCTTGTTTGAAGCTTGAATTCCCCTTTTTTCTGATACACCCCGAACACAGCATGAGAGCCCTTTTGGATTAACAGCGGGAAAGTATAATATGTCAACTAGAGAGAGCATTTGGACCGACATATCGAGCTAATGCTAGTTGAGACGCCAGGCTACAGTTGACAAAAGAATCTTTGAGGGTTATGGTGTCCAATCCGAATCCACAGCCCCTCTGGTGAATCTGGACAACATCATTCATTACAATCATCCATGGTGACCTTGTCGACTTCCTGCAAAAACCTGCTACTCATAGTTTCTATTTTCAGGTGCAGCAAACTGAGAAAACCTGATTGAACAACAGTCGCCTTCGGGGAATGCCGTTCCTAGAAATGCTACTTGTTCTTTTAAACTGCTCAGAAGGTGGATGCTTGTTTGTGGTGGAGTTATTGTTCGTGTGCATATTTGTTTCATGAGGTCTTGACGGCGGGGATCACAGCAAACTAAGAAAAACTGACACTGGCAACGCAAATGACGCAAAAATAGTGACACGTGAATTAAGGGAAGCCACAAAATTCATATTTTTCGCGTCACTGGGCGAGAAAGATGAAAAAGGCCTGAACCCTTTAATGTGCTTTAATGTCCTTTAATGCTCTTTTGGCGCACGTTTTAATTTAAATTGACCATAATATGAGAAATTGTTTCGTCAAGCATGTTTTTAAACAGTAAAAAGAATTTGATGAAATTTTGTCTTTCGATGGAAATAATCAATTTTAATAAGATCAGCTCGACCGTTGGGCAAAACTGTTTTTTAGAAAACTATTTGACGCTTATTAGACTTTTTTTTGTTGAATCACGTTACATTATTCTGTTTAGCAATTCCTCTCATGCTTTAATTTGACAAAAATAACACTTCTTATTGTCCACAGCGGACCCATTGGCCTGTGGTGTCCCCCATGGTTCTATCCTTGGTCCCCTTAAGGTTTGGCATATACACGCTGCCACTCGGTCAGATTATAAACGGGTTCAGTTACACTTTGTTTCAATAAACAACTTAGACTCGAGATGAGCTCGAGCAAAAAGCTGAGCAGGACATCAAAGGGTTAAATGTTCAGAAACGTTCATGTAGAAACGGAGGAAAACGTTGAGGGAGCTTTGAGGGACCGTGGATATCCTGACGAAATCAGACATGGCCCGATTTAATGTTTCTATCGTTTCCAAAAGAGAATAGCGAATATTTGTGGGTTCGCTTGAGCCAGCGAGGCGAGTAAACTCAAATATCCTAAGGAGACATTTGGAATAAAGTCATACGAAAAATATCCTTTCTTGTTCGGCTGAATGCAAAGTCAATGCACAACATGCAGGACGACGAGAACCTCACAACCGGCATGAAGACGCGATATCGGAGGAAAAGCGTTGATTCGGCGCTGACGCTCATGGCGTGGACATAAAGAGCGCCACTCATGCTAGCGATGCTAGTAAATGCAACATTACTGGCTACATTGTTTTTACAGTAGGGAACCCGGTGTCGGTTATATACGAACAGAAAAAACACAAGAGTTGAAGCAACGCGGCTTTGGAACCAGCCTAGTAGCCCGCTTAATGGATCAGATTATTGAATGTGAATGTGAACATTTAATCCCTCCAGCTTTAGAAAACTCCGATTTGTGGAGATTTTTAAATAGTTTCAAAACTATTTTAAAATCATGATTTCCACTTCAAGCAAAGTTGTATTAATTGTTAATCTCTGATTGTACCGACGTTTGGCAAAAATTAAATCCAGGATCAGTTCCCGGTCTTTCTTCTTCAGCAGACAGATTTTGAGTCGGCTGGTGGCTCTTTGGGTTTTCAGTCTAAAGAAGGATATGGCACCAAGTCTCCGCCCCCTTTTGAGAAAAAAAACCCATGCTGATTTAATGGACTGAATGATGTGACATCGTTAATTAACCCTTTAATGTCCTCACCATGAAAAAAACCCAACAACTATTAATTGAAAAAAAGCTTCTTTTTTTTAATTAATTCAATATCTTAGACGCTCTAGATTTACCATAAAATGACAAAAGGTTTGGTCAAGCAAGTTTTTTTTTCCTGGTTATACTTCAGACATGACTGTCCTGTCACACAACACCGGTTGTCGCACAACACCGGTTGTCGCACAACACCGGTTGTCGCACAACACCGGTTGTCGCACAACACCGGTTGTCGCACAACACCGGTTGTCGCACAACACCGGTTGTCGCACAACACCGGTTGTCGCACAACACCGGTTGTCGCACAACACCGTCGCACAGCTCAGGGTGTCGCACAGCTCAGGGTGTCGCACAGCTCAGGGTGTCGCACAGCTCAGGGTGTCACACAGCTCAGGGTGTCATTCGTCACTCCACATACTGATCCGATAAGTTTACGGGGGATGTTGACAACAAAATAAAATTTGCTTAATTTCTCAAACAGGTGAAAACTTTTCGGCCCACTTGAGGAAATAAAAATCAAGTTTTGCGTCTCAGCACCGTTTGCATCACAACAATTACACGTCCCTGCCTCGGCGGGTGCCGGTCGGGATGGATTTGCATCTACGTGCAGCTGTGCATTGACTTTGCATCATGTCTTCGCACCATGAAATGACCGGAGGCTCCTTTGAGTTCATTTGAGGCTGGATAGCAGTTGTGTCGTTGTGTCTGCACCGACGTTGGAGTTTTTCAACTTGTGCAAAGATACAAATCGTGTAAATGAAGCGTATTGCATGTCTTTGCACCGTTCTCCCATCCTGCTGTGAACTTGTGTCTACTCAGGCATTTGCATCGTCCTTGAGTGTAAAAAGTTCTCGAAGCGTTGAGCGAGAGAAAACTACGAGATGTAAACCCTCAGACTGGTGTGGTTTCTGTATCCGGTCCAAATACTCGGAGCTTTTTCAAACTAATTGTTTACAAGTAAAGACTTGTGACGGAGGTTGTTTGTGTGTTGATTCTAACCCCTGATGACTGGATTATATTATTATTATCCGTAATCTTAAGCCATCTGACTCCATCCTAACGTACAACGTCACCGAAAACAGCCGGATGAAGGTGTATAACGCCGTTCTTATCCCAATTAACCACGATCCTGACCCCTGTAAGGTGATCCGTGACGGCACACCATAACCAGAGCCTTCAAAGCCCACCTCGGTTCTAACTGGCTTCTGAAAGGAGAACCTACTTCATCTTAACAAGGGGTCTTTTGGGCCCCTGAGCACAATGGGCCTAAGAACAGCAAAAAATCCAGATGAACGTCCGACGCGTGGAATTACCTTTGATGTATGGACCATGTGCAGCGTGGGCGAGGATACAGCTCACCCCTCACACACGTCCGTCACCGGAGAGTCTTTATTCTGCCGAGTCTCCTGGATGTCACGTCACTGAGTCCAGCTTTCAGCTGGTCGGCGTGGCGACCGCTCAGTCTCTCCTGTAACATGTGGTGCCCAACACGGAGCCGCATGCTAGGAAACCTAAAGAAGCACACATGCATATCAAACGTCTTGGTGAAGAGCCGTCGGAGAGTCTCGCATGTTTGGAAAAACTGGACTGGGCTGGACTGGCAGAGACCGGAGAGGAGGAGATGGACAGAGGGAACCGTTTTAGTTTGTTGCCGTGGCGATTGATGGGTGGAGCAAGGTGAAGCATGAGAGCCTTGTTTTTGAAGAAAAGTCTGTCCCCGCCTTCACACACCTGGAATATAAGCAATGTGGAACGCGGTCACAAGCCCAACTTTGTCCTCCATCCTCTTTTCTAGGAAATAATTCTTCCTTTCTTGCTTCCCTCCTTCCTTCCTTGCTTCCTTGCTTCCTTGCTTGAGGACAGCTCAAATATGGAGAAAGTGCAGGCGGGCAGGCAGGATATGTTTTGAAGTATTATATATTGCATTTTCCCATGTTTTTGTGGATGTAAACAGTTTTTCAGAATTGTTTGTAAAATCATCTTTCAATCCTAATAATTATCATTTGGATGGAGGAATAAATCAGCAATCTCCCAAATTAAATGCAGAGTAGACCCAATGGAGGCTTAAAAATATAGTTCTTCAAACTAAAGGACTCTGACTTCAGTTTTGGCCGTTTCGTAGCGGTCGATTCCAGCTCGTAAGTCACGGTGCCCGTCAGCGCAGCGGGTGCTGGTGAGTGCAAAGGGCCTAAGCAGGACAATAGGGATGAGGTAAGCTGGAGTTGGCAATAAGCAGGTGCTCATGTGCAACGACATATGTGAGTGATGTCATGCAAGGTGATTTCTTTACAGCAGAAATGTCCGGATCCTTTTCTCTCACGTTATCCTCTCTCTTCAAATCAGTAAATCTGTTGTCTGGCATTCCTAAAGCCACTCACTTTATCAAAAATACCGGTCCGTTTCATCACCTGGCTATCAGAGGCCGCTCTAGCTGAAGCGTACCTCCGGACCCCCAGGCTACAGACACAAACAGGCCATCATTTTCTTACAGCCGGACCAGAATGTAAAGACGCCAGACCAGAAAGCCTCCTGGACAAAACATAGCTTGTCTGCGCTGACAGTTGTGCCTTTAGTGAAAATAAATGCTCTCTGCCTTAAATCTATTTCTTCTGGCTTCATGAGGCCGTTTGTTCCCCCACAGGCGACCAGTCAGTCTTGACAATGTAACCGGGTCGCGTCGAGTGAAGATGGCAGGGCTAGCACCGATTAAAGCCGAAATTGAATCTGCCTTCTTGTCATAAAAGTTGCCCGTAGGCCAATTTCTGCCATCAGGTGAGACACTGCAGCTCAGTTAGAGCCTCTGCCTGGAAGCCTGTCTGTGTTTAAGTGGCTCATTATCCAACTCAAAAGGTTTTAACGCTCATTTTATTCCCAGAGGCCTCTTTGTTCTGCAAACAGGAAATTTGATTAATGGTGAACCAGTAGAGACGCCAGACAACAGCTCTGCTCCGAGGTATCGCCGCACAGCAACACATTAGTCCAGCCGTACTCAACCTACTAACTCCATCCACCTGTCTATCCGTCCTTCCGTCCTCACTTCCTTCCTTCCTTCCTTCCCTCCCCCCTCCCAGCTCCTTCTTATCGATCGAGGCCTATGAGGAGTTTAGTCTTCTCCTCTTCTTTCTTGCTCTCGTTCTTCAGGTCAGCAAACACCTGGGTGAAGAAGTGCGGGTCGGTGTTGATCTGGAGCATTTTGCCACTCATACGGTTGATGATCTCCAAGCAGCGGTCCCAGAAGGCGTCCTTCTCGGCCTCCACTAGGAAGGGCTTCAGTGGGTAGGAGATCTCGTTGCCCATGTAGGAGTAGGACAGGTAGAGGCAGGTGAGCAGCGAGGCCTGCAGCTCGCGCTCTGAGGCCACCTCGGACGAGACCACATCACGGCACAGCATGTAGAGGAAGACCACATTGGCGGGCGTGATGAATCCCTGATCCTGCCAGCCCTGCAGGAGGAGGGAGCGGTCCACGCTGCGAAGCCACAGCACCGGATCGGTTGGAGATAGACGCTTGAGTCGGTAGCAGCGACGGCACAGGAACTCACCCAAGCTGCGCATCAGTTCGCTGGTTGATGCCTATGGGAGGTGAGGACACAGGAGAGACGGAGGATAAGAATGAGGAGGGAGGTTATGGCGAAACATGGCGGCCAAGATTTGTATTTTCCGTGAGAAAAGAAAAAAAGGGTACCTAAGGAAAGGATTACCTGGACAATGACTCGTTTTGGCGTGCCAGCTGTTGTCGAGGACTGGATTCCGGAGCCTGTGAGGGAATTCTTCTTGGCAGCGACTGTAACTACATTAGCCAGGGTCTTAGAGGTGGGCAGCTGGGAGGAGGTAGTGGTGCCGATGGCCGAGGGGTCCTGGCTCGAGGAGAACGATGAAAGGTTAGCACAGGACTGAGACTTCTTGAGCTTCAGGCTATTGGAGGCGGAGTTGGCCATGGCGGTGGCTTGGCCATCCGGAGGGCTTCCTTTCCCGCCATCGCTGGCCTCTGACTGCAGCTTCTTGGAGCCCTTCCTCTTCGCTGATACAGCCACGATGCGTTTCCATGGCAACACATTGATGATAGAGGGGCGTTTGAGGGACTTAGCCCCCGCCGAAGAAGCCTCTTTGGCGTTCTTGCTGTTCTGGACGGCGGTGTAGTGGCCTACCGTAGCCGGGCCGTCCTCGAAGAGGACAGCCTTGCGATAACTGGGGGACAGCGACAGAACCGTACCCATGATGCACGAGAGGAGTGGGACGCAGTGGGGGTCGAGTTGGGAGCAGCGCGGGGGGGAAGCTCTTTGACTGGTGATGCCAAAAAGCTTTGAGGGGAACCAAAGCGTCTCACTTCAAGAGTTGAAGCTGCGAGCAAAGAAGATGAAACAAAATTCTCCATTAGTTCTGTGAGACGCAGAGATCCAGCAAAACCATCAGCTGCAAAGATCTGTTCTGGCAAATGGAGTAATCTGCAAAACCCAATCCATCCAGGGATGGAGCCCTGTGGGACACCAGCGGTCAAAGGGGACACTGAAAAGGACGCATTAACCATGGATGTTAAGAAAGTCCTATTTGATACGTTGAATGTTACTTGATACAACCAAAAAAAAGTCTAATAAGCGTCAAATTGTTTTCTGGAAACATGCTTTACCAAAAGTTTGAGCTAATCTAAATTATATTGATGATCTTCCTTGAACTAATTCTATGAGTCACTTTTTTCCTTTTTTCAAATTTGACTGATTAGTCATTTTATGATCAATTCAGTGTGTTTTTCTTCTTCTTCTTCGTCTTCTTCTTTTTCTTCTTCTTCTTCTTCCTCTTCTTTTTCTTCTTCGTCTTTGTCTTTCGGCATATATTAAATTACTAAAAGCCCGAAAGGAATAAGATAGACAAAGAAATGTTTTTTTCCGTAGTATTTTTTTCTTGGTGAGACATTCAAGTGTTTTAACCAGCATTTAAAAAACAGAGTACAGATTTATCTTTTGGTGAAATCTTTTGGAAAATGCTTGAATGTATCTGAAAAAGTCCCACAGGGTTAAATTATTATTATATCTTAATTATAGCTCAGGTTAAATGAAGGCCTTTTTTTTTTTTACTTGACTTGACTCACACTCCAGTATTTTTCGGAGCTTTTCAGCGCATCAGCAGAGATGCCTACTCCAGCTTTGAGGTTGGTTGCTGGGCCAGAACCACCCGGAAAGAAGACAGTCAGACGCAGCTGACATCCGTGGAAGACTTCCGTTTGATAATCAGGCAAATTATTGGTCGCCACAGCGGAGTGTCATCAGCATAGTCATTACACCAGACGCCCAGTTCATTCAGACTCGGGTCCAGCGCCATGGATCAATAATTATCCAACTCTGGTGTCTGTGAGTTGAGGCAGTGGGAATTTAACCCCTGATCCCCGTTTTGGTCCAGTCCTTTCACCCCTTCAGCTTTGAAATCAACTATTTCAGCTAATGCTACTGAGGCTCAGAACCAAACTTTTCACACTCACACCTTTAACGGCTGTATGAGGAGTGAGTGGAGACTAACCCAGGACCACTTACCGGCCCGTGTGCCCACCATGAGTTAAATTATGTATGCTACACCATATTACCAAGGTTCTAATTATGGTTTAGGTGTTTTTTACTCGTTTTTTTAGACTCTACCAGCCTCACCTCAGTCTCGCCCGGTTAATCGCGTGGGGATAAAAATCACAAAAAGGGATTTTGGCCACAGGGAACATGCGTGGACTATATAGAGGACGTTGTGATTGTAGGTTCTGAATGTGAGTGCAGACTATGGGTTAGGGTTAGACTATGGACTGATGACGTGACTGTCCCCTACAAGACAACCAGACGGTAAATTGTAGAACAGAATTAACAGAATATGGGTGATTTTCTGAAACAGATGCCTTCTGGGTAATAGAACTTGGGTTAAAAAAATATCTTCAAATAATCAAGTTTCCGATCACTAGATCTAAGAGAAAACAAGATAAAGCTTTAAAAAAAATAGATTTCTCACCTCATGCATGGAATAAAAAAATAATAATTAGATATTTGTTTCTCGCCAAAAATGTTTTGTGATGATTCAAACTTACCTTTAAAACAATAAAGAAGCTGAGAAACACATGCCGCCCTTTATTTTTGATTTTCAGTCGCTTATGTCAGCTTTTTTTTTATTTTTGTTGTTGATGTTGTGGATTTTGATTAGAATTAAAATGATATGGTGCTCTCTTGACCAGGCCGCTCTTTAAAAAAAGATCATGAGGATAAAATCTGATAAAATGTTTGTAATTATTAATATTATTAATAATTATTATTAATATTATTAATAATAATAACAACAACAACAAATATAATAATAATAAATAAATAATGAGAATAATTAAGGAATAAGAATGATTTTAAGAAGAAGAAGAATGATAATAATGATGATACTACTTATAATAAAATAATAATAATAATGATAATAATTAGGGAATCATAATAATAATAATAATAATGAAATAATAATGATAAAACTCATAATAATAATAATAATAATGAAAAAAATTATAATAATAATGATATTAATGATAATAATAATACAAATAATAATGAAAATAATAATAATAATAATAATAATAGAAAAATTATCATAATAAATATAATAATCAGAGAATGATAATAATAATAATAATAATAATACAATAATTATGATGATAACATTTATATTACTAATAACAATGAAAATAAGAATAATGATAATAATAAAATAAGAATAATAACTAATAATAATAAAGCTGTAAAAGGAACTTTCCATCGCATTGAAACATTTTTGTAAAAATGGCTTCATTCTTGTTTCTCAATGGTTAATATGGACATTTATCCGTTTCCTGACTTTCCTGTTGTTGTTTTTTAAAAGTTTTTCATGTCAGTTTAGCAGATCTATTCCCATCAAATGCATTTGAAAGCTCACAGAACATCTCCTCAGGAGTCTTTCCCGGGGTGTGACAAGATCCCCCTTAAACAAACATGTAGCAAGGATGAAACAAGAATGGAATAGAAATTGTTTAATCATGTTCCATCTGTGAGACACAATTTTTTTATGAAAACTTTATTGTACAGCTGCATAATCTGATGACGTGACCTCACGGTAGCTGGTCTAATGTACTGGGAGCTGTTTATAATCCTGTCAAAGAAAGCCAGCATTCCTCTGGAGTTCCATAACTTTAGAACCATTAATCTAATTTTCCATTTCCCTCTGAATGCCTGTGATTGAATATCGTCCCTGAAACATGTTTATCGTCTCAGGCCAGCTTAGCGCCTATTATATAAGAAGAAAGACGAGGCCACAGAAATGTGCGCAAGCATCCATTTTAGCTTCAAAATGGAAGCCTTGCGAACACCCACTCCAACAGGAGACAACATCAGGCCTGCTCTCACACCTTCATCGACACAGCTGACATGATAATAATCACTTCATCTGAGGAAAAAGGCGCTCAGCAGCGCGTTAATGCACAAATGGTTTGCGGTTTATATGCGCCTCTTGAGCGGGGCTGAAATAATGTTGTCGTCATTAATCGCTGTGTCCTCCTACCTTCTCATTAATCCCCTCTTCTTCTGGAATCCATATATCACACCTTCAACCCCCCTTCTTCGGGCTGCTGGTAATATGCGCACCAAAAGGTGAAAACGCGCTCCACGCGTCCTGCTCCAGAAGCAGCTGTCCGGAGCGTGGAAACGTCTCGGTGTCACTAACGTCTCCAGACCTTCATCTGTGCAAAGTCTCTGGGTCCAGGATGGGAAGAGGGATGCGTTATGTGCTGCTCTCCTCCGCTCAGACCGAGGAGGAAGAAGTCTTCCATGGAGAGGGGAGAATCTAGAGGTTCGGTTCTGTTAGATACGATGGTCCTGGTCCTCCCTCTGTCAGAAATAAACCACAACACATCCTTCAGTCAAAAAGAACCAAAGCAGAGGCTGAGGATGCCCACAGATATGGAGGAAAAATGGCCACTATCAATTCCAAAAATAGACCGCGGCTTCAGATATGCCAACCTCCGAGGGAGAGAGGGAGGGAGAGAGGGAGGGAGAGGGGGGTGAGATGCGGGCATCTGCAATTATTCGGGTTGGATGCGGAGGAGAAAGGGCGCCTTCTGATTGGCTGAAGCAGGGATGCTGCGGCTGCGCTCCTGACGCTATTGGCCGGAGGATGCGCTGCAGCCTATGGGAGGGTTCGCTGTCCGGGGTGCTGAAACAACGACCAGCTGGACGAGGAGGAGGTCATGAATCAGTGTGTGTGCAGGTGCGAAACGCACCAGGGGCTTCAACAAGCGCAAAGAGCCTCTCATTAGAAAGAGGGTGAATCACCGCCATGTGTTGCTCACTAGAAACTAACCAGTGGTGGGTCTTCAGAGATCTCACGCCGAAGTTCTGTAGCCTCCTTCCATCAGAGGTTGGACCTGCAGTAGAATCTTGTTTTGTGATGTAATGCGGTCGTTGTGAAGGGTTCAACAGGGGCAGAGAAAACACACGCAAACAGACAACACACAAGAAAACATCTTCATTCATTTGAAAACAAACAAGAAGCGTTTGGAGAAACTGCTGCAAATACTACGACACAAAACATTAAGAAAAAACACGCTGCAAATACTACAGCACAAAACATTATGATAAAAACACGCTAAAAATACTAGAGGAACAAAACATTAAGAAAAAAACCAGCTACAAATACTACAGCACAAAACATTATGATAAAAACATGCTGCAAATACTAAAGCACAAAACATTATGATAAAAACACGCTGCAAAAACTACAACACAAAACATTAAGAAAACAAGACCCTGAAAGTATCAGAACACTGTGGAGGTGTTTCATGCACATCCAAACGCATTTCTTTTAGCCGCGGTTTGCGGCTTACGTTATCGGACATTTAAAGCTTCTTATCCGATGTGTTGGAAAATGAGATAAAATTAATCCTGTGAGTCACATTGTCAAAGAAAACCAAAACCCTTTTAGATTGAAAGTGTCCCATAGAAGCCCTTCCATCATGTTGGGGATTTAGCCGCTCTTTTTCTTCATGTGTTATGTGGTATTTGCACATGTCTTCTTAATGCGGTGTGGTTTTGCGGCACGTTTTCTTAATGTTTTCAGGTATTCACAGAGTTTGTTCTTAAAATGCTGTATTGTGATATTTCCTGCATGTTTTCTTAATGATGTTGACTTGTGATTTTTACATTGCCTGTCTTTTAATTTGTTACGTTGTGGTATTTGCAGATTGTTTTCTTAATGTTTTGTGGTATTTGTAGAGCGTTTGCTTTTTTTTTCTTCTGGTATTTGCAGCATGTTCTCTTAAAGCGGTGTGGTATTTGCAGCATGTTTTCTTAAAGCGGTGTGGTATTTGCAGCACGATTTTTAATATTTTGTGTTGTGATATTCACGGCGGGTTTTCTTTATGTGTTGTATTGTGGTATTCACAGTGTGTCTTCTTAATTTGTTGTGTTGCAATATTTGCAGTATTTTTTCTTAATGTGTTATGTTGTGGTATTTGCAGAGTATATTTTGAATGTTTTGTGGTATTTGCAGTGTGTTTTCTTAATGTTTTGTGGTATTTTGGCGTGTTTTCTTAATGTTTTGTGGTATTTGCAGTGTGTTTTCTTACCGTTTTGTAGTATTTGCATCACGTTTACTTAATGTTTCGTGGTATTTGCAGCCGTTTTCTTTATGTTTTGTATCGATATATTCACAGAGCCTTTTCTTAATGGGCTGTATTGTGGTATTTACAGCATGTCTTCTTAATGTCTTGTGTTGTGATATTTGCAGTGTGTTTTCTTGTTGTGTTGTTGGATTTTCAGTGTTTTCTTAATGATGTTGTGTTGTGATATTTAAAGTACATTTTTCTTAATGTGTTATGTTGTGGGATTTGCAGCTGTATTTTCTTAATGTTTTGTGCGCCTTTTCGTGCCTGGAAAAACGAAAGACCGGGAAAGGTTTTGGGAAATCTTAGAAACATCTTATGGTGATGGTGATAATGGTATTCTTATCATATTATGATTAAACTGTATCATAATATACAACTTAATTATGTAATTATATTCATCATCCCATGTAATCATATAGCATTATTTTATTATTCTATAAATTACTGATAATCGTAAATCATGTATCTGTTTTTTCCTGCAACACTGTTATTATTATTATTATTATTATTATTATTTATTATAATTTCTGGTGTATTAGTTTGTCATTCTTATTATCATTATTGTTATTTTGTAATATTGTTATTGCTATTATTTCCGTTATAATCATTTCAAATACAAAAGTTGTTGTTATCATAGTTATCTACTACTAGAATATCAACTTTTAATCTAATATTTGCTGTTACTATGGTTGTTACACATAAGAAAAACTCCCTACATAATGGATTGCTCCGTGTTTTTTCCGTTATCACGTCTGTATCGTTGTTACTGCATTATGTCACCATCTATATTATCGTTGTTATTGTTGTCTAAGTTTCAGCAATGAAAAAAGAAAACAGGAGAACAAATAAATAATCCTACAGGTAAAGAGGATCATGGGTAACAGGTGATAGTATCACGACTGAGGATGAAAACTTTAGCCGTTCACAGCAAAAATGGAGAATGCTTCCTCCACTTTGTGATAATCTGAAAAACAGTCCAACATTTTAGGAGCAAGGTTTATCGGGAATTTACAATTTCGTCAAAGGACTGTTGACGATTTTCTCCTCTGAATAATGGAGATAACCAAGATCAGCTTTTGTGAATTTATTGCATTTTGAAATGGACTAAACAGAGATCAGAAGAGCGCAAAGCAACGATTCGGGTGGGCAGAGGAGGATGGTCCTGAAACCAGACGGAGATAAAAAATACAAAAAAAAAAAAAAAACATCACCAAATCATGCTATGATTAAAATAAATCAGTTTTAGATCTCCTTTAGAACAAACACGTCATTGAAATTCAGATTGTGCTTCAACAGCGGCACCTACAGGGCAGAAAGGTGAAAGGCAGTTTTTTGTGAAGTGGAGCGCAGAAGAGGACAGACTACACTCTCCTCCTCTGGAGGATCTACTAGATCAGTTAAGTGGATTTCATAGTGCTTCATGCTTATCCTGGAGGCAGTATAAGGGCCAGGCATAAGTGTTTTCGAAATTTGAAAAATGGATGGATGACCTTCTGTGGAGGCTTGTATATGGAGTGCTGGCTATCAACGGACACAGGGCTCCCTTAGACCCACTTGTAGTGGAGCCCTGCTGGTTCTGCTCTCAATCTGTGACTGTTGAACCTCTGGTTGTGGCCTGCCCAAGCCTGATGGGCCTCTTTGACCTGCTTAAGCGGTGGGTGGAGACTTTGGGTGAGGTTTTCTCCCTATAGCTCTTTGTGTTTGGACCTAAATATACACAGAGAAAGAGGTCCACACTTGTTTTGATCAATATCATCTTCGTGCCTGTGCCTAACTGACTACGTGAAAGAGGTGGAAGACCCTGAGTCCTGATCCTCTGCCCTGCTTTAAGGGATTGACACATTCCACAGTTTGACCGAGAACATGGCCGCCTTGTAATGTTCTCAGCTCTGCATGATGGGAAAATTCTCTGGTTCTGAACTTAAGAAGAAGAAAGAAGAAAAAAACCTTTATTGATCACATAAAGCCATACACAGTACAACTTAGTGAATTTATTTCTCTGCATTTGACCCATCCCTGAGGGAGCAGTGGGCGGCCCCTTTGAAGTGCCCGGGGGGCTGGGGGCTTCAGGGTCATGCTCAAGGACCCTATGTAAAGTGCATTATAAATTAAATGTATTATTATTATTATTATTATGACAAGTGGACCCTGGTGGGACTCAAACCGGCTACCTTTCGATCTTCCGAATGGGAGAGGGCCGCTTATTTTTCTGTAAATTATTTCTCTGATGTAAGGTTATAAGGCTTGTAATATCTGAAACATCCTTTAAAACACTTCTTAAAAGTGTTTTAAAGAATAGAATATAGTACAATATAATAGAAAAACAACTGACATTCATAATAATACAAATGTTAGCAGCACAAAATGGGGATACAGAAGAAACAAATGTAATATATATGTAATAAATAATATAAAAATACTGTATAATATAATAATATAATATTAATAATAATAATAATAATAATAATAATAATGCATTGAATTTATGACGCACTTTACATTTGGATCAAATGTCAAAGTGCCACAAGCTAAAGGCAGATAAAAGCATCAATTTAAAAAAAATATATGCTAAAAGGAAAGTTTTAAGTCCTTTTTTTAAAAAGTCTCATTCGTCTGTGGAGCCCTGAGATGGTCAGGGAGGGCATTCCACAGACGAGGGGCAGCAGAACAGAAGGCTCGATCACACATGGTGCTGAGCTTAGTCCAGGGAAGGAGGAGGCGGTATGAGTGGGTAGAACGGAGGGATGGTGTTGAGGTCAGTGGGGTGAGTAGTTCTTTCAGGTAGGGGGGTGCGTTACCATGGATGCACTGGTGAGTGAGGAGAGAGATCTTATAATCAATCCTGGTGGAGATGGGAAGCCAATGAAGGGAATGAAGAACAGGGATGATGTGTTCGTGTTTACGAACTCTCATCAGGATCCTTGCAGCACTGTTTTGAACATACTGTAGTCTTTCAAGACTTTTATCAGGGATCCCGATGAGAAGTGAGTTACAGTAATCCAGTCTGGAGGAGACGAACGCGTGGACCAGCTTTTCAGCATCACTCATGGTTAGTGAAGAACGGAGTTTGGAAATGTTTCTGAGATGGTGAAAGGAGATCTTGCAGATGTGTTTGATGTGGGAAATAACTTTTATTATAATTATTACTGGCATAAATTAATTTTATTAAAATCTTGTTACATGAAAAAAATATGGCTGTACTATAAAAATATGATACTGTTTCTTAAATCTTTAAAAACAGTCAGAACATCCCGGTTCTGCTCCTCGTTTTGCTGGCAATCCACCGTGAGGCAACGCTGACCACATCTCCCGTCATGCAATGGGCGGCTGCATTAAATCAACTTCCGGGTTATGAGGTTAAAAGCTGAGATGTTTGTTTATGTGTTATCAACCAACTTTATGCGGCTTATGTGAAGACGTGTGTGCGTCTGTCAGTTTATAGCTGCTAGCAGCTCGAACAATGGATTCTTTGCACAGACACCGATCACTTTATAAAGGAACGACTCCGCCATGGAAAGAGACTTACCGCCAGGTGAGCAATGAACAGTTTTCGTGTGCGTTAGCCAGCTAGCATGTCAGACTCAAACCCTGTCTCTTCTTGTCTGCTGCAGCGATGCGTGAACAGACTGAAGAGCAGTCGGTCCAGTCTACTGGAGAGATACCGTCAGATGGGAGAGGGCCAGCAGGGCAATGTTTCCAGAGCCTCCACCATCGTCCAGGAGGTGATGGAGGAGGAATGGACCGCTCTGCGCTCAGAGGACCACAGGCTGCCCTCACTGAGGGGGCCACAGGGCCTGACCGAGGTCGGTGACCCTCCTCTTAAGCCCACCATTTCTTTTCTTTTAAATCCGTACAGTAGTGTACGAGGTATTCACATTCTTTACATACAGCTGGGGGTAAAATCCTTCAATGCATATTCTACATCAGGTTTGTAGGTAAAACTTACTGTTCATTATCTGGATAATAACCAAATCTCACAGCCACGGGGTCTCAGAATTATTTTTTTGTGTTTCTTACAACGGTATCTAAATGAATCAGCTCTTGGTGTCAATGAGAAGCCAAGAATCGTTGCCCATTCCTCGTGGGCAAAGCCCCCCAGTTCAGAAATATTCGTTGGTTAATATTCAAGCAAGATTCAAGTCATGTGACTGTGTGGTGCATTCGATGTGTGCTAGGGACCTCGCAGATAGCCAGATGCTTTCTCCTAGGAATAATAGATAGGAAGGTAGATGGGTCCATTATTCATCCCCTTGGAGAAATTCTATTTTCCAGCAGATCGCACGAAGTAGCAGTCTACTTTTAATAAAAGGTGATAAATCAGTGTATAGATGAAAGATAAGTAAAAACCTTAAAGTAAATCCATCTATTATTATAAGTCATGACTGGACGTGCAATAGCAGTGGCTCATGACACAATTTCTCTTCTTGCTTTGTTATTAAAGGGTCATGGAGTATAAATTGATGAGGGCAAAGACGATTTTAACATGAGACTGCATAACAAAAATATAGAAAAATGGATGGGATCTAAATACTTTCTGAATTACTGTCTATTCCATCAGTGGATCCATTTGATGACTGGGGACAGTGAGGGATACTTTAACCCTCAGATTACAACTGTATAAATGCTTTTTTTAAAAAACAACATTTATGAAATAACTCTTTAGAAGATGAGTGTGTGAGCAGAGTGACTTGGCGAGAATGCAGACTTATGTTGTCATCAGAGCTGAATTAACTCCGTTTAAGTCCTGTAACCAAGTCGACGTCTGCTTTTTCTTCCGTACAGATGTTTAGTGTCATGAACGAGTATGATGAACTGGCTGTGCTCGAAGAAATCCAGCAGGAGCTCATGTCTGAAGGTAGAACCTCCCTGTGAACGAAAAGCATTCCAATTATTTTTTGAGATTTTAAAACAGTCAGTCCTTCTTAAACGTCTGGACACGTTCTCAATCACTGGTTTTTCTTCGGTTACCCTCTACATCACAGAAAAATGCAGAAGACATCAAAACTATGGAATGAGTAACAAAGCTAATTTATACTGTACATTAGCTTAGCCACAGCAGTAGCCACTTCTTACTGTGATGATGGCGGCAAACAGTTAACGCTCTGCTTCATGGGACAAAATGAGCTGATGAGGAACAACCCCGAAAACGTTAGGCCCTACGAACTTAATCACTTACTTCAAAATCAATCACCCCAAGGAACATGGCGAGTTTCAAGAAACGAACGTTAGCAAAGCGGCTAAAGCTAACGGGGACTCACGGCCAGTCACGAGCCCTGAAGTCCCTGAACAAAGCCAACATATAACGTATGACTGAACGAGGCTTACAGAGTCTTATTTGCGCGGTGTTTTCCTTAAACACCAAGCAGTACACCAAGAGTACTGAGCGTCAATCATTTCCACACGTCAGAACACTCACACAATGCCAACCAGCCCTACTTCCACTGTAATCCTTCAAAATAAGAGCACTTACAATACACTACTCAATTGGTTGTAAAACTTGGAACAAAATAAAATCTGTATGGGCTGGTCAGACTTTATAAAAACCTAATACCGTTCCTTCATCACACAAAGACGGTATTCAGAACCATTCTGACCCGTCGGACCAGCAGATTTCTACTGGCCCGCTGTCCATTCCTCGTCTTCCTTAGGACGGAGCACTCCTCTTCCCTTTACTCTCCTACCTCAGTATTCTCTTTCCAGCAGTTGATTCACGCCATCTTGAGACGCTTCTTCTCTAAGGGCTCTTTGACAAAAATAATCCAAGTCCAGGTTTTCATTTTAATCATTGTTTCTTGTTTGATCCTGTTAGATTTGGTTCAAGCCCACTAAAGACCTTTTTCTTTTTCAAACCTAAATCCGGTCTTCTCTGGGAGCGGAGTCTTCCTATTCCTGATGTATGACTGGCGTGTAGACCAATGTTTTTCTGAAGCCCGCTCCGGGTTTACAATTTAATAGTCTTTTTTTCACTGCATACTTCCACCTGTGTAGTTCTATAGTTTGGATGTCTTCATTTTGTTTTACAATGACGGTAGCTGACTTACAGAAATAAACCTATGAATGAGTGGGTGTGGCCAACTTCTGATTGGTGCTGTATGTTCAGAAAGAGTAACTCTGTGTCGCTGTGCTCTGGAACCAGGGATGTATGAACCCGTTGAAGCTGTGCGTTCTCTTCTTCCTGCCTCAGAGCTGCGTATTATCGAGGAGTATGAGAGTAACCTGGATTTCGAGGAGCGGTATATTTCATCTGTTGTCGAAGAGATGGACCAGACTTCCCTTATTTGTCCCGTATGCCACGTGTAAGTAAAGAAATAACTGCTAGAACACAAAGTTGCTCACGAGAACCGTATAATAATAATAATAATTAATATGTAGTACACGTGTTGATCTGTCACTGCTGACCCGTGTCAGGAATCCTGATGCATCCTGCTTCTTGTGTCTCCCAGGAGACACTTGAACATCAACAGCCATTTCATCTCCTGCCCCTGTGGCGTCTACATCAACACAAAGGTTTGTTGGTCCGTCTTATTTAAACTGTTCATCGTGCTGCAGACATTCCAAAATTTGAGTGGCGGCCCAGTTTGTCATCTGAAAATCTTTAGCTGCCCAAAAACATTTCTGAAACTCCTGCTCAACACTTCCCTATTTATCATGTTTATAAGAAATGCTGATGTATGTCAATCAAAAAGATGTCAATCATTTATTGTAATTATTTCTGAAAAAAAAACCAATGCAACCAAAAAAGAACACTGATTAATCATAATCTGTGATGACCTTTGACCCCATGCATCTCTGAACGTGTTACATCCACAGTCGCTCCAACCTGAAGGATTCAGTAAACTCAGTCAAACAGCAGGTGGTGGTACTGGACCGGGACACTAGTCATTATAAACCTGTCAGAAGAGGAAAACCAAGTCTTAATGGAAACTTTATATTAACAGTAGTAAAGCACCAAGATACATGTGGTAGACCTGTTGGTGGGAGACCTGTTGGTGGGAGACCTGTTGGTGGGAGACCTGTTGGTGGGAGACCTGTTGGTTGGAGACCTGTTGGTTGGAGACCTGAAAGGTTGGAGACCTGAAAGGTGGGAGACCTGAAGGGTGGTAGTAGTGCTGTTGGTGGGAGACCTGTTGGTGGTTGATCTGATGGTGGTTGACATTATGGTGGTTGACCTGGGGTTGGTCATGCTGTTGGTGGTCGTGCTGTTGGTTGTTGATCTGATGGAGGTTGTTCCGATGGTGGCAGACCTGATGGTTGTGGGAGACCTGATGATGGTGGGTGACCTGAAGAGTGGTTGAACTGTTGGTGGCAGACCTGAAGGGTGATTGAATGGAAGGGTGGTTGACTTGAAGGGTGGGAGACCTGATGGTGGGAGACCTGTTGGGTCGGAGACCTGTTGGGTCGGAGACCTGAAGAGTTGTTGACCTGTTGGTCATCGACCTGATGGTGAGAGACTTGATGGTGGGAGAACCTTCTGCGTAGTTTCTACATGTAAGAATGTTGGTGCCACTGAAGAAATTCATGCCTGAAAAAAACGTCAAAGCTCTTAGCAGCGAGGTTACAGGTCAGAGCTAGCATTGCACCTCCGTCACTCCTGCTGCTCACCTCGCCTCTGTCACGCTGCCGCTCACATATCCTGCTCCTCTCCAACATACTTCTGTCACTCCAGACGTCCTCATGCAACCCCAAAACCCCTCCCTCTCCACTCTGTCGTACGCTTTCTCTAAATCATCAAAGACTCAAGACTTCAGGCCTTAAGTATAATGCCGTAACGGTAACAACAAATAAAGTATGACCTGAGTATGACACCCGAAAATAAACACAATGTATGACAGAATCAAATGAAAAGTAAATGTGAAGATTAGATGGCTTCAGTACCGAGCTGCTCTGGGTGATTCCAGGCAGCTGATAAAAAGTATATTTTAACCAATGAACTGAATAAAGTGACAATTTTGTTTTAAAACGTGTGAAGATTTATTTTCCATCTCGGCGTCTGCCTTTGAGTTTCCACTGAAATGCTGCCAACGTTGTCCACCTACTCCTCAGAATCGGAACATAACTCCGGATGTCCTGCAGCGTCTCCTGGAGTCCCGGGTGTCAGAGCACACGGAGAACTGTCTCCACAACCCCGTTTTCTCTGTGGCTCTGAACGTCGACAGCTCGCCCAACCTGATGATAAGCTGCCAGGTAGGACTCAGTCCCCGCCAGTCATTTTTCAAACAGGAAGTCTGTTGCCTCCATTGAGTTTGCGTACGGGACTGAAACCCTCGTGGGCTTTTATGAAGAGCGGAGTCACCAAGTCGCAGACTCGCAACATCATCATCATCTGTGAGAGACCGATTCTTTGTCATCTGGGTTTTTTATTGTTGTTTTTTCTGTTTTCAGGTGTGTGACTACCTGTCCATTGTGCTTTGAGAGCAGGCCTGTCTGATTTAATGTGGAGATTTTATTTTTTTTTACGATAATAAAGGCTATTTTTTTTTATATTTAAGTTGTAAATTGGGTTTATTGTTCTGTGTGTGCCATTTCACACCTGTGGAATCATGAAGAACGATGGTCTGTCAATCCATTTTCTTCTGCTCACCTGGTGTCGAGTCGCAGTGGAAGCAGGCTAAGCGGGTTATTCCAGACAACCACCTCCCCAGAAAAACTCTCCAGCTCACTCTCCTGAAAACCTCCAAAGTGAGGCTTCCTGGAGGCCGCGACCCTACTCTGAGCTCCGAGCATCACATTGTATCTTCTGCCGCCACAATAAAGTTACTTAAATGAAATGTCCATCTAATAATGAGCTTTAACTGTATTTGAATCAAATTTGATTTCACATGATACTTATAGCCCGTTGATCATGTGACCTTAAATTCGGTCAGAAAGTCAATGAGAGCTGGATGAATCTGTAAGAGTGGACAAATGTTTTCCCGTTAAAAAGGAACTTGTATTAAAGCCACTATCCATGTTCAGTCTGCCACAAGTTTCAAATGTTGGATGGGTGTCATATCTTTGAGTATCTACATGAAATATGAGAAGCTGTTCCTTCCACACCCAAGCAGTGCAACATTTAAGACCTAATATTATTTTTTTAGTTTAAAAGTTTTGAAGCCGTGAAACAGGAAAACATAAAGACAGATCTAAATGTTAGAAATACAGTTGGCATTTGAATAGAATGTTTATAACATTCACTTTTGTGTTCCTTGCGTGTTTGCTTGATGTTATAATTATACCGCTGAAAAGTCGGGGATATTAAAATCAACATTGCAACCGCAGACTCTACATGTTAACATGATATCAATTCAAAAAATTGTGTCATGGCTCGCGTTCAAATTGTATACCCACATAGAACTTAGTAAAACAAAGAGCTGAATTTGGTTAGATGTTTCTAACACAAGGGAAAGCTGTGTCTCCAAAAGTTTTAAAGACATAATTTCTGAACCGCTGCTCTTATTTAGTCAAAATTTGTTGTTCATGAATTCTCTCGAGGAAAGCCGAGGATCCATTGTGTGTCATGTTTTTTTTTCTCTCTAATAGTTTATATTTTACTAACTAAGAGGGAGCTACTTATGAAAAACACTTTTTTAAGTGAAATAGATTCCTAACCGCTAGTACAGTTTTGTCTAAATTTGGAGCAAATTAATAGACTTGTGGAGATATTGTAATTTACTCTGACAGTTCAAATTACTCACTAGGGGGAGCTTTTGATAGAAAATACTATTCTTTAGATATTAACTATCCGTCCATCCATCCATCCTTGCATCCATCCATGCATGCATGCATGACTACTGTTGGCCGCTAGGAGACAGCATTGCCCGGACCATGTTAGTCACCTGACCGGAAAAGAGCCGGCAGAGCGTAACAGAAGAAGCAGAGGAGACATGGCAGCCGCGGCAGTGGCTGAGTTTCAGAGAGCTCAGTCTCTTCTAGGAACAGACAGGAATGCTTCTATTGACATCTTACATTCCATCGGTAAATACAACCCTTCCGGTGTGGCACTTGATAGAAAATAATTTTATTCTCGGGCGCTGAGTTAGCTTTCCTTTTCCCGCTAGCATACACAGTGAGTCAGCAGCAGCGGCTAGCTGGCTGCTAATCAGAGATGCTAACGGCGGCTAGCCCGGCTCATTCAATTGACAGGAGCTTTGTACACAGCTGGCTAGTTAGCATTAGCATGTAGCAAGCGTTGTTCGTCATGTATCAGGCCAACAAGACTATAAAACTTGAGTTTACTCTCACCAGCCCACTGAATATTCATATACATGTATGACTGTAGCTTTATAATAATCAGTGATGTATGGTTACCAAGTAAATTTGTATTCCTAACAATTCTTTTTGTATTCCTATAAGAGTTTTCACATCTTTCTGGGGCTGTCACGATCATGAAATATTAGCTGGCGATCAATAGTTAACTAAGTAATTGCGATTGACGATTTAATTGTCTTCAGTCTATTCTGGGTCACCATCACTACATCTGTCTAATTACATTAAAACATATAGACACATTGAAAAAAATCAATGTTTTCATGTTTCGGTACATTCATAGTAGACTCATTGGAAAGCTTCAATATTTGCCCGTTTTCCTTGATGGACAAGTGGCCTGTTCGATGATTGGATCGTGAATCCATTAACTTGCAAATGTGTGGATTCATCAGTGAACAACAACCCTTTAACTACAAAAATAGCAAATTGCCTTCTTCTAGAGGCCTTTAGCTCTCTGTTTTCATCTGAGCCAAAATGTGCACAGGGTGACATGTGAACATTGTTACTAAATGATCCATGATATTGCACTAAAGACTAATTTTTTTCTAAACTCAATGCAGAGTAAGAGAAAGACAGCTAAATATCAAACAGTGGAAAAACGTCTTGAAGATTAAGAAGAAATATACCTTTTTTTCACCCAACAAATTGTTTCCTAAGGACAGTTGTCACGATTATGAAAAGTATTTGAGTTTACTTCAAACAAATGCAAACAGAAGATTACCTAATATTTATGACAGGCCTACACAGCTTTGTCACTTTCGAGAACAATATTGCCCAGGTTGATGTGAATGTGCATTAAGAGTAGATGATTTCATCCATATCTATCTGTGCATGTTTGTTGTAGTGAAGCGGGATATCCAGGAGAGTGATGAAGAGGCGGTTCGTGTTAAAGAGCAGAGCATCCTGGAGCTGGGTGGGCTACTGGCCAAGACGGGACAAGCTGCAGGTAAACACAACCTTAAGTTAATACTCAGACATTTTATTTACACACATTCCTATGGCGGTGTGTTGTGGTTTTTAAGAAATCTACTGCTCTGCTGTAAGGTGGATTATATAAACAAGCAGGATCAGAAATTAAAATTTCTACTAAAAGTAACCAAATTCGAACTTCTGTCAATTAATTCAGAAAGAATACAAAGAGATGAGCTTATGTTATTTTTTGACTTTGATTGAGTGATTTATGTATCACTCTGAATGAGGGATTTATGTATCACTCTGAATGAGGGATTTATGTATCACTCTGAATGAGTGATTTACTGCCTCTCTTGTGTGAACTATTGGGGAAGCACATGTAAACACAATGTAGAGAGACATGGAAGTATGTTCCAGCGATACAGAACAAAGGCAGAGAGCGAGCCCAAACGGGAACAATCTCCAGGTGATGCTGATGTGAAGGAGTGCTATTTTTCAGCGGGAATTAGAGATTAGTTTAAGTTTGTGTCAAGAGTAGTATGCTAGCTAATGTTAGGGGTAGAATGTATGCTGGTTTGCTTTTCTGGGATGTTTTTCTTGTTTGCGGTTTTTTGCTTTTCCCAGGTTTTTACAACTAAATATAATATAATAAAAATAAGATAGGAAAGTAATCTTGGGACCCTATTTTGTCCATGAGCAGATTGAGAGGTTGAATGACTGGATCTATAATCACTTCACACTACCAGGTATTCTGGCATGAACATAATTCAAGACCAGTTTTCTCCTCAGAATGCCTCGAGGAGTGAAGCGAGGTGAAATTGCCTCATGTATTTTGTACAGGCGCGTATTCCAGCTAGTCCAGATACTAGAGCACACTGTTGCAGGTGCTTGGATTGCTCTGTTTGTCGCAAAACACCGTTAAGCATTTGACAGACAAGGAGTTGACATTGTACCACATCTGTGTGATGTAGATATAAGACCCCCAGCTGACTGCTTCTTAGATATCAAAGGGTCTTTGAAAGACTGCAAACAACCATGAACAATGTTCAAATAGCAGTATCAGTTTTTTTACCAGACGCATGCACTTACACCTCCAACACTTTAATCTGAATCACTTGGATAATATTCCGCATCAGCATCAAACTTTCAATATTTCCAAAAAGTCAACACCAGAGACCAAAGAGATTGAACTTTGAATTTATGAAACATTGTGGGAATTTCATTATTTCTGTAAAGCGTGTGCATTTGGCAGATGTTTTCCATGTCAAGTTTACTTAGCAAAGCGCCAAATCACAACAAAAGTTACAACAGGGTTTTTTGAAAACAGCAAGTGAAGACCGTACTCTTCCGAAAAGACCCCGCAGCACTTGGTGTGACGGTGGTGATGAAAAAGAAAACCCGCCTTTTAACTCATTCTTCTACATGGGCACATAATTGGGCTTCTACCTAGTTTTTGCTTTTTTTATATTGTACACAGTGCCAACCTCTAAAAATTCATAAGCATTGATTTATATCACATCCAAAGCTGGTGGTATGTGAATTCAGCTCTCCCTTGTGGACATAAGTGGTATTTGGAGTCATATGGGTCCATCTTCAATCCAACTGTGCTAAATGGAGAGTCTTCCTGGTCCCGTCCCACAACTGTCTAGAATAACATGAGCCGTGTAGTATTTCTATCAAACTTGATGAAGAAGTTATCAAAGAGTTTCTGGACAAATTCACAGATTTCATGATGGTAATACTTACTGTAATATAATGATCTTGGAGACTTTTTTTTTTTTTTCAAACTAAGAATAGAATAATTGGTATTTTTGTGTTTTGTGCACAAAAATACTTTTGTGATTTTTTTGTGATTGCACACACATAGGAAGAGGTTAAATGTAACTGATGCTGACAGCATATAGATAGATAGATAGATAGATAGATAGATAGATAGATAGATAGATAGATAGATAGATAGAAGGCCTTTATTAGTCCCACAATGGGGAAATTGCAATGTTACAGCAGCAGAGCATGTTACAGAGTAAGAATAACATTGTGTTATGTGCAATTAAAATAAATTAAATTCAATGTACAGAAACAGTAACAAAGTGCAAGTGAGGTAGGTGTGTGTGTAAGTGTGTGTGTAGGTGTGTGTGTGTTGCTAACAGTGCTGGTTGTGGACAGAGCATGGTTATTTCCACATATAACATAGTTTTGGAACTATCTAAGTTCAAGACTAAAAATAACCAATGAGCAGAACAGGTTAACCTGCAGTTTGCTTCTTTATCCTCCAAATATCTCGTTATACATGATCGTAATTATTGAAAAACAAAAAATCAAATCATAGCTTAGGTTCCAGCAGCAGCCAAATCTACCACGAGGTTACTTTCGGCTAAAATTCTATTTAAACATTTTCTCGTCTTTCTTTTCCCATATCTCTCTCTCCTTTTAGAGCTTGGGGGTTTGCTCAAGTATGTACGCCCCTTCCTCAACTCCATCTCCAAGGCCAAGGCAGCCCGGCTGGTCCGCTCACTGCTGGACCTATTCCTAGACATGGAAGCCGCCACAGGTCAGGAGGTAGAGCTCTGTCTGGAGTGCATAGAGTGGGCCAAGATTGAAAAGAGGACCTTCCTCAGACAAGCCCTAGAGGTGAGACTGGTGCCAGAGCGTTTGTTCATACCGACATAGCTCATATATCTTTCGAGTTCTTCTCCAGTCAGCTTTGATCAAGTGGGAACATGTTGTCATTCTCAAGTTATATCAGATAACTGCACCAGGATGCCCGGAATGATGCGTCTCATTGTACAGTAACCCAAACTGAAAGGGCCTACTAAAGATTAGGATCGATTTGTCTCTCGTCAGCACCAGCTGATTCGCAAGATGAGCTCTCTCATTTTCGACAGTTCTGCAGCATTCAGCTACTCAGCATTCAGCTACACCGGTTTGAGTGTCTACTGTTCAAAATGAAACTAGTATCCCTGGTCTGATGAAGCTGCGTTTGCCTTTTTACCTAAAAAGAAAACCCAACTTCCAGCTCGAATGGCGTGAATTGGTGCAACCGTAGTCACCCTGGTGAATCCCAGAGACTGAGCTTCATTGATGATGCCTTTTGATTGTCTTTGTGCGTGGTTTATTTGATTGAACCAAATCAAAACATCCCGAGACACTGATATGTTGGTTGCTCTCTTCTCTCCTTAGGCTCGTCTCATTTCACTGTATTTCGACACAAAGTGCTACCAGGAGGCTCTGCAGCTTGGTAGGTGTTGAATCCCGTGGAGATTTATCTTATTTGAGAATTACAGAAGCTAATAAGGAAAAACATTCTAACCCTATTTGCTTTGGATGATTCTAACTACCCACCCCAATATATTTCTTTGATTATGTAGTTTCTCTGAGGGGGAGAGGATTTTCACATATCTGAAGTAAAAATGCAAAAACCTCAAGTCAGTGTTAACCTTAATTTTTTCTCCAGAGTCCCAGTTACTGCAGGAGCTGAAGAAAATGGACGACAAGGCCTTGCTGGTGGAGGTCCAGCTGCTGGAAAGTAAAACGTATCATGCACTTAGTAACCTTCCCAAAGCACGCGCTGCCCTTACGTCTGCCAGGACAACCGCCAACGCCATCTACTGCCCACCCAAAATACAAGCAGCGTTAGACATGCAGTCAGGTATGTTGAAGGACAAACGCATAAGTCATTATTTCTGCCAAGGCCGTTAGGGTCAGTATCTGCTCTTTGTCCGTTTGTTTGGGAGCAGATTTAGAGAAAAAGTCCTTGATGGAGTTTCATCAAACTCGGTGGGAAGGTTGGATGTGTGACAGACGTGCAGATGTGGATGAAGTGGTGCATTCAGGAATTATTTTCTACTTGTTTGAACACTGCAAGATAGGGTTTAACAGTTTTTGTCAGTTATACTTATTACAATTACAGGAAGCCATAAAAGTTTGGAGTGGATGTGGATATGGGACTGCATCTGTCATTTTTTGACACTGGGAAAATCCTGACTGCACACGTGTTATGTTTAATTTAATTCAAATGAAAGGGAGTTGGGCCTTGGTGGACATGCTCCCTTCAGAGTGTCCTCTGTTATGATTCCTCTGGTATTTATAAGTGTGTGTGTGTGTGTGTATGTGTGTGGCTCTGCTTCCAGGGATCATTCATGCTGCAGAGGAGAAAGACTGGAAGACACCGTACTCCTACTTCTACGAGGCCTTTGAGGGCTACGACTCCATCGACAGCCCTCGCGCCATCACAGCACTCAAATACATGCTGCTCTGCAAAATCATGCTCAATGCGTAAGTGTGACAATGGCATGAAAACACAGGCTCACATAATACGTCTGTAATCATCGCATATCTACAGCCATTATTC
Source organism: Lophius americanus (assembly GCA_037951165.1). Classification (NCBI taxonomy): domain Eukaryota; kingdom Metazoa; phylum Chordata; class Actinopteri; order Lophiiformes; family Lophiidae; genus Lophius; species Lophius americanus. The sequence continues at coordinate 226,437 of JBBDHG010000264.1, read as the reverse complement.
AGATTCCGGGCTATAAATGTCTGAGTAAATTTTGCAGCTCTGGTGAAAGCCGGCGTGTCCATCTGCGTCTCATCCATGTTGTTTCTCTCTCAGGCCAGAAGACGTCCAGGCTCTAGTCAGTGGTAAACTAGCGCTGCGGCATGCTGGCAGACAGGTATTACTTCTTAATGTAATCATTTTCGGCCATGTGTTGAACAAACGTTCATTGTTCTGTAGAGAGAGAATGTGTGTTTTAGCAGTTGTGAATAGGACTACTTGAATGGATTAAGAAGTGTTTGCGCTAGAATAAGCAGCAAATGTTAGCTCGTCTGGTTTAGTGGATTGTTACAAAATGTTGGAAGTACAATAACTCTAGCCCCAGGTCCAATGCTCTAAGTTCAATAGTAAAAAAAACATTTAACTGGTTTCTTCCCGATCCAAATCAAACATTAACAGCTGAGATAGTTCAACACAACAGGTGTAAGGGTTTAATGACGGGTGTCTCTAGGTCTTTGCAGAGAGCCTTTAGCTGCAATGACCTGCTGCTAAGATGCTGCATAACCAGACACCAGCTTCTGGCAGAGCAGAGATCCCTAAAAATCTCAAACCGTTCCTCATGGGCCTCCAGGTCAAGAATATTCCTGGGTTTAACTGCTGAAACCACCTTCCTCAAATCTCACCAGAGACTTTCCCTGGGATTCAAGTCAGGTGACTGAAGAGCACTCTAAAACTCTCGAGGACTTCTTCTGGAACCACGCCTTGATGCACTTTGAGTTCTGATTAGCATTGATTCTGCTTCCTCACAGGTGGTGAGATGCTTTCTTCTAGAATTTCCTGATCTTTGATGGATGCCATTCTGTGATCCACTTCCATATTTCACTGTAGGCAGAGTGTTCTTCTTAAGATCTGCATATTTTTTCAGACACACCACTGATCCATTGAGCCCAAAAGTTCCAGTTTGGGTTCATTCTCCACAGAACAGCATCCCAGAACTTCTGGGTCTGCTATAGATTTATTGTAAATTTAGATTATAAAAGAAAAAAACATTGTGCTCTGTAGCTAAAGTCAGTCTATGAAGGTCGGTTCAGAGTTCTAACAACATCTGATTTATAAATAAGAATCTGATGAGGGAAGGTCTTTAGAAGGTGGAATAATTTTTTAGCCTTCAGTAAATAAATAAAAGCAGTGTTTGGTATTGACTGGCGAAGAACTGTCAAATCTGTTGAGCTATTTTAACTGTTGTTGTTTGATTTGGCTCATAAATAAAGCCAATATTAATCAAGCCAATCAACTTAATTGTTTTGCTACCAACGTAACTCCTAGGCTATAAAATCTTTGCTCATGATGGTCACTGCCTCTGAAATCATTTCCCAGTATGTTGAATCCAGAGCAGAATGACTTTTACTTTTCAGAAAACCCAGACTGCAGTTGTGTCGGTGGTCTTCTCTTATATCCCGTGTGAAGACAGAGTTCATTCAGACGAGAAAGAAGAACAGGATGGTTTCAGAACCAACTCACGCATTAAACATCTCTGTGGGCTATGAGTGATATAGTCTGTTATTGTCAAGAATATCTATAAGTTAAGAAAGTCGATAGGTGTAGCAGGGCGGGGCTTAGTTAGCAGTCATTTAAATGTCTTAATGTAAATATTTGAGTCGGATTTAAAACAGCTGTCTTTGGTCTTTATTTTATAAGCCATTGAGCCATCCCTTCCTTTTATGTTCTCTTTCCATAGACGGACTCTCTGAAGTGTGTGGCTCAAGCCAGCAAGAACCGGTCACTGGCAGACTTTGAAAAGGTTTGTGTCTTGGGTTTGATGCTGTATGTTGACTTTAGTGTTGATCGTATTCATCCTTTAACATTAGGAACTGTGACATTTGATTCTTCGTCGTTTCAGCCTCTGTCTTCATGTGTCATTAAAATGTCTCCCCAAGGCGCTAACAGAGTACAAAGCAGAGCTGAGGGACGACCCAATCATCAGCACCCATCTTACCAAGCTGTATGACAACCTGCTGGAGCAGAACCTCATTAGGGTCATCGAACCTTTCTCCAGGGTCCAGGTAATCTGTTAGGATTCAACCACAGTTTGTTCTGATTCATGTTGAGCCTCATCCAGCGCACAGAGGCTAAGTCAGATTTACATAAAATCAGTGGTCACCAATTTTTGTGCGATGGTTTGTAATTTTATTCTACTGACTTGTGTTGCTGTAGATAACATATGGTGATACACGTAAACGATCATGTTTTACCTTTTCTGTCTTCACCAACAGAAATGAAATAAGACATTTTTTAAAAGAAAGTGAGATCATGGTGACTCGGAAATGCAAAGAACGAATCCCATCATTGTGATGCAGCGACTGCAGATGATCAGTGGTTGTTCCAGCTGTAGTTGGGCTCAAAGTTAGAGACACCTCGTCCCACTCAGTCAGGGAGATGTGATCTGTGAAAATCACCTCTCTCACAGAGAAAAGTAGAGCCAAAGCGGGCTTTTTTATTTTCACTGCACATAAGGAGAGGAGAGGACATTCTCTCTTGCTCACAAGTCCCCAAAAGTTGCTGAAACTCTCCCTGGATTGCATTTCAATTCAACTTTGCACTTAAATTATGTCCTTGTCCACTCCATTTGGTAAGGAAAATGCACCGAGCAATTTGACAGATACAGCCTGAATGTCAACAGGAAAAAGGATTTGTGATTCATTGGAGAATGTCCTCCGTGGTAAACACTTCCTGAAAACGGTGGACAAGTTCTGCACCACTCTAACCAAATGGTCACAGAACTGTTAAGCATCTCTCACATTCTGTGCCAGTCTTTCCGGTTTTGGAAAGTGTGTCAACCTCTTGTTTCTCAACTTAGATATCCAAGGACTCCCTTTGACTTTGAATTAATTGACAGCGCTAATCATGTAACTCAATAATAATAAGCAATAAACCGCTGCAGAACTTTGCCTCCACTCAACCAATGGACTTCAGCATGTAGGAGCACATGGAAGAAAAAAATTGCGTTTTCCGCAATTGCGTTTTTTTCCGCCATCGTCTTCACCTGCGAGCTATATGTACAAATTTACAGTGACAGTATTGTAATCCGGCCAGTCGGGCTGCAGAGCAGGAGACTCTCATGTCATGTAATTTCCAGATTGGCTGAATTGAAGAAATATGTGAATGATACTTTTTTCTGATAGGTTGAAACATCGTTTAGTTTAAATTTATAGATAGAATTTTTTGACATTCTCTAAAGTGCTTGCAAATGATTATGACAAAAACAGAAAAGAAGAAGACGATAAACTAAATGAAGAAAATGTGTTCGTGATTATTATTAATAGGAAAAGTATACAGTTGTAAAAAAATATAGTTTGTTTTTGGTATTTTGTTAATATTGCAGAAGAGGCTTTGGAAACTCATGCTTGTTCTTCTGTTCCCTGACAGATAGCTCACGTTTCCCTCCTCATTAAACTCTCCACGGTAAGAATTACCTTCGAACTGTGAGACTGTGATCACACATGCTCGTCTAGTTGAAGTCATTCTTTAGATGAGAGAGAAATACTTGAAGCCTGATTGGGTTTGTTTTGCAGGGGGAGGTGGAAAGGAAATTATCACAGATGATCCTCGACGAAAAGTTTCACGGTACGTGTCCGCAGCTCTGCCAGGTCCTCCTACAGTCAGAGATCATTTTAAATCTTATTATTCTTGATGTTTCCTGCAGACGGATCCATTTTCACTCACTTTAATCTGAAGTTTCATGGATTTGTAGGTCACTTTGTGCCTGTGTAATTGTTTTTGTACCTAAACTGAAGTGGTTGTGTCTGTAACTGACAACCCTCCAATATCTTCTACTGTCATTTTATGTGTTCTTCACTTTACAGGTATTCTGGACCAAGGAGAAGGTGTCCTGATTGTCTTTGAAGAACCGGTGGTTGACAAGACGTACGAGGCGGCTTTGGAGACCATCCACAACATGAGCAAAGTGGTGGACGCGCTCTACAACAAAGCAAAGAAGCTAACATAAGGTCAGCCCTAGTAGAAGTGATCATGATAGTTTCTGTATGAGAGTTCAATAGAGTAAGGAAGCCAGAACATCACCTAAGAGGCTGAGATACCGTTTGGTATGTGATAACTAGGCTTGTCACAGTTACTGGATCTTTTTCTGATCAGTGTAATCACTTTTTGCATGATTGTTAAAATGATGAGTCCAATGTTATGGCTGGTCAGTGTGTTTCGCTCTTTGTTGTTACCATGATGATTAAATTACCGAAATAATCCTTTTCTTGCACCAGTTTACTGACTGTGTTACTAGCTTAGCAGTTAGCAGGAGCAGTTCCCAGACAGTTGTTATTTCACAAAGCAAATGCCACTGGTGGAAGGATGTTTACTCAAAGGATTTACTGTGGTTGAAGCAAGAGTTGGGCTGTCATGAATATAGAATTTAACATGTAGCAATTCTTCTTTTTCTGTCCACTTACAAGTCTAAAGGTCTTCGGCTTAATTTAACATCTCATGAAGAAGAAAGGACGTTTATATCCGTGTTCATATTTAGATTCTTGACTGAAAGCTTCAGTGAATGCCAATAGCCTTGATGGACCAGCGGCTGTGGCCGTCTGTCTCACTTCATTGAATTGAGAGTGTTGGTGGATTTTGTTTCAGATTGTTGGTATTAGCGGTTTTGACCACGACATTTTTGCTCCGAATTGTACAAATTGTCTCCTCGGAGTTATTGTGCTCTTCTTTTTCTTCAGCCGAAATCAAAATGTTTCTGCAGCAGGGCTGTGGTGTTTGGCTTTGCCACTAAATGATCCATGATGTTCACGTCAATAGATGTTAAATGCCTCGAGAGACAAACAGTCAGTGTCACTAAAGGCTAATTTAATTCTCTGCTCATAGCAGAATAAATGCAACCAGATGACGAGCTCCAGTAAACATCAAACGGTTGAAAACGGCGTGGAAATAGTGATGAAATGACTTTTCTGTTTTCATATAGCTGTTTAATTCAGATGAATGGGAGCCATTCTTAGCAAGAGCAAAGCAGAGCGACAGCATTATCTGTTTGAGTCGATCCACTTCAGTGTCCTGCTCAACAGTAGGACAACTGAACACTAATGTTTTTAGAGGGTAGGCTTAGTTTGACGTGAACGGCAATAAACTGAGCAGCCTCACTCAGGAAGGTAAAGCTACCATGGCTACAAACATCTCTTAAGTAAACCAAAAAAACACGAGAAAAACACAAATCTCGCAAGTTTTAACACCAGTAAGAGCAAAAATAGCTGCGGCGGAACAACACTGAGAACGTTCGCCCCAATGAACTTAATCACACACTTCAAATTTTTATTTGATTTAATCACCTTGAGAAACATGACAAGTTTCAAGAAGCGAACGCTAGAGTGGCAAAAGCTAGCGATAGTGAATGGGCAGCCATGAGCCCACTGCATGTATGTATGTATGCTGTCAGTTATGGTTTTTAAACGTGAGGAGAAAAGGAGTTGCGGCGGAAGCATTGGCACAACAAACTAAATCACACACTTCAAAATAAATCACCCGGAGGAACATACCAAGTTTCATGACGCTAACATTGGCATAGTGGCTAAAGCTAACAACAGAACGGAGCCAGTCAAGAGCCCTGAAGTCCCTGAACAAAGCCAACATGTAACATATGATGGACTGATCAAGGTTTATAAAGGTCATACAGTTTATTTAAGAAACCGTGAGAACGGAGCGTATATTCATTTCAACAAGTCAGATAACATACACAATACTTGTAATCTTTCAAAATAAGAGCACTTCAAATACAATTCTCCTTATGGTTTTAAAACTTTACTAAAACTATTCAGGCTTTATAAAAATTGCTGATCAGCCATGAAAATTGAAACTCTTGTTGTGATATTGAACTTCAAAAATGGACAGTCTAAGGTTTTCACTTTAAACTTCTTGAACCTCTAAGTAATGACAACGAAACAGGAAAATTGGCCACAGCAGCCAATCATTTTGTCATGTAGAGTTTGCAGTACTTTCTGTGTAGCATTAGGGATTCTCTGAGGTTTAGTAGACCTGATGGCAGTCCTGTTGGCCCTCTACCACAGTCTCACTCTTTCTATCTAAAACAATATGTCCCAGGCGTGAGAAGGAGTTCCGTGACACAGGCTGTGTGTCCCGAGTGTTATTGTTCACTGATTCATTAGTTACTGCCGTAAATGTGATCACAGCGATTCATTCCTCGCCACAGTCAAGGATGGTCATTACAGCAGTGGATACTAAGGCTATATTCAAATGGGAATAGTTTGTATATTCAGAATGTATGAGTGAAAAATTAAGCCCTATTGTCATGAAAGACGGTTCCAGTTCCGATTATTTTTTCAAAGTAATAATTTGTCTAGATTTCAGTGTAGACCTTCCGTAAAAAGAAGAAAAGATCGAAGGCAGTCTTGTGCTCGCGTGAGCAGCGAAGGTCATGGAAAGTCCTCCAGCATCTTCGACGTATTGGAGCATATTGACCTCTCTGTAAAATATACAGATGACTATGAAAATCAGGATCCATCAGTCATGGCCACATGTTTGAAGCGACACACAACAACGTCTTCTCTGCCACGGGATGTTTGTTGAGGTACAAAATCCTCTCGCGCATCCTCTTCAGTATGATGTTCCCTTCAGATCCTTACGAGCAGAACAGGATCCCAACAGTCCATGAATCACCAGAGGTACCGTAGGTTGTCCTCACCGCAGACGGGTGGACCTTTGGGCCAACAGAAAGCCCTGACCTTGTTTTAATTTAACTGCTGAATATTCAAAATCTTCAGTGATGGATAGTAACTAGGTAATTGTATTATTGCTGTACTTGTGTACAAAGTTGAGGTGCTTGTACTCAAGTATTTCCATTGTTGACTACTTTTATACTTCTACTCCCCCACATCTCAGAGGGAGAGCTTGTACGTTCTTCTCCACTGCATTCATCCGACAGCTGTAGTTACTAGTTACTTCCCAGATTACAATTCCTCATGTCCTTACTGTCTCGTGAAAACCAAACCTGCTCAAATGTATCAATTTTGAACGTTTGTGTCTGGATGGTTATAGAAAAGTGTCATACTTCTCAAGAAATCTAAATATTTGACTATACTAAGTAACCGGGAAGTTGGCTTTTTCTAAAAGGGCAGCAACGCTATAAACAGGAAATGACAATCTGGCAGATTTAATGACATAACATCAGATAAGGTAATGAGTTTACCTCAGGGTTCAGCAGCTACAGCAGTAAAATAGACTCAAACGTTAACACTGCAGTAATATTAATCCAAAAGCACGGAGATGATCCATTCCACTCCATGAGTACTTTTACTCATTTACTTCAATACTTTAAGTACTTCCTTCTGGTAATGCGTCATTTTAATTGAGTAAGGCTTTAGATGCAAGACTTTTACTTGTAGTGGAGTATTTTCACAGTGTGATATTAGTACTTTCAAGTAAATCATCTGAATACTTCATCCAGTACTGAATATTTTAGCATATATTTAAACATTTGACACGATGAAAGTCGGTTTCACTGAAGTCTTTCCGTACTTTACTGCAAGAGTTCAGAAAGTTCATGAAGTCAATGATACTTAAATCCTGGTAAACATATACATAAGGGGGTTTTGGGATCTATAATTCCTCAAAAATGACTTTCTATAATGCATTTTATGAAGAGAAAAAAAGAGGCGAATGTTGGTCAAATAAATCAAAGTTAATTTTAGTATTTAATCATTGAGATGCGTCCGGAAGCAGGTTCATCGTGATAAGGGAGTTCGGCTATCGAATAACTGACAAAAACAACCAAAGTTTGTGGTTGAACGAAGCAGCGACGAGCTGAAAGCACAAAGAAAGAAGTGGAAAAGAAAAGAAGCAGAGACATTCCATCAGTCCCTCGGTTGAACTGCAACCACAGCAGCTCGGTTATACGTTTGACCTCCAATACTGAGCAACGTGGAATAAGATTAGAGCCGGTAGGTAGCCTGACCTCCAGCAGAGCAGTCGTGTTTATTGTCCCACGCATGTCATATCCACGTAATTTGCCTCTCAGTGCCTCTGCTGTTACTTTACGGTTTGAGTTAGACAAAGAATATAGCCTTCATATGTAGTATATTTATTTAACTGGAGCACTAAGAACCGGCCAGTTCATCAAGTGTACCTTATAATCCACTAAATGTAAGGCTGCAGCCAGGAGAAGCTGAAGTAGGAGAGAATGTCCGGCCTGCGAAAACCTCATCAACCTTTAAAACATGTGTTAGTTCTGTTCTGTTTATGTCAAATCTAACTGCTGCTTCTCCTCAATCTGTCTTTGTCCCGCCGCTCAGAGTGGAGCCATCAGTCTGTTTGGTCGATCACTCCAACCAGGGAGGAGAGGAGGAGGAGGAGGATGAGATTACAAATATTTAACTACCCAGCGAGTAAACTGGCCAGCTGACCGCGTGAAGACGAGCCAACAGATCAACAAACTGACTGGTTGGACTCCTGCTCGTCTCCTCGTCTCCCCTTCCCTCCCGTCTCTCCTTCAGCCTGACGGCGGTTGATCTGCCGCGTCCGGTTTTTCCCCTATGAACACATCCAGGCTCTATGCCCCTCCCCTCGGATTCTACTGTTTGTCAAAGCGGACATGCCTCTCTGTTTGTCTTTGCACTGGCTGTCAGGAAATCTTGTAATATAACAAAGTAAATACCTATAGAATTCACAAACATACACCTGTCATAGAATACACAGACACACACCTGTCATAGAATACACAGACACACACCTGTCATAGAATACACAGACACACACCTGTCATAGAATATACAGACACACACCTGTTGTAGAATACACAAACATACACCTGTCATAGAATACACAAACATACACCTGTCATAGAATACACGGACACACACCTGTCATAGAATACACAAACATACACCTGTCATAGAATACACGGACACACACCTGTCATAGAAATACACGGACACACACCGGTCATAGAATACACGGACACACACCTGTCATAGAATACACGGACACACACCTGTCATAGAAATACACGGACACACACCTGTCATAGAATACACGGACACACACCTGTCATAGAATACACGGACACACACCTGTCATAGAATACACGGACACACACCTGTCATAGAATACACGGACACACACCTGTCATAGAAATACACGGACACACACCTGTCCTAGAATACACAAACATACACCTGTCATAGAATACACGGACACGCACCTGTCATAGCATACACAAACATACACCTGCCCTAGAACACACGGACACACACCTGCCCTAGAACACACGGACACACACCTGCCCTAGAACACACGGACACACACCTGTCCTAGAACACACGGACACACACTAGCTGTCCAGTCTCAAAGCCTAATCAGGGATCGCTTAATTCGGATCCTGAAACTTAATGAACATGATTTCCTGTGGTTTCAAAGAATTACACAGAGTCAAGAATAATTTTGAAAGTAGACAACAAGTTTCTCCCCTCACCCTTCGCACCCCAAGTTATCTCACTCACTCACAAGGCATCCTGGGATTCTTGGACCGCACTCTTTGGGACCATGCCACAAGAAGAGGAGGACATCAATCACTAATGGCGGGGTCTCCAGTTTTCCTCCGCCCTGCGTTCTTGCGGTTTGTTTGTATATAGAATAGCCGAGCGCCTCCGTTCATCGAAGGCCTGAAGGATCCGTGCTGTCCCCCTTTTTTTATAACGCATCAGAACACAGGGTTTCGTCGGTCACGTTGATTTTGATCCTCTATACGTGACGGAAGCTGTACATTTACGGGAACTCTTTTGCAAAGACTTGAGGGGTTAGCGTACATGACATTAAGACAAATGCTAATAAAAAATGAACTTGCACGTGTTGTGATTGTAGGATGTTGGGTCACTGGATTTCTTCTTTGGCTCATTGAGCTTTCATTTGTTTAATTATGAGTTTTCAATCGTATTTTGTGCTAAAAATGTTCCACGCTCTTCAGATTGCATCTTCGAAAAACAGGAATTTCCAACCAGCTGTAGCGGACTGACGAGACATCCCTAGTCGTATATGAGCAGCCAGTCAGTCGTAAAACGTGTTACCACGGTTACCGCTTACCTGTTGGCCCTGATTACTCATGTCTGCAGAGTAGATTAGCACTTTGAGATTTGATCCAAATCTAAAGTTCCTTATAAATTAAATGTATTATTATTATTATTATTATTAGATGACCAAAAGAGGGTCTGTTTGTGGCGCTATGGCGACTACATGGGAATTCACCACTTGAAATGTAACGATAACCTATATTACGTTCAGGAGGTCATTGCACTGCCACGTAAAAAAACATCCTCCAATACTGAAAACTAACAGAGGCATCTCAGAGGATCCTCCATCCTTTATTTTTAATTTGTTGTTACACTGGATTTTCACCAAGATATCTTGAAAGTATCATGTCAAACTGCCTCGTGTGACCCCAACCCAACATTGACTATCCCTGATCAGAACCTGAACATCATTTCTAAATATTTGTCCCAACCCGCCTCATTGGGTTCCGATGGCACCCCTTCTGGTTCGGTCAGGAACCCACACACTAATCTGAATTACAGCGTCTGTGTTCTCTCCACTGAATACATAAGAACCCTCCACCTACTGCATTATTTGTTCTCCCTCACTGTGATCCAAATCCGGTTCCAACATCCTGAGCAGTAACTTCAGCAGTCAGACTAAAGAAGTTTAGAAGAACAAAATAGAATCAGATGGAAATAATGGAAGTACAACTACTTCAAATTTGTACTCAAGTACAGTACTTGAGTAAGATACACGTGAGTCATCAGAGCAGACCACCGTCTTCCATCACTCTGTGGTCCAGCTCTGATGCTGATGTTTCCATCGTAGGAGCTGGGATCAACATGGTCGCTCTGACCGGTCTGTGGCTGTGCAGCTCGCTGTGATGTCACTCTGAGCTCTAACTCCTGTCCATTACAGCCAGCATCGACTCTGTCAGCAGTCTGTGCTGCAGTGGCTCCTCTGTGGGATCAGACCACACAGGCGGGCCTGGCGCGCCCATGACCCGGTTGCTGGTTCACCAGTTCTCCCTCAGTCCACCTGGAGGAAAGGTGTCTCTCAGATCCTTCCTATTGACCATTTTCTTGCTTCCAACATCAAATTCAGTCCAAATGTTGACTTGCTGGTTCGTGTGTCCCAACCGCTGACAGGTAACCATGGCAACCAGATAGTGTACGTTAATTCACTTCCCCTGGCAGGGGTCATAATATTATGGCTGGTCTACATTCTAGCATCACCAGCCCAAATAATGTTTCTACCTTTTGTCATTAGGACGTTTTAAATGTATTTTTGTACATGTGTTCAGAAGATCACTCCTGTCCAAAAGAATCTGGTGCTGACTGTTGTTCCGATGGGTTTTTTGGGGGGATGGTGGGGGGAGTGCTGGGGGTTTACGTGCTTGTCCTCTAGAAGTCCACGTCTGCCTCAACAGCGACACCTGGTGGCCAGATTGTGCCACTCATTAAATCTGATACTAACATCTCCCTCAGAAAACCGAATTTTCATTACAGCTTGTAAATGATTCATATGTTTAGTTTATAAAAAGGAGGCTTCCGCGTGGAAGCCGTGAAACTCTGGACATTTCACGAGACTTCGATGCCAGATTGGACCAAACAACGGAGAAAGAACTCTACCTGAATTTCCAGAACTGTGAGCTGCACACTCAGGTGGGATGGATGGTTCCAGGTGTCTCAGTCAACACGTGGAACGTTTTTCTTTAAAGTCTCCAGTCTCCAGTGAGAGTAAACATTGGATCCGCCGCGGCCTCCTGCTCCACATCTGCATGAGAATGGAGGCGTGAACACTCCCTATCTCCTCTCCGGTTCTCCGCGGAGATGTGTGAGCTGTTGTACGCGCAGGGCCTGAGGAGGAGAGGCTCGCTGCGGGGGGAGACAGAGGAGCCAGACAGGCGACACTCGGCGCGGCGTTGGCCTCGGGCGAGAGGAAGGGAGCGAGCAGAGGAGCCAATGAGGAGGAGACATCCACTCCTCTCCGCGCGGCGCGCCCTGTAATTACCGGCTCTAGTTGGGTTGGGTGCGCCACGGTGGACAGGCTGCTGCGTCAGGATCCAGACTGAGAGGAACTCTTCTGGTTCACACAGCTAGAACACCATGAACGGACAACCCTCACCTGCATTCGAGGAGAAGAAACCCCCCCTCCCCCTGGATGGGAGCTCCTGTCCTGCCGCCAAAGACCCGCTACCGGAGCCCTCATCCGCCGACTTTTACGGCGGACAGGATTTCTACCAGCAGCCGTACCAGCAGCACATGAACCCGTACGCCTACCACCACTACAACCTGAACGGGATGGCTCCAGGAGGCGCCTACCCCGTTGGGAAGGCCGAGTACCCGTACCCCCATGTGGGCTACAGGGAGCCCGGCGCGTTCAGCAGGGATTTCCAGTCAACGCTGCAGGACGCAGGTGAGTCCGAACCCCGAGTTCTGGGACATTTTCACCCAAAAAAGACACGATTTAAACATGTTCCACATCCACCTCTCACGCACACCTTCTCTCCAGGATCCAGCGGAACCGCACTGACCACCCGAGGCTCATGTTCTCCTCTCTTGGCCATAAAAAGCCTGTAATTGCGCACGGATTTTACGCACGAGGAGAAACGACCGTATCTTTATTCATAGCTTCTCCACTGGGCTCTAACTTGGCATTTCATGACATTCTGGAGCTGACGCACTTTAAATCTCCAATTTCTAAATATCCCTTCTAAGAATCGTTACCAACGAGGCAGAATTGCCTCAAGAGCAGCTGTTACCTAATGAAAATATAAGTAACAGCTGTAGAAAACGTAAAAACAAAGATCAGGGTTTCACCCACAAAAGTTCATGATCTCCAACAAAAATGATGCCGAAATGAATAATCCAGCCGCGTTAAACGCGAAGATGTCATTTATTTATTTTTAAATGTATAAATACATTTTCTGAGGGATTACAGTTTGGCTGTAAAACCTGGTCTCCTATCAGTCAGTCAAAAGTGGACCTTAAGTTCTGTTTTGCACATTTACTCTCGATGAATACTGCTTTATTTTGATGAATTCATGTTATTTTTTATGAATTCTAATACATTTTCTTTTGCTGAACATAGTGAAGTTGGGAGAGGTTCACTGTAAAAAAAAAATCAAAAAAAAAAAAAAATCACTGTTGCTTAAGAAAAAAGTGGCAGTTGTGGTCGTAGAGCTTCATAAAAAAAAGTCTGTAAGTATAAGAGTTGGCCTGTTTGCAACTGTGAATTACCGTCAATGATATATGCTGTTTGTCAACAGTTAATTACCATAAAAAAAACACTGTAAAACCAGTTGTAATTCACTTTAAAAATAACCAATCAAATATCTTCTAGAAGTGAGTTTTATTCAGTTCATGTTTTAATTTTCCATGGTGCATAAACCCCATTGATATCTTATATCAAACCTTCTGGAACGTAACAGTAAATTAGAGTATATTTAAGCTTTTTTTCTTCTTCTTCTTCCTCTTTCAAATCAACATTATTTAACAAATAGATCCAGTAAATTAAAGGTCTTGTTTCTGTAGTAACATGAAGTAAGATTTTATCCTGACGTTTTCAACATATTAGCTGAATAAGTGGCACAGCGGCAATGTTTTTGTCATGACAGTCAACTTTAAAGTCGTGGTATTTCTTCTTTTAGGGTACTTGGGTTCATCTGCGACGGATGTGGACTTTTGATTGATATTAGAGTCTTTTGCTATTTGACAGATTCTCACTGTGATTTTCTACAAACCTTTTTTTTTTTTAAATTTTTTATAGTGTACTAGAAAAGGAGGGGCATTTGTGAGGGTGGAGGAAAGGAGATCATTGCTGGGAGATAAAGGTTTCGCCTGAGGAGAACGGTTTGTGTTTGGCAGAGGAGCTGACACAGAAGCCTACTTTACCGTTGATTTTTATTCTCTCGCTCCAAAAGTGTTGGGACTGAAGCCTCGGCCCGGTTTAAGTGTCTTATTTCCGCTTCACCGTTGTCAGGGAGGAAGAATGAATTCAACAAACAACTGCCTCATGTGCAAATAAACAATATTCAACCTAAGCAGTTTAATCAATAACGGGGTCAGAATATTAGCTAAGTCTTCCCTTCAGGGAAAGTCCGGTAGTAGCCGTGGATGAAATTCGCCCACAGGACATTCCTGAGTGGAAGTATGTAGTAAATTGTAGTATATTGTAGTATATTGTGGTATATAATGTAGTAGTATATAGTATTATTGTGTGGAACTGCATCACACGGACCTTTCCAACGTCTCCTAAGTTTCTCTCCAGCCGGAGGGTGTTAAGAACTTCTTTTTTTATTTTTTTATTTACATTTGGTCCTGTCTGTGTGGAAAGTACAGTGCAAAAGAAAAAAGAAAAAAGAAACCAGACCAACTGGTGTATGTTCTGTGTTTCTGACATTCCTGTCGGGAAAATAACTCCTGGAAATGGCCTCAAGGGACTTTGGCCCACAGCCACGCACATCAGGTGTCACGACATGTCAGTCAGCCTTGGCCTTTGAATCCTCCAACGATGACGGCTCCTTATCACGCCGGGCCTTTGGCCACACCAGAACCAATAAATAAATAACTACAAACACAGGAGATAAAAATAAGCCAGTGATAAAAACTAATGTGCTTCCAATGAGGAATAGATTAGGTCAATATCAGGGACAAAGTGGCGAAAAGTAGCTCTAGAAAAACACTTAAGTCATAAATAAAAGGGCTTGATTTTCATCTTTCAAAAAGATTAACATTCTTAGAGTAATTAAAAAAAAAAAATAACTTAGATGCCTTTTATTAGTTATTGGAAGTATTTGCATTAAAAAAGAAAATGCATTAAAAAAAAAGAATTTTTTTTTCCTGGTTCACTTAAAATCTAAAAAAGTTCCAAACTACATTTTGTTCCATTTAAATCTCATATATTTCATCCTAGGGGATTAAATATGAATTTATTCATAACACAAAATGAATTCTCGAACGTTAATTGAATTAAAATGTGCTGCTTTACTTTTTGTCAAAGGTAACATTTTTAACTTTAAATCTACTGAGTGCCAGAACCGAGGATTGAACCTTTCAAAAAAACTCATTATGTCCACATTTTGAATTGAAAATAAAGGTTAATGATTCATTTGTTAAAAGAATACATTTTAATTTTATTTTTTTAAACTTCCCCTTCGGTTGATGAAGTTCTGAATAAATTACATCTGCGCCTTCAGCAAAAAAGAATAAATATTGTATAAATCCTGTAATATATATATATAATTTAGTTCATATTCAAATTAAACTGTAAGAAAACAAGAAAAAACTCTATTGACTAGTAATAAAAAACAATAACTCGGATCCCTTTTATTAGTTATTGGAAGTATTTGCATTAAAAAAAAAGGGAAGAAATCTTTTTCCTGGTTCAGTAAAAAACTAAAAAAGATCCAAACTATGTCTTGTTCCATTTTAATCTCATATATTTCACCCTAGGGGATTAGATACGCGCTGAAAGGAACAAGTTCTGGTTGTTTATCTGAAAGAACACAGCAGAGAAATGGGATACGAGGATCAGAGCAGAGGACAGGGCGAGCGGAGCGCTGAGCCTGAAGGCTACATGAAAAGCCTCCCATAAATCTGCCTCCGTCCTCGGCTGTGGGAGACACTCCGACCAAAATTATAAGTTCAGAGTGCTGGCGGAATTTCTTTGAAATATGCTGCATTCGTGGCTATTTCGGAGCTCAAAGCTCTGCACAGAGTGTTCTGGAGAGACCCGGTTCTTGTTCCATTCACTGCTGGATAAAAAAAAAAAAACCCGACTTGTGTGAAATGTTCTGCTGCGGGTTTATATCAGACATGGCTTCTTTTTTTTCTCTCCCCTAGTGAAAGAGGAACCAGAAGTGGAGGTTCGGATGGTCAACGGGAAGCCCAAGAAGGTGCGTAAGCCGCGGACCATCTACTCCAGCTACCAGCTGGCGGTCCTGCAGAGGAGATTCCAGTCGGCCCAGTACCTGGCCCTGCCGGAGCGGGCCGAGCTGGCCGCCCAGCTGGGCCTCACGCAGACACAGGTGAGGCTGAAGGGAATCACAGCGTGGTCAAAATGGCTCATTTTCGTGAAAAGAAAAAAACTGGTTTTCATGACAACTGGTTCGCTGAGACAGATGTTTTTGCTTTTGGTGTAAAAAAAAAGAAAAGAAGACGATTTAAAAAAAAATGCATCCATCCAATTGAAAATACCGTAGACGGCACGGCAGGGCCAGTAGGTGGCAGTGTAGCTTTGCGAGCTCAACCCTAGAGAATGAGACCCGACGCTGTAACGACCTCTGGTGGAGCGCTGACAGGAGACGGAGAGTCGATGGGGTCGGACCCTGGCCAATAACAAACAGCAAAAGCGAAGGTGTTAGTAGACGCAACTTATTCTCACTGTTGTCAAAGTCAAACTTCGGCGAGGAATGTTTGCGACGTCGCGACACGAAAGCCTGTCGGCATTGAGATTCTCCAGACGTCAGCAAGAGATGGAGGACAAGCTGGTCATAATCAGTTATCAGTCCGTGTTCGGATGACGACCCCACACTCGGCGCCATTTGGTTTCTCTTGAATTCCGCTTTTAAGGCAGAACTTGTGTTTACTTAAGTCAGAGTTGATGATGGGGGGGTCTTTGGCGTTACTTGCTCCACCGACTCAAACGATGGCGCCAGAGCCTTTGTGCGAGATGCGCATGAAGCAGGGCAGTACCAGCGTCAGTCACTAGGGGCAGCGTAGCCACGACTCTCTATGACTCGGCGGAGAAAAGTTAGAAGATATTGGTCTTAGGAAGCTGCAGTCCTTTGAAGTCTCGGTGATGCCTCAACGCGAAGAACACAAGGTGAATAAAAAGTAAAAAAACAAACAAACAAACAAACTCTGTATCAAAGGTCGTGTTATGACCTCACAGACAACGCGTACTTTATTCACTACATACATGATCGCAACTACTGCTGTCTCCTTCTAGTATCTTCTTCTGGAATGATGGGGAAATGGACCCTGAGACGGACTGGAGGTCCGGCGCAGCCTCCGTTGTAATGATGGTGTTGTATCGGGCCTTTGTGGTGAAGACAGAGCTGAGTCATGAGGCAAAGCTCTCAATTTACCGGTCCGTCTACCTTCCAAGCCTCACCTGTGGTCATGAGCTCCGGGTAGAGACAGAAAGAATGAGGTCAAGGATACAAGCGGCTGAAATGAACTTCCTTTTATAGGGGGGCTGGACTCGGCCTTAGAGGTACTGAGAGGAGCTCAGATATCTTCAGTGTCTCTTCTCCGTCATGGCGAGACGAGCCAGTTCCCTCTTTGAACATTATTCAAAGAGGGAACCTTCCCACGGCGGAAAACATTCAACGATTTCACTCTGAGCCTTGTGTAGCTGGTTTGATTATCCATTTAACTGGTTTGATTATCCATTTAACTGGTTTGATTATCCATTTTACTGGTTTGATTATCCATTTAACTGGTTTGATTATCCATTTAACTGGTTTGATTATCCATTTAACTGGTTTGATTATCCATTTAACTGGTTTGATTATCCATTTAGCTGGTTTGATTATCCATTTAACTGGTTTGATTATCCATTTAACTGGTTTGATTATCCATTTAAAAGGGAAAATAGTTCTAGTTTGAGTTAACAAAGGGCTTGAAAAAAGGAAAAAAAAGAAAAAGAAGGGATTTTGGATGCAAAATCCCGCCTATTTCCACTGGGGGGAGCTGTGCTCACATACTACATCCTCCAGTTATGACATACTTATGGAGTTATTTTTAAATGTAACATTACTCATAGTTTAAAAAAAAAAGAAGAAGACATTGCAAGAACTAAGTAGAAACCCGATTATGATAATTATCTTTATTACTATTAATGGAATACACAAATTGGCATGGCAACGACGTGACATTACTGCTGCAATCACTTAGATATGATCTAAGTCAGACTTAAGTACGGATCAACACAACATCTGTCGTAAATTTGCTTCGTGCAGTCATAACCCTCCGCTGTAATGCTTCGTTATTATCTTTGCTCATGTGATAAAAGAACAACACCCGTGGCGCTGATTCTCTCAGCGGAGCTGCTGTTAATCCTTGCTCAGTGTTATGCTAGGTTAACACGCGCCAGATTTAAAAAAAACAAAGCCATGATCACAATCCTCCGCAGCTCCAAACATGTCATGCCCTGATACAGTTCAACGCGCTGCACACAGATAGGAGTCCGAGGGTTTTACCGCTGGTTCCAGCAGACGAGGTCTTCAGGTCCTTCCTCCCGACAAATATTACCCACGGCTAACGTTTATAGCTGTCTGGGATTATATTACAATATAAAGGACAACAACAGACAACAGTTACAAGGGGATGTGATCTAATACAGTCTGGTGTTTCCAGGAGATGTGATCTAATACAGTCTGGTGTTTACAGGAGATGTGATCCAATACAGTCTGGTGTTTACAGGAGATGTGATCTAATACAGTCTGGTGTTTACAGGAGATGTGATCTAATACAGTCTGGTGTTTACAGGAGATGTGATCTAATACAGTCTGGTGTTTACAGGAGATGTGATCCAATACAGTCTGGTGTTTCCAGGAGATGTGATCCAATACAGTCTGGTGTTTACAGGAGATGTGATCTAATACAGTCTGGTGTTTACAGGAGATGTGATCTAATACAGTCTGGTGTTTACAGGAGATGTGATCTAATACAGTCTAGTGTTTACAGGAGATGTGATCCAATACAGTCTGGTGTTTACAGGAGATGTGATCTAATACAGTCTGGTGTTTACAGGAGATGTGATCTAATACAGTCTGGTGTTTACAGGAGATGTGATCTAATACAGTCTGGTGTTTACAGGAGATGTGATCCAATACAGTCTGGTGTTTACAGGAGATGTGATCTAATACAGTCTGGTGTTTACAGGAGATGTGATCTAATACAGTCTGGTGTTTACAGGAGATGTGATCTAATACAGTCTGGTGTTTACAGGAGATGTGATCCAATACAGTCTGGTGTTTACAGGAGATGTGATCTAATACAGTCTAGTGTTTACAGGAGATGTGATCTAATACAGTCTGGTGTTTACAGGAGATGTGATCTAATACAGTCTAGTGTTTACAGGAGATGTGATCCAATACAGTCTGGTGTTTACAGGAGATGTGATCCAATACAGTCTGGTGTTTCCAGGAGATGTGATCCAATACAGTCTGGTGTTTCCAGGAGATGTGATCCAATACAGTCTGGTCTGGTGTTTACAGGAGACACCTGTAAGACACCTGTAAGTCTGGTGTTTACAGGAGATGTGATCCAATACAGTCTGGTGTTTACAGGAGATGTGATCCAATACAGTCTGGTGTTTACAGGAGATGTGATCTAATACAGTCTGGTGTTTACAGGAGATGTGATCTAATGCAGTCTAGTGTTTACATGAGATGTGATCTAATGCAGTCTGGTGTTTACAGGAGATGTGATCTAATACAGTCTGGTGTTTACAGGAGATGTGATTCAATACAGTCTAGTGTTTACAGGAGATGTGATCTAATGCAGTCTAGTGTTTACAGGAGATGTGATCCAATACAGTCTGGTGTTTCCAGGAGATGTGATCCAATACAGTCTGGTGTTTCCAGGAGATGTGATCCAATACAGTCTGGTCTGGTGTTTACAGGAGACACCTGTAAGACACCTGTAAGTCTGGTGTTTACAGGAGATGTGATCCAATACAGTCTGGTGTTTACAGGAGATGTGATCCAATACAGTCTGGTGTTTACAGGAAATGTGATCTAATACAGTCTGGTGTTTACAGGAGATGTGATCTAATACAGTCTAGTGTTTACAGGAGATGTGATCTAATGCAGTCTGGTGTTTACAGGAGATGTGATCTAATACAGTCTGGTGTTTACAGGAGATGTGATCTAATACAGTCTAGTGTTTACATGAGATGTGATCTAATGCAGTCTGGTGTTTACAGGAGATGTGATCTAATACAGTCTGGTGTTTACAGGAGATGTGATCCAATACAGTCTGGTGTTTCCAGGAGATGTGATCCAATACAGTCTGGTCTGGTGTTTACAGGAGACACCTGTAAGACACCTGTAAGTCTGGTGTTTACAGGAGATGTGATCCAATACAGTCTGGTGTTTACAGGAGATGTGATCTAATACAGTCTGGTGTTTCCAGGAGATGTGATCCAATACAGTCTGGTCTGGTGTTTACAGGAGACACCTGTAAGACACCTGTAAGTCTGGTGTTTACAGGAGATGTGATCCAATACAGTCTGGTGTTTACAGGAGATGTGATCCAATACAGTCTGGTGTTTACAGGAGATGTGATCTAATACAGTCTGGTGTTTACAGGAGATGTGATCTAATACAGTCTGGTGTTTACAGGAGATGTGATCTAATACAGTCTGGTGTTTACAGGAGATGTGATCTAATACAGTCTGGTGTTTACAGGAGATGTGATCTAATACAGTCTGGTGTTTACAGGAGATGTGATCTAATACAGTCTGGTGTTTACAGGAGATGTGATTCAATACAGTCTGGTGTTTCCAGGAGATGTGATCCAATACAGTCTGGTGTTTCCAGGAGATGTGATCCAATACAGTCTGGTCTGGTGTTTACAGGAGATGTGATCCAATACAGTCTGGTGTTTACAGGAGATGTGATCTAATACAGTCTGGTGTTTACAGGAGATGTGATCTAATACAGTCTGGTGTTTACAGGAGATGTGATCTAATACAGTCTGGTGTTTACAGGAGATGTGATCTAATACTGTGAGACGTGCTTAAGGCCTGCTGATCTCCAATGATCCAATAACGGCTGTTTTCACCGGTTTTTGTTCTTTGTAGATCGTCTGAAGAACATTATGTACAAACTTAACACAAAAACCCCTAACAGCCGACTGGACCTTTGAAACACAATAAATCGTAGAGACACACGGTGTATACCGAAAACTTAAATGCAACTTCCAGTTGTAATGGAGCTAATTAAGTTAAGTGGCTAAGACGTGCTCTGTGGTCAACTTAGCAGAAATGCTAATTTTGTGTTTACACTCAACTTCAAGTGTCATTTTTTCTTTGTTAACTTTCATTAAGTTACTGAGCTCAGGCAATATTATGTGCTAAACTTGGTAAAATGCTAATGTTAGCTAACGTTTAGTTACTTAGGTAGGTCAAGTTGTGAGCTAAACTTAGCACAACTGCTAATGTTAGCTAACGTTTAGATGCTTAGCTAGACTGTGCTGCTGGTAAACTTAGCAGAGATGCTAAAAGTTAGCTTTACAGACTGTAAATCTCTGGAGAAAAGAGACGTAATTTGTGTTTCACAATGCTCTGCGGAAGAGTTATTGATCCCAAATGCTCAGATGGGTTGATGGTGGAGGTGGGACTGCATCAAGGACCGGCTATGAGCCCCTTCTTCTTTACTATGGTGATGGACAGGCTGACAGATGAGGTCAGGCAGGGGTCTCCATGGACAATGATGCTGGAGGATGACGTGCTGATCTGTCGTGAGAGCAGGGGGCAGGAGAAGGAGAACCCGTTGAGGTGAAGGTATGCGCTGGAGAGAAGAGTAATGAAGGTCAGTGGCGGTGAGACATAAAACATGCGTGTGAGCGAAAGGGAGGAAGGTGGAGCGGCGAGGATGAAGGAGTAGAGGTGGAGAAGGTGCGGGATTTGCAGAGGAGGGACAGTCGACCTATTGGTAGAAAGATGCTGGAGATGGAGCTGCCAGGCAGGACAAAGAGGGGAGGACCAGAGAGGAGGTTTCTGGGTGAGGTGAAACAAGCAGTTGGTTGGTGTGACAGAAGAAGAGGTAGAGGATGTAGAGAGGAAAACAGATGATCCGCTGTTGCGACACCTAAAGGGAACAGCCCAAAGAAGAGCCAGCTGCTTACTCAAGGAGTCCAATAGGAGAAATTCAACTAACATTGTTTGATCTTTTGTCAGTGCTTAAGTTTCTTAACGTTGCCTCAAACGTTGATTGCTCTTCCTCACAGGTCAAAATCTGGTTCCAGAACCGTCGCTCCAAGTTCAAGAAGCTCTACAAGAACGGAGAGTTTCCACTCGGGGATCTTCCAATCGAACACAGTCCAGACGCCAGCGATTCCATGGCCTGCAACTCTCCCCCCTCCCCGGCAGTGTGGGAAAATAACAACAACAGCAACAACAGCAGCAGCAACAACAACAGCAACACCACCAACAGCAGCAGCAGCAACACCACCAACAGCAGCAACACCACCAACAGCAGCAACACCACCAACAGCAGCAACACAAACAGCAGCAACACAAACAGCAGCAACACAAACAGCAGCAGCACAAACAGCAGCAGCAAGACTAATGCAATGATGGAGCCCACCAGCAGGGGTCAAAGCAACTATCTCCTTCCACTCGATTCCGCCGCCGCCTGTATGGCAGACTACACGCACCAGAACTGGTACCTCCAGCAGGGGGCGCATTTAGGTCTGACACAGCCAGAACCCACGCACCACACACCATCAACAACGCCGTCAGCCACACAGAGCATGGGGGCCGTCTACTGACGCTGAAACGGCGCCTTGACTGTCTCCTCAGACGCAGCGGGATGTTTTTTGAGTGATTCGAAGGGGTTGACCCGAAGCAGCGGTCGTTAAAGATGAGTCATGACTGTAAAACCCGACACGCATGTTGTAAAACAGGCTCTTCTACACCGAGCTTGGATCGAGAACAGCGCCGGCGTCGGAAAGTTATGAACTACAAACACCACAGCGCAGAGGTTCTGATGGCGTTCAGGGTGTTTGTCAGATATCTTTAGTAGATTATTTTGTACATGTAATATTTTAAATATGACCCTATTTATACTTTGATCCTTTCATATTTGTGTTCGGGCTTCTTAAAGCGTTCTCACTCTTAAAAACCAAATACTACTGACATTCCTCTTCGCTTTGCAGCAAGTAGAAGAGCGACACGCCAACATCGGGAACTTTACGACGGTTAACATGTAAAACTGTTTGATGAAGCTCAGATTAAAACCACTGAAAGGCCGACGACCTTTGAAAATGATGGAAAAAAAAATCAAGCAAAGAGAAAATGAACACGGACACTGCGATGAGCTCTGAGTGGGTGTTTTTATTTTATTCTTGAACATGATATCAGAGAAAGACGAAAGACGTCACCGAGGTTCCAAAGGAAGGATCTTCTTCTTTTCTAATGTGTGATTAATCAGCTCCTTCAAATAGCTTTAAAAGTGTTTTTTCACACGTTTGAGAGAAGTGGCCGCGCTGTTCCAGTGGGAAACAGAAGCACACGGGCCTCCGCCACAAACCGGGTTCGCGGGAGTTGAAGCTCACAAGATCTTCGTGAGTCATCAGTCAACATTGCCTTGAGAGCATATCAACATATTGTTACGACGTTGGAATCCATGACAGTTTGTCTTGAGCGACGTTTGGCAAGGTAATGTAATCGCTGTAATCCAAAGAAGGCATATGGTCCGACTTGTTTTCTCAGGAGAGGATAAACAAAACCTTAAGGGCGTAGTTCGATCAGAGATGTACAGAACCAAATAGTTGTTGGGTGTGACTGTTATGGAGTCTCGTTCTCTGAAAAATGCTCCTACCATTTTTTCCTGCCTGTGCGTTCCTTTTTTTTCTGTCAACTGAAATCAAAAATGGCAATTAAATAGTATTTTATAATTTTATATGCTTAGTATTTCTGTGCTGTCGAGGGGTTCTGGAGTGGAGTCTGAGGAATCCAGATTTTTAAGCTCTAAGAAACTAAAAATGTTGCCGCCCACAATTCACATCAGAGACGGTTGTTTTTGTCAGTTTCTTTCCCCGTCAGTTTTTTCCCCGTCAGTGTTTTTTAAAAACTTTTTTCATAATGTGAGAGCTGAGAAAAACTTAAAATCACTGACATTCTTCCATCTATTGACCAGTGAATTAAGAGGCGGGGCTTAGTGGCATTGATTATGAAGCGTATTTGGAAACAACCGTCATGGAGGCCGTGTTTGTGGTGGCAGCTTCTCACAATCTTGACTCAATATTATTTTATTACTCGATCAAACCCTCCAGTCAGGGTTTGATCTAGTCAGATTTTCACGGGGTGGCGAGAGAGTGGTGTGGAAACATTGAGGGGTGGCAATTTTTATTATAAATCAATGTATGGAAAAATATACTCTTGTAAATTTCCAAGCAGCAGGAGATTATTAAAAACTGGTGTGGCAGTCGGGGGGGGGGCACTGTGTCTTCTAGGGGTGGCACCTGCCCTCGCTTGACTCCAGGAAGCCTTGGTCTCCTGTTGAGGTCGCCGATTGGTTCATGTGACGTTGACAACGTTCACGCGTTCACAGCATCATGCCACCCAAACGTTACTTTCATGATTTGAAGATGAGCTTTCGTTTATCGTTGTCATGTTTCAAATGGTTTATCCTTCGAGCGGCCATTTCTCCTGGACTTTGACGTAGATACAGCCACCAGGTGGCAGCGGAGAGTCAGGTAGAGGATTGGAGGTGGGGTACTGGTAACGAAGACGGAGACAGCGATTCGCTCAGTTAAGATTCGTCGGGTCATTTCAAACTTCGTGACAGGCGGACGAAGAGTTTTTTTTTCCATTTTCAATTTTCAATTGACAGCCAACATTTACCATCCAGACGATCTGCCTACGAAAATAGACACAGCAGCAAGCTTTTCCACCATTTCCACGGCGACTGGTTATGAGGACCATCCAATGTACTGAATGTTTGGTTTCCTGGAACGTGACGAAGACGAGCCCGTTGACTCTCGGCCAGATCTGTCTCACATGACCGCCGTCCCGCGAAGGTTCTGAGTCTATGAAGTCATAGTAAGCCCTACTGACCCTCTGACACCAAAATAGTATTATTATATGACAACAGATGGCAGTGAAGAGTCAACGGCTCAATGGAAAATGCAAAATGGAAAAAAAACCCTGAAATGGCGGGAGGTGAGGTTGTGATCATGAAAATGGTCAGTAAGAAGTTGTGCAAGGATTGGTAGCGATGTTTAGGTTTTTTCTTCTTCTTACTCGTCTTCAGAAACATTTAGTCTGTTCTTGCTTGAATTGTGGCTCCACTCAACCCAAAGGTTCCCTCCGGCTCCGCCCCCTTTCATCCACTCAGTTCATATCCATTAGCTTTCACCAAACACGCACAAATAAGGACAGAAGAAAGGCAGAGAGTGGATGGAAGGCTCCGCCCTTATTTAACACTCCTCCCGAACAAGTCCGGCATCGAAAAACAAACGCTTCATAAAAGAAAACGACCGCCCAATCAGGACGGACGTTCCTCTGGACTATTTCTGAGATGTCGGGGCTGAATATTGTCGTAAAGTCATCCCAGAATAAGCTTTGAACCGGACAATTCCTCCTGAGTGATCTGGTGGTGCTTCCTGACACACATCCCTCTTCTTCACATGGAACACACATCTACCAGTTGGCGCCAGAATAAACTGATGGTGGGGTAGCGGCAGGTTATTTGGGTGGTTTCCAGGTGCACCGCGGATCGGGCTTCACTTCCTGCTCGCCCAACACCCCGCATCAACTCTGTCAGAAGCAGTGCTAACTCACACATTTGAACAGCCAGCGGTACTTTTTCTATCGCCATGTGATCCGTCCTCAGGTGTTTTATTCATAGCGTGGACCGTAGATCAAACGTTGCCCAGCGTTGTGCCTTAGAGGAGTGTGTTCGTCGTCAGAAAATGGGTAAAAACAATAAAATGTTTTCATTTTCATTTGAGGGTATTACTGTCTTACTCACACACAAACACACACACACGCACACACACGGACATACAAACACACCCTAACAAAGGTGTGTGCTGACGGTGCTTTCCTGTGGGAGTGAATTAGTCGTCAGATGCAGGTTGCACCCATCTATATATCTCACACACACTGACACATACATACACACTCACACACACACAGACACGGACTCACACACAGACACGGACTCACAGACACACAGACACACACACACACAGACAGTGCGTGTAAAGGAGGTTGTGGGAGGTGACAGTGCAGCAGACACTCTGGAGTCTCTGGATACTAATAACACACCACCGACACAGAGAGAGACGGGTGTACACCTCTTTCATGTGGCGCACAGTTGGAAAGGGGTGGAGGGATTTGTGTGTGTGTGTGTGTGTGTGTGTGTGTGTGTGTGTGTGTGTGTGTGTGTGTGTGTGTGTGTGTGTGCGTGTGTGTGTGTGTGTTTGTGCAAGACAAACAAAATGCTCTCCTCCTTTCAACCAACCAAACACACAGGTTAGCCAACAAAAAGAGGGCGAGGAAGAAAAGAAGAAACACAGAAGCTTCAAGGCCACGCACAGAAAAACCAGGACCTCTGGGCGTCCGATGCTCCGCCGATCTGGAGGAGTCCTCCGCAAATATCCGCTGGAAAGAACTGCAGAAGAGTTTGAATGTATCCCTAAGAGTGTCAATAATTCATGATAGCATGACGTGGAAACAAACCCAGCTGGGAGAGTTCAGCTGTTGCTTGTCACGGCGAGCTCAGAGCGCCTGACTTCACCGCGTCGTAGTGAATCTCTGACTGAACGAGATAAATAAATGAGATGGGGATTGTTTTCTGCAACTGTTTGTCCTGTTCAGGGCGGGGAAGGGGGGCTGGATCATATCCCAGCTGATAATGGGCCATCGGCTGGGATATGACCCAAGCTTTTCGTCTCATCTCATGATCTCTTCTTATGTCATTTATCTCATTTCATCTCATCTCTTCTTATATTATTCCATCTATTCTTATGTCAACTCATCTCTTCTTATGTCATGTCATCTCTTTCTATGTCATTTCAACTCTTCTTCTATCGTCTCATCTCGTCTTATGTCATCTCATCTCTTCTTATATTATTCCATCTATTCTTATATCAACTCATCTCTTCTTATGTCATGTCATCTCTTTCTATGTCATTTCAACTCTTCTTCTATCGTCTCATCTCGTCTTCTATCGTCTCATCTCTTCTTATGTCATCTCATCTCTTCCTATGTCATTTCATCTCGTCTTCTATCGTCTCATCTCGTCTTCTATCGTCTCATCTCTTCTATCGTCTCATCTCTTCTTCTATCGTCTCATCTCGTCTTCTATCGTCTCATCTCGTCTTCTAGCGTCTCATCTCGTCTTCTATCGTCTCATCTCGTCTTCTATCGCCTCATCTCGTCTTCTATCGTCTCATCTCGTCTTCTATCGTCTCATCTCGTCTTCTATCGTCTCATCTCTTCTATCGTCTCATCTCTTCTATCGTCTCATCTCTTCTTCTATCGTCTCATCTCGTCTTCTATCGTCTCATCTCGTCTTCTAGCGTCTCATCTCGTCTTCTATCGTCTCATCTCGTCTTCTATCGTCTCATCTCGTCTTCTAGCGTCTCATCTCGTCTTCTATCGTCTCATCTCGTCTTCTATCGCCTCATCTCGTCTTCTATCGTCTCATCTCGTCTTCTATCGTCTCATCTCGTCTTCTAGCGTCTCATCTCGTCTTCTATCGTCTCATCTCGTCTTCTATCGTCTCATCTCGTCTTCTATCGTCTCATCTCGTCTTCTATCGTCTCATCTCGTCTTCTAGCGTCTCATCTCGTCTTCTATCGTCTCATCTCGTCTTCTATCGTCTCATCTCGTCTTCTATCGTCTCATCTCGTCTTCTAGCGTCTCATCTCGTCTTCTATCGTCTCATCTCGTCTTCTATCGTCTCATCTCGTCTTCTATCGCCTCATCTCGTCTTCTATCGTCTCATCTCGTCTTATATCGTCTCATCTCGTCTTCTATCGTCTCATCTCGTCTTCTATCGTCTCATCTCGTCTTCTATCGTCTCATCTCGTCTTCTATCGTCTCATCTCGTCTTCTATCGTCTCATCTCGTCTTCTATCGTCTCATCTCGTCTTCTATCGTCTCATCTCGTCTTCTATGGTCTCATCTCGTCTTCTATCATCTCACCTCCTCTGATCCTCACAGGTCGGGTACAGAGAAACAGAAATGCATTCATGCTCCAATTCACATCTACGGATGATAAAGATTCACTGAGTTCACGTGTTTCTGGACCGTGACAGGAACCCGGAGAACCTGGAGAACCTGCATAGAATCCACACAAACCAGAGGAGAAAATTCAAACCCTACGCGTAAAGTCCCCGAGGTCGGAGGTGGAATTGAACAAACATTCTTGAGTAATCCCACAAACAGACAAGCACAAAACTATAAAAAATGAAAAGCTACACTCAAATCAAAATGAATCGTATTCTCCAGAGAATCCCAATAATATCAAAGCTAAAGCATGAATTTTGCTCCTCGCTGTGATAATTCAGTGTTTCTGAACTCCGACACCTGTTTTAAATTGTTCGATCTTCACCGTATCCAGCCGTTAGCAGGATTTGGAATGAAGGACTAACATTTGGTGAAACTGATGTCAGTGTTGGGGTCGTTTTATTTGTAACAGGCACCATTTTTCTTTCTTTCTCTAAAAAAACAAAGATCATTTTCTCCCAATAAGTCTATCCAAGCCCCCAGAACCATCAGCACTCAGTGAGTGAGGTCAGGCAGGTCGTCATGCGGGCCAGATCAGCATCAGTACCGGGCCCAACGGAAATCGGTACCGGCTATAAAGGAACGGGCGTAAAGTGCAAAGCCCATCATACCAGCTGAAAGGAGCAGAACTCCAGGACCATCAGCCAGTTTATCTCATCTTATCTCATCTTCTCTCATCTTCTCTCATCTTATCTCATCTTATCTCATCTTATCTCATCTTATCTCATTTTATCTCATTTTATCTCATCTTATCTCATCTTATCTCATCTTCTCTCATTTTATCTCATCTTATCTCATTTGATCTCATTTATCTCATCTTATCTCATTTGATCTCATTTATCTCATCTTATCTCATTTTATCTCATCTTATCTCAACTTATCTCATCTTATCTCATCTTATCTCATCTTATCTCATCTTATCTCATTTTATCTCATTTTATCTCATTTTATCTCATCTTATCTCAACTTATCTCATCTTATCTCATCTTATCTCATCTTATCTCATTTTATCTCATTTTATCTCATCTTATCTCATCTTATCTCATTTTATCTCATCTTATCTCATCTTATCTCATCTTATCTCATCTTCTCTCATCTTATCTCATCTTATCTCATCTTATCTCATCTTATCTCATCTTCTCTCATCTTATCTCATTTTATCTCATCTTATCTCATCTTATCTCATCTTATCTCATCTTATCTCAACTTATCTCATCTTATCTCATCTTATCTCATCTTATCTCATTTGATCTCATTTATCTCATCTTATCTCATTTGATCTCATTTATCTCATCTAATCTTATTTCATCTTGTGTTAGCGGATCTTGTTTATCTTACATCATCTCAACTCATTATCTCTTCTCATCATATTTATCTCTTCTCATCATATTTATCTCATCTTATCATATTAATCTTATCTCATCTTATCATATTTATCTTATGTTATCATATTTATATTTTCTTATCTTATTTATCTTTTCTTAGTGTATCTGATTTATCTTTGCCTCATCTCAACTCTTTGATCTCTTTTCATCATATTTATCTCATCTTATCTCATCTAATCATATTTATCTTATTATTATTATCTCATCCCCTCTTATTTAGTTTTTCCTTCCTCATCTTATTCATCTCCCACAGAAACACGATAGACGTGAAGCACCTTAAACGATTCATGAGCTTTTATGGTTTTCACAAATATGATTGAAAGCCAAAATGTATTTTTTTTATTATTTAAAAAAAAATTAGACTCACAAATAATAATAAATTAAAGCAATTTATTTCTTTTAAACAAAAAAGAATCATAGAACTATTAAGTATTTATTTATGTTTTATGTAATTTAATTCTGAAAGCTTTATAAAGATGTTCGTGTCCAGACCATAATAACCTTCATCAAAGTTGAATGTGGGAAACTTCAATAAGGAATTCGTCAAAATCTGAAAGTGCCTAAAAAAAATGTGAAAACGTGGATCTGATGTGGATCTGATGTGGATCTGATGTGGATCTGATGTGGATCTGATGAGGATCCGATGTGGATCTGATGAGGATCTGATGAGGATCTGATGTGGATCCGATGTGGATCCGATGAGGATCCGATGCGGATCCGATGTGGATCCGATGAGGATCCGATGAGGATCCGATGAGGATCCGATGTGGATCTGATGTGGATCCGATGTGGATCATCTTTCCAGGCTGTCGTTGGTTCCTGTCCGGTGGAATCTTAGCCTGCAGATTCAACATGGAGACTTCTCCACTGATCCTCCGCCTTTGGCGTCTGAATGATCCGTGCATCATTCCTCCGGTTTCTGCAGACTCGGCATTAATCACAGCGCTGACGTCCTTCCAGGTATTACCTGTGGTTTGCACACAACATGAAGTCTGACACCCATGTATGGACTTACCTGGGTATTTACCTGTTCTAATTACAACTTATCCGACGCAAGCCTCCAATTTAAGATCAAAGACAAAACATCAACATCACTGAGGTGAGTAAGAGCGTACCTGGCCGTCAGCGCGGATTCTCCTCGTCTGCACCTCCTCTTCACCTCCTCTTCTCCTCCTCTTCACCTCCTCTTCACCTCGTCTTCACCTCGTCTTCGCCTGCTAATGAAGAGAATGATGAGGAAAACTCCAGGCCTGTTCAGTTTAGTCTCTTATTTGATTTATTCCTATTGTTATTGGCACAAGATTTTCTTTCAAGATGCATGAAAATAAAATAAAGTCTAATCTAATCGAATGTAATCAAATCTCATCTCTCATCTATCCGATACCATCTTATTTATCTTATCTGATCTCATCTTATACGTGATGTTATTCATCATATTTAAATCATCTCATCTCATCTCACGCCATCTTATCCTATCTTATTTATCTCATCTAATCTCGTCTCATCCTTTTGATCTCACTCTATAATGTATTCATCTTATCTCATCTCATTGCATTTATCTCGTCTAATCTCATCTCATCCTTTTGATCTCACTCTATAATGTATTTATCTTATCTCATTGCATTTATCTCGTCTAATCTCATCTCATCCTTTTGATCTCACTCTATAATGTATTTATCTTATCTCATTGCATTTATCTCGTCTAATCTCATCTCATCCTTTTGATCTCACTCTATAATGTATTCATCTTATCTCATCTCATTGCATTTATCTCGTCTAATCTCATCTCATCCTTTTGATCTCACTCTATAATGTATTCATCTTATCTCATCTCATTGCATTTATCTCGTCTAATCTCATCTCATCTTTTTATCTTACTATATCATGTATTTATTTTATCCTATCTCAACATATTTATATTTTTAATGTCATTTGTCTTATCATATCTTATTTATCTCGTCTAATCTCGTCTCATCCTTTTGATCTCACTCTATAATGTATTCATCTCATCTCATCTCATTGCATTTATCTCGTCTAATCTTATCATATCTTATTTATCTCGTCTAATCTCATCTCATCCTTTTGATCTCACTCTATAATGTATTCATCTTATCTCATCTCATTGCATTTATCTCGTCTAATCTTATCATATCTTATTTATCTCGTCTAATCTCATCTCATCCTTTTGATCTCACTCTATAATGTATTCATCTTATCTCATCTCATTGCATTTATCTCGTCTAATCTTATCTCATCCTGTTGATCTCACTCTATAATGTATTCATCTTATCTCATCTCATTGCATTTATCTCGTCTAATCTCATCTCATTAGACGTCATTTTTAGAACTCGGTCAGTTCTGATCTGTCGACATTACTTTACAAATATATAAGCTGAGATCTACTTTTTCTTGGACTGTAAGAAGATAAGACACTACTCCAGCAGTGGAACGACTGAAAAAACCTACAGGTGTGCAGAGGCAGAGTGACGCCTCTGTTTTTAAAAATGGATCCATTCTGACAATTTCTGATTTTTTTAATTGGGTTAGGACGTGAAGCTCGGTGTGAAGGGCTAAAATCCAAATCATGTAAAACCTTCTGAGGGTCCGTCTGTTGCCGGGAATGCAGATGATAATCAGGACCGGGAAGGAGGTGGAGTCACGTAAATCATGGTGGTCTGCGCTCGGGGGGGGGACAGAGTCAATGGAGCACTAACAAGCGCGCAGCTGCAGAAGTGCGGTTGGGCCTTTTCCGCTTCATTCGGATCGGAACCTGGAGGAACGTGCCCACAGTTACAGAGGGTGGGCTCCCATACAGTTTTCGGGACGGGTTCGGCCTGGACTACATTTCCCAAGCTCAGGTTTCCTGCTGATGTTAAGTCACCTTCATCCTCCTCTCTCTCAGTGACCACTCCCTGTCTGTGCGTGCCTCGACCACCAGAGGGCGCTTTTAACTACGTTTTGTGCCGGGTCCACAGGAAGAAGGCAGAGTTTTGGGGATAATCGCTAAGACTGACGTCTTTTTGAATGAACTCGCATTAAAATACAAGCCGCGACCATTTACCCTAAACTACGTCACGAATCGGACCCACGAAAGGTCGAAGGTTACTCGTGAGGATTAGCCTCTCGTTTTTTCACCGTTTTAGGTGAGCGTGTGGGGCGTGGGCCTGAAATACAGATCCACCGGGACGGCTTCCATGTTTAGTCAGACTTTCACCTTCCTGTGGTGAGCCCTCCGCTTCCAGGTGTCAGAGAAGAATGTGTGCGAGTCTCGGGGGAGACAGACGGGGAGGGCAGACAGGGACTTGTAGGAACCTGTGCTCCAACAGAAACAACCATTTTCACCAAAAGTCTCAACAACCAGTGCCTTCATGAAACTGACACGAAGAACCAGCAGGAACATCCACCGGGAGTTTGTTTCTTCTCCCAGCCATGAATCCGTGGAACCTCACCGCCGGTCCATGTGTTTTGACACCAGAGCTCCAGGAGGGAAAAGAACGGTCCTGAAAAAAAAACCTCGTGAAAATTTACACAAGGTGTTTGGAAGGTGAGCTGAGGTGACACTTCCACTCGTTGGCATTCCCGAGCGGGCCAAAGCCGGTGATTGGAGGTGACGACATCAGCTCCGTACAGGGAAAACTCAACGGCAGAAGAAAAGTTTATAAGAGTGTCATGAGAGACTTGGAGCTGACGTGACTTTCCCTGCCTCCGGCCATTTTCTGCACCCTGCTCTCAGATGGATGTGCAGTTTTTTGAAAGCCGATACTGAAGGTGACACCAGAGGAATGCCGACCGGGGATACACACCGCCAATGAGACTCGCCAAATATTGGGAAATAACTGAACCCGATTGTTGACCTTTATGTGGCATTCAGAACAAACACACCCCTGCGTATTAACGGCCGTCTTTCTGTCAGCGTCTCACACCGTTTTACACACGAACGCTGCATTTGCTGTAGAGTATGAGAAAAGATGTCGCAACTACGGCAAGAAAACGTCAAGTTACCTTGTTACCACGTAAAGTAATGTCTATAAATGATATGTATGTATGTATATATACATACATATACATATATATCAGTATATATTTAAAGTAAGCTTCAAATTGTGTTATATTTTTAACTATATATATATATATATATATATATATATATATATATATATATATATATATATGACAAGGTTTGTCTTTGACAGAATTTACCCTTTTTCTTCTTATCAGATTGTTTTTCATAATAAATGTTTCAAACTTCAACCACAAAAAAGTGGGAAAAAAAAGTTCTTTTATTCTTTCTTTCTTTCCTAACTTGAAAAGAACCCATGATTCTGGAATGGGCCGTTTACATATATTAAACTTAATAAGCGTTTATTTCTTACAGCTTTTTTTATGCGAAAGACAAATTTGAGGGTCCAGGCAAACCTGTTTTCTGCCCGCGCACGCATCAATAAACGCTTTGAATCCGTAATCGTGTACTCGCACTCTTCAAATTACTGTTACAACTGAAGCTGTGTAAAAACAATTGAAGGCCTTATCTCGTAATTGGGACTTTCTAACCCGCAATTACGAGAAGCTTTTCCGTTATCACGTGAAAAGATCTTGAAATTATACGGTTATGTCGTCGCCATGGCGACGGGACCAAGGAGTCTGTCAGTATGGAGGTTGGAACACTGGGAAATGATAATGTCAGTCCTTGAGGGAGACAGGAACATAAGTAGGGATTGGACCCGGATCAGGACCAGTATCGGTGCCAATAGCGGGTTTGTGGAACGTAAGGTTCTGTTCTTCCAGCAGGTTGGCGGGGAAAGGTGTGACAGAATGCCGCCTCCATCGCTAGAACCCATTTGAGAATGAAAACAAACAAGCTTATAAAGAAATAATTGTTAGGAACCGACCGATGGAGGTGAAAGTTTGAATCATAACGAGATTCCGTTGGAGTCACGTCGCGAACCTTTATGAGATTGTAAACACCTTTACAAAAACGTTTGGGAGAGCTGTTCCCACCGCGGGTATCCTAGTGGAACTTTCCATTCCATTCCCGTTCCCAGATTCACACTCCCTCATTGACTGCTTTTGTTTAGTTTGCCAACAACTGTTTTTTTTTCTGCTCCTCAGCATCTTCAGGAGGTCCGCCGCCGTCTTCTGACCAGACCCGGTTCTAGGTAGTCCAGTTTATTCTCACTGAACCAGGTGATGGAAAGTTGGTAGATTTTTTTTTTTTTGTTAAATTTCAAAAGTCGTCTTGGTAGGAGGGTTAATAACATGGTTATAAACAGTGATATAACCACGTCCGTCCTAGTCTGTTGAATAGAGAACAGAACAGAGATGAACTTTTATTCAATGAAAAGATACTTGGGAGGGAATTTTAAACATTTCCGTTGACCCACTTGTTTCTGCCTTTAAGTGAGACTACATGTATTTTTTAGTCTTTTAACATCCTTGCATTGCTTTTTCTCCCGGCTGCCTCCAGTTTGCACCTAAAATATTTAAAAGATCTGTTTTATCCAATCAGATATCTCCGCTGCTGTCTCCGGGAAAAAAGTTGTACTCTGAGATTTTCCAGTGAATCTCTCTTCCGTTAAAGCAAACAGGACGATTTTTTTTTGTTGATTTTCATGTTCTACAACCAATCAGTTTGGGGATTTGTCATGTTGGCCACGTTCCTTAATAAACTCGGCTTCCAGCAAGTTCAAGCTAGTTTTAGCTCCACCAGCTCTGCATCGTTATTAGGCATGCCGAAGGCGGTTCGTACCAGTATCCACTGCTTCTGTCCAGGCATCACTCTCAGCCTTATAACAAAATCAAACCTCACCGTAGAAATAGGACTGGGCAGGCGAGGCTGTCAGCATCGGCCTCCACATCAGTGGAAAGGGATCTTCTAATGGAGGGGAAAGGCAGCGAATGAGGCCCAGATACAGTGGTCTATATAAACAGTGTGCCTTTGGGCACACATGTTTATGCCCAGCAGCTTGGCTGGAGACTGGGAGGAAACCCAGTTGAATCCTACTTACATTTAACAGTATTGTTATACGTTCTCGGTGGGGCTATGAATAAATATGAGTTTCAGTTGAGAGTTTATTATTTGGTAATAACAGTTATTTGAGGCTTTGGAGTCCATGTGAAGTTCTTTGAGAACAGATTTATTGTGGGAGTAAAACCCTGAACGCCCAGGCGGAAAATCCACGCCCCGACCCTGGTAAAATGATCAGGAGCCCCCACCTGTAGGCTCCTCCACCCCAGCGACCACCTCACCGCTCCTCCAGCGTCCACTCAGTAGTTTACTCGTCACTTCCCCAAAGAATCTCCATGTTAAAAATATCTGCCGGGAGTGATGCGGTCGGAGCCCAGCATCGAAACCAAAAAATATTACCCTGCTATAATAAAATATCAACGGAGAGTCGTCTGGCTGAAATATAATTATAAATCTCTGTTGGAATACTTCAACATCGTTTTTTTCACTTTCTTGTGTCTTGGGAAACGTTGTGCTAATATCATAACTAATACTAAGAATCCTATCAAAATAAAGTAACACAGGCACGGAGAGCTTTTGATGATCCACCCTTTGCACAAAGATATATGCCTGGGGAGGAGGAGGAGGAGGAGGAGGAGGAGGAAGGGGGTTTACTTGGCTGAGAGTCATGCATTCCATGTATGTAAGGTAATGAGTTACTTTTAGATTAAAGTGTATCCTTTTTTTATGGAGAATCAAGTTTGTGTCATAATCCACCGATTATAAAGCCATGATTCAGATGTTAGGATCAGGGTTCCAGTGTCGAAGGATTTATCTTCTCACGCTGATACAAGCTTCTAACCTGTATCAGGTAACCTGGAAACTATTATCTGATTGTTGAGGTTTTCAGTCGGCGTCACACCTAAAAGCCCGAACTAAGGTTTCACTTCTTTTGGTTACTCCACGAAAAACATAGTTTTTCGGACATAACTCAAAAACTATATCATGGATCTTTTTCCAATTTCATATCAATCAGGGGGATGGCTTGTACAACGCAGAGGATTGGGGGCTTTTCGGGGATTTACAAGCATAGGCCTAGTTTTATGTCTTCATCGAATCACATCCGGGCCTCCTCCCGACCACAGCTCTTCTTCATCTTCTACCTCCTTCCATTCGTTCTCTTCTATAAGAAACAGCAACTTGCTGTGACTTCCTGTTTTAAAAACGGGCCTTCACAGTGGAAACTACGCAGACCCTGGCCCAGTTTCATCTAGACCCGGACCACTTCTCTCAGTCGGACCAAGATCCCGCTGTTGGATCCAGAACTCGATGGCTATCTGACAGAGGGAGGGATATGTTAGATAGCATGTAAACATTTTGTCCCGAGGTTGATGTGTTGGAAGGAGGAAGAGCGGAGTTTCAGAAGTGAAAGAATCCGAGAAACTTTGATGAGGACTTAAAGTGAAGACTGGACTCAATCAGAGCATCTGCAGAACTGCAGGTCTTGTTGGATGTTCCTGGTCTGCAGACCAAAGGTCAAGTCCAATTCCATAAATATTATTATATACGTCGAAGACTTTAAGGATTTCCATAACAGATTTATTTAACTTAATATACCAGACAAAAATTTGAATAAAGGTTGAATAGTCTTTTAAAAAACATGCAAAACACGCAAATGTAATTAAGGTTGACTACCTTTAAATGGTCCTATAAATCGGACTTTTTGTTGTTTCTACTCTTTGATCCCGAAAACAAAGAATCTTTTGAAAGCTCTGAGCGAGGAAGTAGTTTGTTTGCTAGCCACATGCTAACATGACAGAAATTAGCTGCCTTGATCATTTTCACCATGCTGTGTGCCAAGTCCTCTAAGAGGCATCGACGTATCTGGACCATCGCGATGTGCGATGTGGACCGGTCCATTTTGCAGAGACTGTTGGAGGTAAGCGAGTTTCGTTTTACCGTCTAGAGTTTTAACTTGATAGCTAGCACTTCTGTGACAGATAAGAAGCTTTTTTTTCACTTCCTTGCTACCAGCCACAAGCTGCAGTTCCTACTTCGTGATTATCAATCAATCAATCAATCAATCTTTATTTATATAGCGCCAATTCACAACAACAGTTGTCTCAAGGTGTTTTCCAGAAGGAGCAGGTCTGGACCAGACTCTTTATATAATTATCTACAGGAAACAACAAATTCCTCCTTGAGCAGCACTTGGAGACAATGGCGAGAAAAAACTGCCCTTTAACGGGCAGAAACCTCGAGCAGATCCAAGACTCAGGGTGGACGGCCTACTGCCATGACCGGTCGGGTTTGAATTACTTGTTATTTATTATCCACATGATGCGTCGTGTCTCCGCGGCAACTCAGACGCTCTGTTTACCACTTTGCAGAACCGCAGAGCCAAAGAAATGCGCTGACATAAGGCGATTGAGTCTTGACTGCTTCATCTGGACAAAAGAGTCAGCTGACCATCATTACTGATGATGTTGAACGGTCGAATGCGTCCGACCGTTCAACAAGTGTCCATCTTCTGGTCTTCGTGACCCCCCCCCCCGTACACTGCGTGACAAAAACCGCCCAGTGAACCTCGACAGTTGGCCTAACGGTTGTCAAGATTGGGCTAAAAAATTAGCTCAAACTGTCTAAAGTGTGTCGGACTTTAGCGACAGCGCCGACGCGACCACCAGTATCAAATCCACGAGTTCCAGCAGATGAACGTGGCGTCCGCAGCTTCTGCACGCACACAAAGCCTCCTCCGAATGTTCTCACTCCGTCACACACAGGCAAAAGCTCTGCTGTATCTCAGTTGCACTTAGGAACCATGCGTGTATGTGTTTTCTCCCAGCATGGGTCAACTTTAACAAGCAAATATAAAGTGACCCCGACTGTTTACGGCTTGTTTTAATTAATGTGTTTTTTTTCTCCACGTCTCATTCTATGAATCTCTCCCTCTCCCTGGGCTTTCTACTCTCTAGGGAGTCACATGCTGTCATTTGCCCAGTAGCAAGTTGTGAAGTCTTAGGTTTTATAGTTTTTGCATTTTTGTCCTCACACGAGCTCCAGTCTAGCTTTAGTCCTACGCTTCCTATTTGTCCTCCACGGGCTTGGCACTCATCTCTGGGCTCAAGCAGAGCCCCGTGTACCTGTGCGCGCCGTCTGCAGCGAAATTCTTGCGGGCGAAAATGGTTTTCCTCTCACCTTAATCTTTAAAAGTTTCCATATTAAAAAACCCGCCGTCAACTGGGAAGCTGCTTTTAATAAACTATTTATGGACACGATGAAGAATCTCACATCTCGGATGCAGCTAAAGTTGATTTCTTCTTACCCTGGCTAAGAATGGACATTAAAAGCCTGGGCTGTTACTGGCTATCTGCAGGTCTTAAAAGAAGTACTTTATGCTTTTGCATAGTTTCTCCTCAAAGAAGCCTTGGGAGGCTTTTAAAAGTCTTAATTTTAATTTCCAAAATCTTGCATCTTCCTTGCTCTGGGCAGCAGCAATGTTTGCAATTACGTGTTTTTGTACCCAACTGCAGGATCTTTAATACTGGTCTTAATCAGCACCATCAGACCCAAAACAGTCATTCCTGCAGCCACACGAACCGGGAAGATCTTTCTCATTAAGCCTTTACTCAGTCCTTCATTCCCGGCTTCTTATTCCGTCCTGGTCTGCTTTCATGTAGTTCATGCTAGTTCATTAGAATCATTGGAAATCATTGTTACTCAAAGAAAATGAGGTTTAATCACTTTCTTATCGGATTAATGACAAAAGTCAGCAAGAAAATGGAACGAGTTTCCCAAACTTAAAAAGTCCTTTTCCCTTCTTTTCCTTTGAACACAACTATACCTGTGAATGTTTGATCATACCTGCTGGAGCCTATTCTAGCTGACATTGGGCGAGAGGTAGGATTCACACTGTCATCAGTTCATCTCAGAACCTTGAGACAAACATCCAGTCACACCTGCAGGACATTCAGGAAACATCAATGCTGCCGTAGTCTTATTCCGGTACCCGGTATGAACCGTTCGTCACCTTAAACTGACAGAAGAACAATAAAAAACGTTTCAAACGCAGCATGCTGTCAATAAGGAAACAAAATGGAAGCCACTGAGTTAGTTTGAACGCTTTGTTTATAGTGAAATTGTTTGTAGTGATGTTTATAGTGTTTATAGTAATGTTCATAGTGTTTATAGTAATGTTCATAGTGTTTATAGTGATGTTTATAGTGTTTATATTGTTTATAGTGATGTTTATAGTGTTTATACTGTTTATAGTGATGTTTATAGTGTTTATACTGTTTATAGTGATGTTTATAGTGTTTATACTGTTTATAGTGATGTTTATAGAGGTTACAGTAATGCTTATATTGTTTATAGTGATGTTTATAGTGATTTTTATAGAGGTAACAGTAATGCTTATAGTGTTTGTAGTGATGTTTATAGTGTTTATATTGTTTATAGTGATGTTTTAGTCTTTATAGTGATGTTTATATTGTTTATAGTGATTTCTATAGAGGTTACAGTAATGCATATAGTGTTTGTAGTGATGTTTATAGTGTTTATATTGTTTATAGTGATGTCTATAGTGTTTATATTCTTTATAGTGATGTTTATAGTGGTTACAGTAATGCTTATAGTGTTTATAGTGATGTTTATATTGTTTATAGTGATGTCTATAGTGTTTATATTGTTTATAATGATGTTTATAGTGGTTACATTAATGTTTATAGTGTTTATAGTGATGTTTATAGTGTTTATAGTGATGTCTATAGTGTTTATATTGTTTATAGTGATGTTTATAGTGGTTACATTAATGTTTATAGTGTTTATAGTGATGTTTATAGTGTTTATAGTGATGTTTATAGTGTTTATAGTGATGTTTATAGTGTTTATAGTGATGTTTATAGTGTTTATAGTGTTTATATTGTTTATATTGCTTATAGTGATGTTTATAGTGTTTATATATATAGTTCCATGTGTTTTGTGCTGTTAACACTGACATGAAAAGGTCAAATATGAGCAAAAGATCTGACCTGGTTCAGATTTGACCTGCAGTGTGAACAAAACCTTAGAGTCGCCCAAGAACACTGAACATGCTTTGGGACTGTGGCAAGATCTGCAGCACTCTACAGAACGATTCTATTTGATGTACTTTGATGATAGAATTATTAATATTTTGAATTTGAATTTGAATATTTTGTTAGAAGGAGAAACATAGTCAAATATGATTGAAATGAAAATGAACGTCCTCAAATTTCCTCTGACTCTGTAAACGATACTAAGGTTATTCTTCACCAGTGGCACAAATAAGAGCCGATGAAACCAGTGAAGAAGTTCAATCAGAAAGACTATACTCATGCACACCCAGGCTGCAGTTACTGCTCATACTACCATCTATTATCCTCACCTTTCACACCTGCTCAGTCTCAACAATCTGCTTCATGTTCTGGGGCATCATCAGATTCCAGCTTCATCCTCATCCAGTCACTGTCAGGCCTTCATGCTCAGCCTCTCACCATCAGCTGCTGTCTTTACAACATGACTCGCCCTCCACCTCCACATCTCCACCTAGTCCTCCCATATCCATCAACCTCCGCATTCTTCACCCTCAGCAGAGTCATCAACCACCACCACCAGTTTCCAGATTTAACTCAGCATTCAGGATGAAATAAGATATCTGCTTCACAGCATTACATTATAGTTGAATTCATCCATACTTAACCTATAGCATATTATTGTCTAACTCTATTTGTAGAACGTTATGTTTTGTTGTCTAACGTTCTACAAATAACCACTTCTTTTTTTTAAAATTTAGATTAAAATAATACAGATTTGCCTTCCTGCTGTGGACATTATTTTTTTTAAATAATTGTTCATTTTCACAGTTTTCTATCAGGTATTATGGAGTTGTTTTATTAATGGAATGAAAGTGTTAATCCCTTTACATCTTTATCTGTATATCAGAAAAGACTTATGCACTACACTGTCAGAAAGTCTCATCTGATTCAGAAATGTTTATTATTAGTCATTCTTGTGCAAACTGGAATTTTTATATTCATTGTCTGTATTATGTCTGCTTTTTAAAAAACAACAACTTTGTTGCGCTGGCACAAAGGAATCACATGACAGTCAATTATAAATTAAATGTATTATTATTATTATTATAAATAATCACGTGACATTACAAAGGAATCACATGACATCACATAGGACTGACATAGGACATATGAGTCACATGACATTACAAAAGAATCACATGACATCACATAGGACTGACCTAGGACAATTGAGTCACATGACATTACAAAGGAATCACATGACATCACATAGGACTGACATAGGACATATGAGTCACATGACATTACAAAAGAATCACATGACATCACATAGGACTGACCTAGGACATATGAGTCACATGACATTACAAAAGAATCACATGACATCACATAGGACTGACCTAGGACATATGAGTCACATGACATTACAAAGGAATCACATGACATTACAAAGGAATCACATGACATCACATAGGACTGACCTAGGACATATGAGTCACATGACATTACAAAAGAATCACATGACATCACATAGGACTGACATACAACATATGAGTCACATGACATTACAAAGGAATCACATGACATCACATAGGACTGACATAGGACATATGAGTCACATGACATTACAAAAGAATCACATGACATCACATAGGACTGACCTAGGACATATGAGTCACATGACATTACAAAGGAATCACATGACATCACATAGGACTGACATACGACATATGAGTCATATGACATTACAAAGGAATCACATCACATCACATAGGACTGACCTAGGACATATGAGTCACATGACATTACAAAAGAATCACATCACATAGGACTGACCTAGGACATATGAGTCACATGACATTACAAAAGAATCACATCACATCACATAGGACTGACCTAGGACAATTGAGTCACATGACATTACAAAAGAATCACATGACATCACAAAGGACTGACCTAGGACATATGAGTCACATGACATTACAAAAGAATCACATCACATAGGACTGACCTAGGACATATGAGTCACATGACATTACAAAGGAATCACATGACATCACATAGGACTGACCTAGGACATATGAGTCACATGACATTACAAAAGAATCACATGACATCACATCTAATCTCCAAGTAATGATACAGAGAGCGATTGAGTGTGATGGGACTTCATTATAGTTTCAAACACGTGTCCAGAAGCTGCGACGTAATTTCTCAAAACTTTAAGCACAGACTGAAAGAGTTAACTTCTTCGTCGAAACTCCACAAATCTGTTACAAAAGGAAACACAACTTCTCACAACTGGATCCTTCCACCAAAACAAAAGACACAGCTAGT
This sequence comes from Lophius americanus, assembly GCA_037951165.1. Lineage (NCBI taxonomy): Eukaryota > Metazoa > Chordata > Actinopteri > Lophiiformes > Lophiidae > Lophius > Lophius americanus. The sequence goes on along the minus strand of JBBDHG010000264.1, from coordinate 183,712 downwards.
AAATGCTAATGTCTTACAGAGAGTCACTTTAACATCGATGTTATGAATTCAAAACGCTTCTGAGGTGATCATGTTTGTTTTTGGCTTCATGAGGCCTTATTGCATATTCAGAGGCGTAGAAGGGTGTGGGAATAAGTTTCCTTTATCCTGTTTTGGTGAATTGGGTTATGTTTTAGTCCTGAAGTAGCATCTACAGTAGCACCTGTATATGCTCCAAATATTACCTACAATACCTACATATGTAAGATCAATGAGAAACACTACAACTACACGACAGTTACAAAAGGAATATTTATTCCTGGCGTGGTGGATCCATCCCTAGCATTCATCTGTGTGTGACGTCGCCACACACTGATTCACACTGATAATCACGTAATGAATGTACCTGGAGTAGCGCCACACGCTCGTGGGGGTGCGTTCCAACAGTTTCCACCGACATGCTGAAGACAATCCCTGTCACATGACATTAAATAGGAATCACCTGACGTAACAAAGGAATCACATGACATCACACAAGAATCACATGATGTAACATAGGAATCACGTGATGTCACATAGGAATCACGCGATGTCACACAGGAATCACATGATGTCACATAGGAGTCACATGACATGAAAAATGGAATCCCATGATGTCATATAGGAATAGCAAAGTTTCCTGCCTTTTTTGAACACTTCACCATAGGGCCTGTTAGTTAGTCGGGAACTATTTCATGGATTAGCATGACACTGGCGAATGGGAGGCGTATGTGTTAGGTGGAATACATTTTCATATTTTGGAGTGAGATAATGAAGAAAATGGTTTGACACATTATTTTTCTTGAACAACTGTCAAAACAATAATGATACCAATGTGGTTCCAAACACTAGACGATGACCTCCATGGTCAGACAGTCATGGGACGTGGGTCAACTATTTAGATATTCTTGCTTCTAAGGTGCAATGACACACTAATGAAACTGAGCAGCTTTGGCGGAAGTTTGTGTTCTTATATCCTGATTGTCAGGAATATTATGGAAATGTCAGGAATATTATGGGAATGTCATTGCTGACTCCTCATTCGCCACAGATCGTGTTCCTGTTAATGCCACAACTCTAGACTCCCTGTTTTCTTTAAGCAAAAAAACATTTTTCAGACTTAACTTTTGATTTGAGGAGTTCAATCAGTGGGATTGCTTGTACAACGCAGGGGATAGGGGTCTTCTTGGGGAGATGCCCCTGCTGCCAGGGACGAAAGCTTACGTCTACTTTTTCAGTTTTGGGGACGGTACCTCAAGAGGTAGAGTGATGGTCCACTTAGCTGAAGGTCGTTAGCAGTCATGGATAAAAAATAACATTCTTCACACAACAGTGGCTCAGCAGGCAACTCCAGAAACGAAAACATCCGATACTAACTATTGATATTCCTGCTGATCAGTAGATCAGCGGATCAGCAGACCATGTCAAGGGGGCGGTAGTATCCGATCTGAATCAAAGAAGAAAGTGATCGATCAAGGCAAGAGGATGACTGTGAGGAAAAAGAACTCGGTTTAGCGGTTCTGTAGTTGTTCTGTCGTGCTGCGCGTCAAACCCAAGTCAGATGTCGCTGAGTAAAACCAAATCCCACCACCTCTAATCATGATGGATCTGTCTTTTATCAAACACAATCTGTGGCCTTCATTATGTAAGGTCTATAATCAAAGCGATTTTGGACTTGGGGCTACTAATAATGAGTCGTGCTGGGCTGAGGATGTTTTCCCAGGTCTACTCCACATTTGAATGCTGAACAAAAGCTGGGGAGATGCTGAGAGGAAAACAAAACGTTAGATCATGTAATGTTCTCATTAGGTTTACGAATACGGTCAAAGGCACGGAGAACATAAAAGAGCGACGTCTCTCAATCTCATGTCCAGACTGACGGGTTGAATATGTCCCACTACAGACAATAATAATCAGGTGACCATTACCGCTGTAATGCGTCTGACTTCATAATCTGGGCGTAGTCCTTCCCAGATGAAAAGTGGGTCAAAATCAAGAAGTGATGAAGACCATAAAGGTGGATTAAGCCGCGTCCGTCCGTGCCGTCACACTGTACGCTGTACGCGAGGCTGAAATGGGCCGGGAGACATCTTGTTCCTCGTTAACTCCATGAAATGCACACACTGTCCTGGATAAATATCCATCTGGACTCCATTTGTAAGAGGCGGCGAATAAGATCACAACCTCTGCTGGAGGGTGAAATGAGTTCATTCGCCGCCAACATGAAGTTCATGCGAGGTGTCCCTGTAGAATATAATGTGTGGCCCGAGGCTCGGATTCTTCCTGCATGCTATGCTTTTATCTTTAATAACCAACTATGGTGCGTGCGTTCAGCTTCACCACTGTGTGCTCAAGGACGGGAGCACCTGCTCGCATCGGCGACTTCCTCCGACGCAGCTGGAGTCAGACCGGTTACCGGTTTGACCGGGATCTCCAACACAGTCAGGGACCGGAGGACAACCACATTAAAGAGGGATGCAAAGAGTGTCCCGCAAGACCTGACCGGTGAAGAGGGCGGAATACCATCGATCAAAAATAACGACTCGGCATCTGAGATAACGACTCAGCATCTGAGATAACGACTCGGCATCTCAGATAATGACTCAGCATCTGAGATAACGACTCAGCATCTGAGATAACGACTCAGCATCTGAGATAACGACTCAGCATCTGAGATAACGACTCAGCATCTGAGATAACGACTAAGCATCTGAGATAACGACTCGGCATCTGAGATAACGACTCAGCATCTGAGATAACGACTAAGCATCTGAGATAACGACTCGGCATCTGAGATAACGACTCAGCATCTGAGATAACGACTCGGCATCTGAGATAACGACTCGGCATCTCAGATAACGACTCGGCATCTCAGATAACGACTCAGCGTCTGAAATGAATGATTTTTTTGTACCGGGAAATAACGACAGAGAAACCCAAATTAATGACTTAGAATCTAAAGAATATGATCTAGTAGCTCAAATTAATAACTCAGTATCCAAAATAGTAACTTAGTATTTCATGCGAGTGACAGAATCTCAAATTAATGACATAGTATCTCAAAATAAGGATGTCGTATCTCACTTAAATGACTAGGCGTCTCAAATGAGCAACTTAGAATATAAAAATCCTAACTTAGTATCTCCAATTAATTACTTTCGATGTCAAAATCAATGACATAGTATCTCAAAGGAATGACTCTGTATCTCAAAGTATCAACTAAATGATTGACTTTGTATCGATAAACTAGTATCTCAGAATAATGATTGTATCTGAAATTGTCACATGTCTTCTAACAATAATGACTTTGTTTGTAAGAAATGACATAGCTTATGTAATTAATGACACAGTATCGAACATGGTGGACTTAGTATCTCAAACTAATTCTGCAAAATGTCTGAAAACTAATAACAAAATATCTGAAAACGATTAAAATTGGTCCAAATGGAAAAGGCCTCAGCAGGCCAAGTCAAATAAATGGTATTTATTATTGGGTCAGTTATTATTTGACCGACCCAAATGGTTTAGTATCTCAAAACATGACTTAGTATTTCAAAATGTTTATATAGTATGTCGAAAATCATCCCGTCATCTCAAAACGGTGAAATAGTGTATCAGTATAACGACAATGTTTCTCAAAATATCGGACTCATGTACTTGGATAATAACAAGATTCTTGTTCCACGTCTCCAGATACCTGGTGGTTCTTCTTCTCTGCTTAAAAGGACTTGCCGGAATTGTTTCACGTAATTGGCAGAAATGGGTTTCCTATTGGATTTATGTCTGAGCGTTGTATAGTGTAGAGAAGGGTTCAGCGTTTACTCATGTGGCAGTGGGAATAGAACAGAATCCAGCTGGACGGAGGTCCGGCTGCTTTAAGGAACGGTCCGGTTCTTCTAATCCGGTGTCGACGCTTTCATTTGATTTATTTATTTCTGTGATTTTTGCATTTTAATGTTGTTTTTGCAGCCGTCGCTGGTGTGAAAACGTGAGTTTAAGAGACAGTGAGGGAGAAAGGTGACGTTTATTATCAGTCCTAAGGGAACACACACATAATTCAGGATTTGTAGCTGATTCCTAGTCGGGATTTCGGACTTTTTGTGCTTTTGAAGCTACGTTGTTTTTGCGGCGGCCCACGGATTGCATCACCACTCAGAATGGCGTGAATATAAACATGAGGACAACAGGCGGAGTGAATAATGTTCAGAAAACCTCAGCTGTGCACTTCCTCTTCTGAAATAAACACATGTGACACGTCAATGATCAAATGAAGGAGTATTTGTAAATGCGCTCCGACGTGTTTGTGAGGCATCTTTGAAACGTCTCTTCCATGCCAGAGAGTTGTTGGTGCAGTCATTACTCCTGCTCCCAGGGGCTCTGAGAGCAGAACCTCACACTTCTTCACTGTAGGAGATAAGGAACAAAATCCACACCACATAGTCTCAAAGTATGCACCACATATCTGCAGGCGGTTCTGTGTGTGAGGCCCTTTGCTTTTCACACGATTGTGTTCGCCGTGTTCTCTTCCCTTGGCCCCAGACGGCCTTCCATCAGTTCATTAGGACAACGCAGCACGTCTGAAGTCTGTGAGGCAAAGTATTCCATAAAACCCTATGGTGTGAAGTCCGCCAGAGGCAACAGGATGCTGCCCCCAGTAGAGGATTAAGTAAGCAGGGGCCTTCTTGAAAATTCCAGTGTCTGGCTTTGCGAGAGAGACGTTTGATCCTCGGCGGAGAAGGAAATAAGTCAAGATGTGTGAAACGGAAAAGATGAGAGCGATGAGGGACAAAAAAAGAGGGATCTGATGTCCTCCAGCATCGGATGCCAGACCTCTTTCAACTTCTCCGGACAGAGAGTGGGACAAGAACCTGACTTAGTGATGTCATTTATATTTCTACACACATTCACCCTTCAGCGTCTCGTCCTCGGCTCAAAATGAGACGCTTTGAGAACATCAAAGGTTCCCTGCTTTTGTCTTTGTGACGACATTCTGGGTTCCTTTATCGAAATGAACAGCATCTAGGAGAGAAAAGCCGTCATGACGTTCTCCCCGCTCTTCATCATCTCTGCTTTTAGGTTTTACCACAAATGATGTAGAATGAGATCGATTCATCATAGATGTACTTTATTGACTTACACGTGAAAATGTCGATTTTGCTTGAACTGTAAATATTGTTTATATTTGTTGTGTCGTATTTGATGACTCCATAAACTGAACTAACTAAAATTACACTAAACTTAACCACGAAATCCAAAAAAGAAGGTAAAGTAAAACCTTCGAGTTTTTAATGAGTTGGAATGAAAATCAGAATCAGAATTACTTTATTGATGCAGAGGAAGACAGGAGTGTGTCAGCAGGAAGTGTGTGAACGCACACCCACCGCTGTAAATCTATGTGTTGACGCCTGAAACTGTCACTCATCTCCTAAATCTACATTTCTCTTTGTAATTTTGTTAAACTAAATCCGAAGAGTTTCACAAAGCTTGTAATTTATCCAGTAATTGTAAGATTTATTAGTATTATTTTCTTAGTATTATGACTCATAGATTTCACTTTAAGTTTGTATTTGTTGTTAATTTTGATAATTCAAATGCTAAAAGTTTCACACATCTTGTAAATCTGCCTTCAGTTTTGTAATTTTGTTGATTAAAATTCTATAAGTTTCCTAGTTTTAGCTCCTAGATTCACCTTTAGTTTGTTTATAGTTTTAGTTAAAGTTTCACACATTTCATAAATTTGTCTTTAGTTTTGGTTCTTATATTTGAGCTGGGTTTAGATTTGTCTTTAAGTGTGTAATTTTGTTAAGCAAACTGCTTAAAATTGGTGCACATCTCAAAAAAATGCCTGTAGTTTTGTAATTTTGTTGAATAAAGTTTCTTAGATCTTCAAAAGTCATTCATATGTTAGCAATTTATTTTTCCAAATTTGTCATTTGTTTTGTTAATTTGTCATGTAAAAGTGGCATACATCTTGTAAATTTGTTATTTCACATTCTAAATGGTGTTTCAAATAAGGTAAATTCAGACTTTCTCTTTTCACAATATATAACTGAGTTTTGCCTTTTTTTTTCATTTTTACTTTGGTCAATTTTGAAAATATGAATGTCTTCTGTTAAAATCATTTCACTTATTTCAAATCTATATCATCATTATTATTATTTAGTACACTCTGTTGTCAGGTGTGTATATTTGTACTGCATTTGACTGTGTTCTTGAATAATCGGTATCTTCACAGAGAAATGATTATTTGAAGAATGTTACCGGTGGGATGATCTCAGCAGCACCGGTGGATGTTTCCACTCTCATGGCACTAACTCTATATGTTCCTCTACTATTTAAGTATGGAGAGTAGAAAGTGTCCAAACAATGAGTCATTTCAATTTCAAATGTTCCGTCGTCATTAACTGAAAAAATCCCAAGGCGAACTTTCCTTTTTCGGCTAAATGAAGAATTAGCATTGATGTTGAGACAACATTTATTTAGGCATGAATCACTTTTCCGGCCGACCGGGCTGGAGTCGTCTCCACGGCGGTCCCATTGATCCCAGGTAAACATGGCCCCGAACAGAACGCGGCTCTGCTCAGTACTTGAACAGAGTGAATAGGCGTCAGGCGTGACTCCAGGGAAAAGTCTGAAGCAGGACAAATGAGGAGGTTTTTAGAAAAAAGGGGAGAATAAATCGATAAATAAGAAAGATTGTGTTGTTCTTAAATATTGGCGTTTATGCTAAAGATGGAGGAGAAAGATTCTCTCATCGATCTACACTAAATATCCAACAATAAAAAAATTCTGATAGAGAATTTTAGACATTTTTTGCAAATCTATGAATCTACCTTTCCTCTGTCTTTAGCTGAGGAGGGGCTTCTCCCTGTCAGATCGGTGGAGAGTTACAGTGACGGGGGACCTTCTGCAAGTTCCTCCCATCTCCACACAGGGTCTCTGGAGCTCAACCGGAGTGACCACTAACGTATTGGTCTCCTCACCCACCGAACTTCTTCTCCTTTGATTGCTTGCTTTGGCTGGGGGGGCCGTTCTAGGAAGAGTCCTGGATGAGTACAATCTGGTCTAGCAGGCATCTCCTTCAACCTCATGGCTTCCTTTTTGCTCCGATGCATCATCAGATGTGTGAGCTGATAGAAGCAGGTGTGGGCCTCCACATCCTGTCCAATCAGGTGAGTTTACCACAGGTCCAGTCAAGGTGGAGCAAAACCTCAAAGATGTGTTACAGCAAAATCGTCTGATTACTAATATCAATGAGATGCAAAAAAATCCCCAAAGATTCTGTTTCATTTCATTATTATGGGGTACGGAGTTTATACTGATGAGGCGAAAAACGGAATTCAAACCAGTTTAGCATAAAGTTGCAGCGTCATAAAATGTGAGAAAATGTCTGAATGCTTCCTGAATGCGCTGCATATCCGCCAACTGCATCACTGCACTAGCTACTCCAATAAGCTAGCTGTCAATCACACTTCAGCTCATATCGTTCTTACAACAACTCTTTGCTCAACACGGCGGTTTTCTGAAAACAGACAGGAAGCCACTCCCACCGTAGCGCGATCCAAGCAACGACACAAAGTTACCAGCCCGTAGTTCAGACTCATCCTTCCCCGAGTTCAGATAGGCGGGTTCACAGGGACTCGTTTATCCCGATGGTAATTAGATCAGCGCCGGAATGAAAACTCTCTGTAAAGACAGCCGTATCAAAATAAAATCGGCAAAAGACCGATAATATGTCATTGAGTTGCGGGGGAGTAGAAAAAAACGTTTTCATAAACCCATCAGAAGAAAAACCACGTGACCTCCTCAAAGTCATTTCTGATGAAGACAAGGCTCAGATGTTAATGTTGTAAGAGGAAGTGTCACTGTCAAAGAAAAGTGACTGAAGGGGGGGGAACTCCAGATATAAGTTTGAGTTCACAGATGATAGAAAGCATATCTATCTCTTGCACGCCCGCGGCCTCTCTCTCCATTGGAGCAGACGAGTCGCTCGTTCATTGAATTGGGCGCACAATGGTAGCCTGAGGTCCTGCAGCTCAAGGGCCTGCCGGTACCCACAAGAGTCAAGGATCTGAGGCTGTTTTTAGGGGTTTGCAGTTATTATATGAGGTTTATCAAAAAGCAGCGGAGAGGCTCGAGAACGAAGAGGTGCGTTGTCCACCTTTGGCCAGGAGGCTTGGGTTCCGACCATTCCTACGGTTCTGGAGGTTCAGGGCAGCACTCATACCGTAGAACCAGTGGTGAGTGGTCCCACAAAATGGGTTAACAGAGTTCAACTTCGAACTTGTGCCGGTCCAGTTCCTGCATCAAGGAAAGGGAAAATGGCTGATACCACTGTCGGTTTCAAGGCCCCCCCTTACAAACATTACACCGATTGCCCAGATTCACGTCCTGAGTATGTGGAAGTGGAGGAAACCTCATTCCCCAACCTAGACCGTAGAGATGGTGGGTAGAGGGAGGAGGTTCCCGGTCGGAGTAGTGAGGCCTCAGGGTCAGCGGTCCATGATCCGAGTCTTATTTTCACCCTCTGTCGTACCACATGTGTCAGCTGCCCCGTTGACAAACAGCAGGTCCACTTGGGATGTCACAGTTACAGCAACCTTCCCGGAGTCAGAGAGCAAAACGCTGGGAAGCGTTCGAACCCACATCACATTCCTATGTCGGCCTGTAATTCCATCACATTAACCCCTCATGGACTTTCCCAGCTGGTGGTCATAATGGGGGCCACATTCCTCCCCGTAGAAGAGTTAAACCAAGTGAAGTTTATAAATGAAGTCACGGAGAACAATGACGTAAAAAGAAGGGGAGACTGGGGTGTAAAATGGGGTGCAACAGTAAGTGGGTCCACCGGAGGGCGTTTTGGTTTTGGGTCTTGTCGCTGCTTCTCTGGAGGATGCTCGTGATTCACACTGAGAAAGAGAGGCAGTGGGTTTCTGCGTCGACCGGCCCAAGTAACGTGAGCGTCGTGAGTTCCCCGTCAAACGGTTGGGACTTTTTCCACAGGATAAAAAGCGCCACTACAGCTTTTTCTGATTGCTGCCGTCATTTGTGTATTAAGTTTTATAAATATTTTGGGATTCTGTGCTGGTCCAGGATGGACCATACTTTACATCTGGAACTCTTTTTTATTTAATCTTTCTAATAAGAAATCATTATTAATTCAAAATAAATTCTATTTTCATAATAATTGAGCCACACAGTTTTCATTTTCTCAGAATAAATAACGCATGATATGTTTTTGTGTCCTGTGCTGGTTTACGTAACATAACATTACGTCATTTCAACAGTTTACGTTTGTCATTCTTGGTTTTTGGGTTGGATCAATTTACAAAAGTCTGTTTATTAAGTCCCCACATGCTTTAATAGGCAATAAAAACATCCCACTAATGGAATAGGATTGTCTTAGTAGCCACGGTTAATGCCTCCTCCTCACCAGACGCCCGTTTTACCTATGGTGTCCCCCAGGGCTCCGTCTTTGGCCCTCAACTTTTTAGTCTATACATGCCGCCGTTGGGTCGTTTTAGAAGCATGTTCAGTTTTGTTAGATGTTTCGGTCAGAAACAGAGACTGAAAATGAGCTCAAGCAAACAGTTGAGCAGGGCATCAGACGAAAACTGAAAAAAAGGACGGCTAAAAAACCGAAAAGGCCGACTGGGATGAGGATTTAGCGGTGGAGTATTCTGTCACTCTCAGGGAAAGAGAAACTAAAGCGGAGATGCTGGCATTCGTTTGGTCTGGAGCTCAAGAGAGCTTAACTTTAAATAACATTATTTTTAGCCACGGTTGGAGCGCGGGCTCATGAGCCAGTCTGAAGACCACCAACACAGTTCATTATATTTTATTGGCCCCATCTTTTCATCTTTTTCTTTCAGCCAGCTGCACTGATTCAATCATCATGTATTCTATTAGCAAACAAAGGTTCGGGTCTAAAACACGAAGCACCCTGAAATGATTACATGACGATACTAATGTTTCCGCTCGGCCGCGATGTGTAGCATGACTCCTGGGTGTGGTCATTAGTGCAACAGACATTCTACTCCGTTGTTTGGCAGAGCTACAATGCCTCTCTCTCTCTGACTCTCTCTCTCTCTCTCTCTCTCTCTGTCCCTGCCAGGAAAAAAACCCAAACCTTTTATTGCTGCTGGAAACAGACACAAATGTGCACAAATCCTCCCAGACGTAGATATGGCCATGAAAATGTTGTTCTCTTATTAAACTATAAAATAATAATTTGGGGGTCCTTTCAGTCAGTCGGCAGTCAGAAGACTGACCCGAGCAACGGACCACTACGTCCTGGAATCAACCCATACCCAAACATCATAAAGTCAGGTATGATTCTATATTCCTGAGACGGATCATTTTATTGTGAAAGGTTCAGCCATCAGTAATGCAGTTCCGCATAATCCATTACTTCCTAGCCGTTTTACCTTTGGGCCCCGAGGCAGAGTGATATTCCCTTGACTGACAATTAGAGATAATTACAGCGTCAGAGTGAAAGCTTTATTTAACAAGCCGTGTCCTAAATTACCTATAATTGACGTGGTCATTTTATAAAATCATTGACGATGTTTGACGACTCTTTCTGCTTTTCCAGATGTTTTACAGGCTGAAAGGGCCGCTTCTTCTGATTTATGGCTTCGGAGAAAATGGCCCCAGGACGCAGTGGCGCGCTTCCACTGAGAAGGATCGTGTTGTTTTACACGTAGCTGAAACATCATTTTAATGTTATCACAGGCTCAATGTGCGAAAAACCGAGTCTGTCCAAGTTGAAAGAATAAAATCAGGCAAACAGGGGTTGATTTTTTTTTTCAGATTGGGATAAGACCCAATACCTTATAAATGTTAGAAAAATATTTCCGCATTTTAAGAGCTTGTTGAATAAACTCAAGTCAACAGATCTTCCCTAAGGTCAGTCATCACCAAATGGCGGCAAGCGGGCCAAGTGGGTCCGGTCCCGGCTAAGTCACAAACCCACCTGTTGGTATACCCCCCCCCCAGAGCCTATAAACAAGATATATCTCCTCTCGTTGATTCATCCTCACCAAATTTGGACTAAATCAGACTAAAGTTTAGGAAGTTGTGTCTGAAAAACAGTGTTTTTTGAATTTTTTTTTAAAAAAAACCCCCAAAATTAGCAGTATTGAGTAAAATATTCAGCTCAGCTTATCACCATCCGCCTCATCCACCAATCACCTGCGTCTCATCTGCATCATCAGCCTATCGCCATCAGCTGCTGTCCTTAGAATATGACTCACTCATCAGGTTCTTCCATGCTGCTGCTTCACCTGTCCTCCACCTGGTCCTTGCAGATCCATTAGCCTCGTCAGATTCAGATTCAGATTCGCATCCAGACAACTTTATTGATTCATTCGCAGCTTAGCTCATCCACAATCACACAAACTAACATCCAGTAGTTTTGTGTCAAAGCACAGATGAACAGACAAACTGATATCGGGGAAGATAAGTTAGATAATGTCAGATAAACAGCAATAGAATAAGTAATAAATACTCAAATAATAATGCTCAATAATAACATACCCAGTCATACCGCCTCCTCCTTCCCCGGACTAAGCTCAGCACCATGGGTGATCGGGCCTTCTGTTCTGCTGCCCCTCGTCTGTGGAATGACCTCCCTGACCATCTGAGGGCTCCACAGATGACTGACACATTTAAAAAAGGACTTAAAACTTTCCTTTTTAGCAGAACCTATAACTGTAATTAACATTAATGCTTTTGGTCAGGCTTTTATATAGTTATTATTTCATTTTTTATTGATGCTTTTATCTGCTTTTACTTTGTAGCACTTTGAGATTTGATCCAAATGTAAAGTGTGTTATAAATGAAATGTATCATTATTATTATTATTAAATAGTTATATGTGTTAAGATGAAAAAAAGTAAAAGGCACAGTCTTCACTGAGTTACTGTCTGAGTGAAATAACGTTTCAGCATCAGTCAGTTCTTCTCGTGGGACGTAATAGCGGAAGAGAGGAAGAAAAAAAAGTCTTCTGGGTTTTTTCTAGGTAGGGTAACAAGTTCTGCCTCCTCCACACCTTTAGGCGACTGCTGGGCGAATTGTAAAAGGATCAAGTTTTCCCCGTAAATCTTCTCAAAGACTTTCATTACAAGTGATGAAGGTGCAACCGATCCAAAAATCATTGAGTCTATTGGAATTTTTAAATACTGGAATAAGTATGATGGTTGACGTCTGTCCGAGGTCAGCTGACATCTGGACGAGTCAGGAAACAACTCCGCTGGGCTGGCCATCACAATAATGTAAAATACCACCAAAACATTTTAGTATGGTCATTCACCTGCCCCAGCACAGTCATCAGCCACCACCACCAGTATCCAGACTCCAAAGGAGTGTGTTCCGCTCAGGGCGGAGACTCTTCCATCTATACATCATCTGCTGTAACAAATCATTCCTCTCTTCTTCGTCTTCATCGTCTTCTCTGATTAAATATGAGATGTTTGTAAGAATACTACAAAATGATGATGATATCCTTGTGTGACATCATCGATAACCTTAATCTGCAGACACGAGGTAAGAACCACGCTGTTGGGGATGATGCGATACCTTCAAGGGAGGAAGATGCGCTTTCCACGTCTGCAGGAAGATTGTGAGAGGATCCAACGATGAAGATTTGAAGCCCCCCCCCCCCCCCCCCCCTAAACTGTCAGGTAACATCTTCCTCTCAGGACGAGAACTGCAGAGGCCAAAATTTGAGAGGTCTACCTACATCTGTGAATCTGCATTTTCTACTATGAGCTCCATTAGGAACCAGGAAAGAGTCGTAAATATTTTATTTTAATTTTAATAAATAAAAAATGAATAAATAAAATTAGAGAACTGACAGATAAATGCCGTGGCATTTTGATAAAAATGTATAATACAAGTAATAACCCCGATTGAACTCTTCAAATGAAATGTGCCGTGTATCTTGTATAAAAAACAATTAAAAAAGAAGATTAATTTGCAACAAATTAGGATTAATGTTGATGCCAGAGATTGATTCTGGCCAGCTGTTTGTGATATTAGTTGTTCTGGTAGTTAAAATGGATTAAAAAGTGTGTGTGTGTGTGCCAGGATGTTTGTTTTTTCGGGTCAGGATGAGCTTCTAGTTCTAGACAGGAATCATCGATGGGCATCGCCGAAATGCATCAGAGGATCAGAGGAACATAGAAAATGAAGCGTCGGCAGTGAGATGTGTAGACAAACACTTTTAGAGCCCAAACCCGCCATCAACCAGTTCTTAGTCCAACTGAAGATCGAGCAGGAGATCGGTGTTACCCCAAAAGGTTACTTTGTGCTACTGGAAAAGGGGGGAACTTGAGATTTTCTTCAAATGTTCATTTTCCTGCAAACTACACTGAATAAAAGACAAAAAATAAAATCAATGGTAAAAAAAACAACAACTCACACCTGAAAACCGACACACATATCTATCTATCTATCTATCTATCTATCTATCTATCTATCTATCTATCTATCTATCTATCTATCTATCTATCTATCTATCTATCTATCTATCTATCTATCTATCTATCTATCTATCTATCAATAAAATATAATATAGACATATATTAGTAGCATTTATTAAATATGTTTGTATTATTCTTATTAATAGTGTTACTAATATTTATTATTATTATACTACATACATTATATTGCATTAATAATAATAATAATCATAATAATAAAAACAATGATGATGATAATAAAATATTATTATATGTGTTTATTCATATAAAACACTATTAATATGAAATAGCAATAATTATAATAATAATAATATCTTATAATTATTATTTATTTATTATTCATATCATTCATATTATTATTATTATTATTATTATTATTATTATTATTATTATTATTATTATTATAATATAAACTTCCTGTGCAGAGCACCAAACCTTTCTGTCGGACTTTAAATGTTTCTCCGGGGCGGTGAAAGATTCCCATCCAGTAAATTAGTTTTTCATTTTGTGATTCTTGATGTCTGACATGTTTATTTGTGTTTTGTCCTTCTGCGCCATCCGTTATTTTTTCATTATTGTAGAAAATGCATTTTCAGGAGACTATTCCCTCCTGTCGTCATTACCGACGTGGTTTGTGTCTATAATTGATCTCTATCAAACTTTTTTTTGGTCGTATCAAGTTACATAATTCTGAGTAAGTGAGTCCTCATGTATTTTAATATGCCACAAAAAATCCTACTTATGGAAGAGGACTTTCTCCGTGGTCGTTGTTAACGCCTTCCACCTGTGGTGTCCCTCAGGGCTCCATCCTTGGCCCCCTTCCTCTTCAGCATATACCTGCTGCCACTGGGTCAGATTATTAACACGTTTATCATCAAGAAATAGATTCAAAATGTGCCTGACAGCGGAATTAAAGGGTTAATTCTGAAATTTTCAAATGATTTCAGTTCATTTCATTTATGTTTCACTTCTGTCGGTAGATTTTCTAGCTAGGAATGTTTTTTTTTACAGCATTTTGAATGTTTCTGATTAGCTGTTACGTCGCTCTTGAAAAATCCACATTGAATAAATGGGATTTCGTATTCGATTTTGTGATTCTGGTGTCCGACATGTATATTTTTATGATGCGTTGTGTCCTTCTGGGCCACCGTACTTCTTTCATCAGTGTAGAAAATATATCTTAATTTTTGATTTGTTGGATGTGGGCTGACCTGCGTCTGACATCTGACCTCTCTCTCATCCTCATAGATAGATATATTCAGCATATATCTATCAAACACCTCGTCTAACTTCCTTCTTCTGTCTCTTTTCTTCTTCTTCATCTTCTGTATATTGGCGGTGGTGGCCTGCTGTAGCTTCCTGTGATTCATGTGAAACTTAAGGCATCCAATCAAAGGGCTTTCACGCTATAAACAAACGGATCCATGGATCAGTAGGATCGGGACCAGGACTAGGACCAAAGCCCGTCTGTTTAGGGTAAACCTGCAATTTTAGGTCTGAAAGTCCGGACATTACACGCATACTGAGAGAACGACTGTGTGCTTTGAAGAACCATTACAGTGTCGGGATTGATCCAATAAACATCATACGTCTTTAATTCGATCTTTTTTCTTTAATGTTATCAAGCCATAGGGTCCTTTGAAGTGATCTAGTTCCAGAGAGGAGAACCATGAACAAACCCTGAAGAACCCTTCTTGTTACATGTGTAACCTACTGAAAAAAAAAACCCCAATAACAACAAAAATAAAACAGGATTAAAAACAAACAACAGAAAATGTCCACAAACAGAGATGCAAGGCTGGAACTAACTTTCAGTTTTTAGCTTTATCTAAGAATAGTTTTGGCGCGGCTCATCCGGAGACGGAGATTATTGTGACTGGTTGTGTTACGGGATACGAAATTAGTGATTCTAAACAAAATCCTCTCATATACAATCAGGCACCAACAAAGCCTAAGACCGGTAGCTTATTATGGCTATAATCTTCTTATATGGTTTGGTATCAATACATTTTCTATATCTACTGCTGGTGTACAGGAAGGCAACGTTTTGGCATTTTTTCATTATTATGAAATGGTGAAACAGTCTGGCCTTATGTCTCGATAAAGGGCGTCACATATACACAATATCAGGTGAGCTAACTGGCAAAATGAACAACAAACACGATGAAAACAGTGAAATACAATGAAATTAAACACAAATAAAGGGATCGAATCCTGGGTTTTCGTTTTTTTTTTTTATGTGGGAGCCCAGAGAGAATGGAAATGAGAGTGGCTTATTCGTTCTATCGCTAGGCAGAGTATTATGGCTTGATTGGCAGGGGCGGAGCCAATCCGAGGAGGGAGAGGGGGCGGGACATCGCAGAATATGGCGGGAAACAAAACAACATGGCTTGAAGGCATTTTTCCAGTTTGCCGCAGTTCAGTTCTCCTCCCAGTCGAACCATTTAAACCCCGGTTGTCCATGTTCTTAGAGCTTTAGCTAACATTAGATAGTGGCTAGCTGACATCAGCAGTCTCTCTGGGTTCATCCGTGAAGCTACGGTTGCTACCACGTAGCCACGTCCACTTTTATGGAAAAGGGCTGCAGTCCTGGTGTCAAAGCTTCTCACTTCTGCAGATGCTTGATAATAATACTCTTCCACCAACGTTAAGATTTACTTAGTAGCAGAGGTCTGCAGCCGATCACATCTTCGGTTCAATGGGGATCCAAAACGCCTCCAGTCGGCCTGCTGGCAAAAATCCATTATTTGTCCTGTGAGTGGCGCGTCACATCATCTGAGTCCTCGGCATGGAGTCCTGCTGGTGTCCCGGGTACCAGTGGGCAAAATTGTTCATGTATCCTCCGGAGTGCACTGGTGTGCCTTTGGCGGCCATGCTTATGTCCCACAGGGAGCAAGGCGAGGAGGAGGACGGTGGCGGGGGGGCGAGGTGGTCTCCGTCAGGTCCACACGGCCCGTTCTTCATGATCTTCTTGTATTTGGATCGTTTGTTTTGGAACCATATTTTCACCTGGAGGACGAGAAGAGGGCAGAAGTTAAAGAAATGACAAACGGACACACGCAACATCGTGGTTCTCCAGGACCAGGACCTCAACGTAGCGTGAATGCATCCCTTTGGAGGTTTTACATGGCGAGAGAGTAAGGAAACCCCCCGTGAGACCAGGTCCGTGAAGATCACTGAGGAATAAGAACTATTCCTGAGCTGGTCTCCCATCATCAGAGTTGGAAACCAGGCTGCTAACGTTTCATGGTCTCTCTGATAAAGTGATATCTGAATCTTAATTAAACTTGTTAGAGAACGCTAAAATAAATACACATAGAACATAAATAAAAATGTTTGATAGCATTCTCCGTTTTTAATTGTAGTATCAGCTTAAAGTCGCTGTTTGTATGGTTGCGGTGGTAGCTCACTTAACTTTCAAAGTTTGAAAGTGTATGCTAGTAGCGCTAGCAAACATTCGCAGTTTTTTTAAGCCTTCTTCTGGTAGTGTTAGCTAACATTCACAGGTTTTTAATCTCTGCTCATAGTGTTAGCAATCACTCCATGTTTTTAGGTGTATTCTCGTAGCGCTAGCTAACATCCCCATTTTTTAAAGTCTTCCTCTGGTAATGTTAGCTAACATTCACAGTTTTTTGTAAGTCGTCTACTGGTAGTGTTAGCTAACATTCCCAGTTTTTAAGTCTCTGCTCATAGTGTTAGCAAACATTCCAAGTTTTTAGGTGTATTATCGCAGCGTTAGCTAACATCCCCATGTTTTTTAAGGGTTTGCTACTAGCGTTGAAAAACATTCCCAGGTTTTCAATTCTCTGCGCAAAGCTAATAGTCATAGTTATTTATGTCTCTGTAGCTTTAACTAACTTTCCCAGATTTTAGGTGCATGCTAGTAGGTTCAGCTAACCTCCCCAGGTTTTTTAAGTCTTGGTTTTGGAGAGTTAGCTAACATTCCCCGTTATCTATTTCTCTACTGCTAGCATTTACTAACGTTCCCTTCTTTTAAGTGTATCCCAGCAGCGTTGGCTAATATTCCCAGTTTTCCTCTCTCTGCTACTAGCATTTACTAAAATTCCCTTCTTTTAAGTGTATGCTAGTAGCATCAGCTAGTATGATCAGTTCTGTAACGTCCGACCTGTAAGATATCTGAGCTGCTCTGAAGGAAAGAAACGTCTGGACTTCAAACATCCACAGTCCAAATTCAAAATTAAACACTTTTCTAGAGAAGTTAGAAAATGTTAACGTACAATTATAAAGAGCCATATTATATTTACTAGTGACTAGTGGAATATTAAAAAATGATATATATTATTTTAAGAAATATTTAGCTTTTTTCAGGGATTTTAAAACAGTACATTCTAAAATCGATAATTTGATTGAATAGTTTAACTCGACAGAATTATGGTTTTTCAGCTCAGTGTATCTCTCTCTCTCTCTCTCTCTCTCTCTCTCTCTCTCTCTCTCTCTCTCTCTCTCTCTCTCTCTCTCTCAGATCCAGACTTAGACTGCCTCTCAATCTGAGACTGTGGCGGTCTACCCAAGACTGGTGGGTCTTTCAGACCCCGTTAAGTGTTGGGTGGGGACTTTGGGTGAGGTTTTTCCTCCCTATCCCTCTTTGCGTTTGGATCCAGATAGACACAGAGAAACTGCTCTAAACTGGTTTTGATCAATTTTATCTCCGCATTTGTTAAACTGGAGAGTCTTGAAAGTCTTAAATCCAGACCGGAGAGGTTTCATTCCTGTATCTCTGATCCAGATCAAAGATATGGACCAAGTGAGGTCAGTGTGAGTGTGCGGTTAAAGTTGTGATGACAAGAGATCCGGGTTAAGATAAGATGCTCAGATTAAAGACTGATCTCTGATAACAATCAAAAAGAAAGTCTTTGTTTTGACGGATGTTACATTCGTCCATGTTTCTCAACGCTGGCAGAGACTCGAGTCCCTTGTCATCACAATCACTCACACCTCGTCTTCATCAAAAGTCCACCTTAAAGAAACTTAATGAAAATAATAATAATAATAATAATAATAATAATAATAATAGTAATAATAATAATAATAATAATAATAATAATAATAATAATAGTAATAATAATAATAATAATAATAATAATAATAATCCACTACACGTAGAGACATTTGACCTTCACAATCTCATTCACACCAATGAACATGAATAATAATAATTATCATGCAGAATAACAATAATTACTTTCAGCTTTTTGCATCACATCTTAACTATTTTTATACAAAAATAAAATAGAATAATATCCTTCTGCTCTCCTTCTGTAATTGGGATTCTCTTCAGTACCATTCATAGATGCAAATTATACACCAACATGTGCAACCTGATGGGGACGACTGGCAATGTGCTAAATAACACGGCGTTGGACAGTTTATGCTAAATTGTGAAAAAAAGGAAAGATTTCTATAATAAACAATGGTTCAAGTAAATTTACTTTATCTGCAAACATGGCAGCATCGCAGTTTTCAGTGCAAAAAGTCATCAAAGACATCAAGTCACACATCAAAGACATACTAGCTATCAAGTTACCTATCAAAGACATTCAAGCTTTGAAGTTCCATGTCAACTACATCATAGACTTTCAATCTATCCTGTCATAGATCAAAGAGATAACAGCCTTAAATGAACATGTCAAAGAGATCAAAGAAATCAATTCACATGTAAAAGACAGAAGAGCCATGAAGTTACATATCAGAGGCATCAGACAGCCGGCCAAAGAAATCAGCACTACAATTATGATTATTAGTAATATTATATAAATATATATATTATATTTATATAATATCACTATTAAATGAGGCCTGAAAATTTCATAACACTTCCTGCTAGCATTAACTAACATTCACATTCACGGTCCAGGTTCACACAGTGAAACAGTCCAGGATCTGTGTGTCTGCTTGTGTCAGTGTGTGTTTGCATGTGTCTGTGTATGTCTTATTGTGTCTGTGTGTCTGTGTGTGTGTGCTTGTGTCTCTGTTTGTTTGTGTCTGTCTACATGCGTCTGTGTGTGTGTGCTTGTGTGTGTCTCATTGTGTCTGTGTCTGCTTGTGTCTGCGTACGTCTTGGTGTGTGTGCTTGTGTCTGTGTGAGTGTGTCTGTATGTGTGCTTTTGTCTGTTTGTGTGATTGTGTCTGTGTGTGTTTATGTGTGTCAGTGTGCGTGTGTGTGGGTGTGTTTGTGTCTGCGTGTGTGTGCTTGCGTCTGCGTGTGTGTGCTTGTGTTTGTGTGTGTTTATGTGTGTCAGTGTGCGTGTGTCTGTGTGCTCGTGTCTGCGTCTTTCTGTGTGTGTGTGTTTATGTGTGTCAGTGTGCGTGTGTCTGCGTGTTTCTGTGTGGGTGTGGGTGTGTCTGCATGTGTCTGTGTGTGCGCGTGTGTCTGCGTGTTTCTGTGTGGGTGTGGGTGTGTCTGCATGTGTCTGCGTGTGTGTGCGTGTGTCTGCGTGTTTCTGTGTGGGTGTGGGTGTGTCTGCATGTGTCTGCGTGTGTGTGCTTGTGTGTGTGCTTGTGTGTGTGCTTGTGTCTGTGTGTGTGTGCGTGTGTCTGCGTGTATGAGCTTGTGTGTGTGTGTGTTTATGTGTGTCAGTGTACGTGTGTCTGCGTGTGTGTGCTTGTGTGTGTGTGTGTGTTTATGTGTGTCAGTGTGCGTGTGTCTGCGTGTGTGTGCTTATGTGTGTGTGTGTGTGTTTATGTGTGTCTGTGTGCGTGTGTCTGCGTGTGTGTGCTTGTGTGTGTGTGTGTGTTTATGTGTGTCAGTGTACGTGTGTCTGCGTGTGTGCTTGTGTGTGTGTGTGTGTTTATGTGTGTCTGTGTGCGTGTGTCTGTGTATGTCTTATTGTGTCTGTGTGTCTGTGTGTGTCTGCGTACGTCTTAGTGTGTGTGCTTGTGGCTGTGTGGGTGTGTCTGTGTGTGTGCTTTTGTCTGTTTGTGTGATTGTGTGTGTGTCTGTGTCTGCGTGTGTGCTTGTGTGTGTGTGTGTGTGTGTGTCTGTGTGTATGTATGCGTGTCTGTGGGTGTGTTTGTGTCTGCGTGTGTGTGCTTGCGTCTGCGTGTGTGTGCTTGTGTGTGTGTGTGTGTTTATGTGTGTCTGTGTGCAAGTGTCTGTGTGCGTGTGTCTGCGTGTTTCTGTGTGGGTGTGGGTGTGTCTGCATGTGTCTGTGTGTGTGGGTGTGTCTGCATGTGTCTGCGTGTGTGTGCTTGTGTCTGTGTGCGTGTGTCTGCGTATGTGAGCTTGTGTGTGTGTGTGTGTGTGCTTGTGTCTGTGTGCGTGTGTCTGCGTATGTGAGCTTATGTGTGTGTTTATGTGTGTCAGTGTACGTGTGTCTGCGTGTGTGAGCTTGTGTGTGTGTGTGTGTTTATGTGTGTCAGTGTGCGTGTGTCTGCGGGTGTGTACTTGTGTGTGTGTGTGTTTATGTGTGTCAGTGTGCGTGTGTCTGACTGTGTGTGCTTGTGTGTGTGTGTGTGTTTATGTGTGTCAGTGTACGTGTGTCTGCGTGTGTGTGCTTGTGTGTGTGTGTGTGTGTATTTATGTGTGTCAGTGTACGTGTGTCTGCGTGTGTGTGCTTGTGTGTGTGTTTATGTGTGTCAGTGTATGTGTGACACAAGCTGCTTCTTTTCAGATCTGTTTTAAGTCCCACTAAAATTAAACTCCTTTAAGGACGTCGGTTTAGACGTCAAGACAATTATGACCCCCGACGTTCCGACGTTAGATCGACTTCTTCAACCAGCTGGGGACACCCAAATCCAGGCAAAGCCCGGTGGGTCGGATCCAGAAACTAAGTAGTTCTGTGTGGCTCTGCTGTGCGCCAGAGCCGTAGAACGTGACACTCCGACAATGAGTGATGACAGAAACGAATGCCGGCGATGCTCGTAGTTTTACCAGCATAGCTGTCCGACCACAAACTGGCACGGCCCTACCTGTTTCAGGAGGCCCCTGTCACGCCGGAGCTCAGGGTGTATTAATGTAAACTATTGAACGTGTGTTATAGTCACAGATTTAAACACGTTATACGTGCAAAACATTCGAGGAAATTGTCAGGTGGCGGTATCATCACATCTAAAACGTCTATTATATCGTGCAACATGCAGAAAAGCGGCGGCGGCCATTAGAACTTTGATGCGTAGGACTGAGATAGACAACAGGATTAATAAAACATGATTTAAAGATGCCTTCAATCATGTTCCTGTGGTTAGTCGGTTCTGGTCGTGTCGTTCCTATGATTGGCTTCGGTCGTCGGAGCGTAGCGTGTTTAGAAATTTAGCATTAAATTACGCTAATGTGCCTTTGGGTCGACCTGTCAGCCAGTGGGGAACAAGTAATCATGAGTAATCACACGCAGTCGGTGAAGCACGCCTCTGTGTCAAACAGGTTTTCAGCCGCGACGGGGGAAAAAAAAGAAGAAGAGCGAGCGCCAGAAGAGCGAGCGCTCCTCTGAGAAAACGCTCATCGCATCAGATAAAAGGGAAGAGGGAGAAAACAGAGACTCCTGGGAAATATATTAACCTAGAATTCTTATAAGACTTCGGGAAAATGCCGCTTCATGGAATATGTTTGATTCTATAAAAGAATCTCATTTCACATTCGTCTAATTGGCTCCAAAAAAATGTGGGGAAATGATCCGTTTGATTATCCAAAAAGGCAACCAGATTTCTCCGCCTCGCATTTAATTCCACCTCCATTGTTCCAGCGTGTCGGCTGACGTCAGTCGCAGCCTGTTAGAAGTCAGTATGGATGGTGGCAAATACATAAAATGAAGCCATCTCCCCATAAACCCACCCAATCGCGTGTAATGACACCGTTTTTCAGAAATGAACTTGTAATTACACTTTGAACTCTCACTGTTGACTCAGCGCATTCTGCAATGAGTACAATCCCGAAATAAAAACGGAGGGCCGGGCAAGATTCTTCTAAAGAATTATAATGAATTCTGCAGTGAACGCGGTCAAAAATAATTTTTAATTGACGATGGACCTCAATGTTGGCGCGCAAATAAACTGCGGCACACTACGGAATGCTCCTTTAACAGTTCGACTGCTTTCACCGCTGGAAACGTCGTTAGAAAAGTTTATTTAAGGATATCTGAGAAACAATATTGATCGTTATTCAAATATGTTTTCGAAATTAAAAAAACTACATTGAGAAAACTGATTTTTCCGAAAAAACTGATTTATAGATAAATTTCATTTTAATCGTTATTATCTGTATTATCTGTTTGTTTTTTTTTAAAGGGATTGTACCCGGTGGAAATTTAATAAATCACACCAACGAATCCTTCAGATCCAGGTTTGGAAAGTTGGAAATGCCTTTTGTGAAAATCTATCATTTAATTCCGGATAATTGTAAGTATCTCAAATATAATTATGGTCTTTAACAGAAATCTAGGGTAAAAACAAGTTTCTAAATTCCTCTTAATGGGCAAAATCTAGACGACATCCAGACAAAATGTGTCATTTGATGAATTAATATTTCAGCTCTAACAATGAAAGTAGCAAAAACATAAACATTTAAATCCATAAATGATAAAATGTATAATATATTGGATATAGAACTGATTCAGAGATAAAGACATAGCCTTTTGTATGATATATATATATATATATATATATATATATATATATATATATATATATATAAAGAAACACTTTTTAGCTGTGAAATCATCAATTCATTTATTTTTTGACTTATTCGTTATTTATTTATGAATAATAAATAAATAAATGCCCTTATTGTCCCGTTCGACCGCTACTTTTATGACTTTAAAATCAATCCTTGACATCAGAATACGCCGTAAACGATTCTACGAGATATTTTAAAAGAAATGTATTTCCAACGTTTACAATTCAAACCGCTGACACGACCGAGAAATGTTAGAATAACATTATGATGATGATGAGGATCATTATTATTATTATTATTATTATTATTATCCAGTCATAGAAATATAAATAAAGTCCTCTTAGACTGAGGGAACGTGTTTATCTACATGTGTAATTTGAGGAGTGAGAAAACACACGGTGAGATATCCGAGTCAGATAATGGATTTAGCATTATCACAGATATAGCTGAATGAAATCATCGGTAATAAACCTTAAAAGCTGACAAGCTGTAATTACTTTACACGTGTATCTAAATGTCTGTAATAACATTTTGACAGGTGAGAAATGTATTTTCGCTCATTATAATTGCTAGCAGTCAAGTCTTGAGAAGCGATTGTTGTTATGCGGCGTCGCTAACAGTGCTACCGGTTAAACGGCAAAAGAGGGTTGGCCTTCGGAGCGGCTTCTAGGCCAGGAGTCATTCAACAGCGCGTTAACTTAACGCAACCTCACTGAGAGGATTTCTGCTGTAATTATTGGTTTCATATTCCAGCAGCAACACGGAGCTGACAGCTTCCCTGAGAGCGCGACTAATGACACCGACATTAGCGGAGGAGGGTGGCGGAGAGGCAGGCCAGGTGCCGCTGAGTGCGGTCGTACAGTTATGCGTGTGAAAGTGATCCAGCCGACGGAATCCTGCGGGGTTCTGGGATACCGGCTGAAATCAGAAGTGAAGTATTGCCGAAATAAATGGCTACCATTTGCTGGGAGGGTGGGTGGGGGAGCGGTTGTGGTGGTGGTGGATGTTAGCGCCGTGCTACGTGCCGTTTCTCAGCTGCGTCTGGGAACATGAGCGCCTCGGATGGAAAGTGGTCGGAGGTTGGCGGCCGGCCTAATGGCACGAAGGCAGAGATAGGATCGCTATCTGCAAATGTGTGTTTCTGTTTCCATGTGGATGAAAATGCACACGAGCTACATATGTTTGTGTGCGTGTGCGTGTGCGTGTGCGTGTGCGCGTGCGTGTGTGTGAGGAATGTGTGTGTTCGCACAATATGGGCTTTTATTGTACAGTGATGGCCGCACAGACCGGGCTCATTATGAGATCAGGGTTAAAATACAAGCTGGTCCCTCCCCCTGATCATTTAGCTGGAAAGATTAAAAATAATACAAGACTGTGTTGTATTCCATTCAAATTAACATAAAATTAACATTCCCCAAAACGCACATATATATATTTACAACACCTACCCTTCTAAACTTTGCTAGTCAACAAAGTTTAACTGAGTCCAAATGTGTTTACTGTAGAATTAACACTAAATAAACATAGATATTATCGTATATTTCACAAACACATATATACATATATACATACAAACATATATATATATATATATATATATATATATATATATATATATATATATATATATATATATAGATAAGTATATATATCACATCATTTTTAATTATGAGCAGTTATTTTTATAAGCAATTATTATTAGTATTTGATATATTTGATATATACTAAACGTACAAAATACTACTAATAAATTCTCATACAAATAATTGCTAATAATTAAAGATTATGTCTTATAAACTGCAGTCCGGCTGTGTGTTTGGTTCTGCTGCGGCACAAAAGACGATTCAGAGAAATCCAGGATTTTTAGCATTTCTGAGACTAACATTTTTTTTTTTTAAAGCTATTAATAACTTTTAGCGTCTTTGAAGATTTTTATTAGTGTAACTTTTGTTTTTAGCTGTTTTTTCTCCCCCAGTAATATCTGCACAATGATTGGTAGAAATATTATAAAAATTATAGTCGGCAACATTATTAGCCATATCGTCAGGTCACTTCCTGTTTGAACTGCGTGTGTGTTGAGACCTTTTAAAATATAATATAATATATATATATAATATATAATATATAATATTATGTGTTTTATCATAGTAAAAGGATTTAATGATCCGATCGACGGATCTTAACATGGTTGCTAGTTCACATGTGCTTCTTTAGCGCAGTGGCTCGTCAAGTAGCGGTACCACTTGTTCGGTTCAGGCAGTACCGGCTGAAACATCTCAGCGACAAACAATAGAGGACCAAACCAGATCAGCCCTGGTTTAAGGTCTCCACTGGTCACCGCTCGGTTTTAGAATCCATTACTTTTAAAGCTCTTCATGGATTGGCTCCCATCTTCGGTCCGCCCCTATGAGTCTGGGCGCAATCTCAGAAATAAGGCTACAGGCTACAGAATCCGATCAGAACACAGTTTTACCTCCAGCTGGTGTCATTTAGTCTGTACGGCGGGCGCGGTTCGTAGTGACTCCGGACGTCGCGCATCGATACGTTTGTTAGATCTCAGCAGCAGCTTCTTCGGCCGGTGAAAACATTTGCGGTGAGGTTGTGCGTTGAGAAGTTACCCTCAGAATTAAAGGACCGACAAACTTGTAGCTCACATTCTAGTTTCACTTCCTGTTTCCACTTTAACAGAAGTTAGATGAGATCGTGAGTTGGGTGCAGTGGGATCTTTAGAGACGCTAGTATTGGACTTACATTGAGTGGAATCTCTAAATCAGGGTTTACGTTTCATTCACCCTGCTTGAAATGCCGTCTAGCGTTTCATTACATGGTCAACGGAGTTAGCTCGAATAATTGCTGCTCTCCATTAGAAATTTCGGACACCAAGCGGTTCCGGGTCGACCTGCATGCGCACCTGACGCCTCAAGAATCTCCACACTGAAGGCTTTAATGTCCCAGAGTCTGACAGACCTCTCACCCAACAACATTCATTCTTGGACTCGCATCGACTTCCTCTGTAATTTGCTCCATGAAAAGATATTCTAATTCCATCTCTGCTGTTTGCAGATGATGTGGTTCTGTCGGCTACGTCAATCCGCGATCTCCAGCGGCACTGGATCGGTCTGCAGCTGTGTATGAAGCGGCTGGTATGAGAGTCAGAACCTCCAAATTTGAAGCCGTGGTTCCCTGCCAGAAAACGGTGGACCGTCCCCTTCGGGTTGGCGCAGAGCTGCTGCCTCGAGCGATGGACTTTAAGTATCTCGGTGTCTTATTCTGGAGCGGTTAAAATGGACCTTGGACAGGCGGTTCGGTGCAGCATCAGCAGTAATCATGGTGCTGTATCGGTCCGTTGTGGTGAAGAAAGAGCTGACTCGTGAGGCATAGCTCTCAATCTACCCGTCCGTCTACATTCCAACCCTCGTCTACGGTCCTGAGCTCTGGGCAGTGACCCGGAGAATGGGGTCAAGGGTTCAGAGAATGGCTGGGCTCCGCCTTGGAGATAAGGCGAGGGGCTCAGACATCTAGAAGGAGCCCTAAGTGGAGCTGCCGCTCCCTCACTAAAGGCGGACTTACATTGTACGACTTAAAAGTTGTGGCTGTTTGATTTCGACTCACACTGTACGTATGAAACGTTTGTGGAAGTTCATGTTTGCTGTTCTCTCACGTTACGACCCGTCGGCTCCTGCAGCCCTTTGTCGCTATTGAGAAACGTTCAGAAAGTTTAATTTGAAAGCTCAGAGGCAGAAAGAACTTTGATTGCTAGCAACACGCTAACAAGAGAGAAACGAGCCGCGTTGATAGTTTTTTGCCTTCCTGGGTGCCGAAAGCTCTTTAAAAGAAAAAAGGCACCGGCGGAAATGTCCTCGTAGGTTCCTAAAACGCTGTGGACGGTTTTGTTGGTCCTTCTAGCAGAGAGACTTGGACGTAAGCTAGCGACGTTTGACTGGTTAGAGAGTTAACTTGATAGCTAGCAGCGCTCTGACAGCTAAGAACCTTTCTTATTCGTCCTTGCTGCTACCAGCCACCAACTGCACTTCCTGCAAATTTCGGACATATCTGAAAAACTTCCGATTGTTCAACGACTATCCTGGTGATCGGCCCTGGTGACGTACACTTCACGACAAACCACACAGGACGGACACTGACAGACTGACAGGGCAAATGGGAATCAGGCTCAAATCATACAGCGTACGCCCGGCTTTAACAAACCAGCTTAAGGAACTCTTAAGGAACATCTGAAGGTCCGATGGCGGAAGATTCATGACGGAAAAAGCTCTCCAGAAGCTTTGTTCTGGTTTGATGGACGGTTAACCGGTGATAAGGTTCGATTCTTACGACAACGTTTGGTCGGTTAGGGTTTAATTTGGAGCCGATTTCGGGTAAATCTTATGGATCCTTCATACGGGCCTTACAGATGAGGGTGAAATGAGCTGTCAGCTGAGGTAAAAGTGAGATACTAAAGGAATTACCTGTAAGAATAGTTCATTTTGTTCATTCTGTCAGAAATGGGCTTCTTCATTTTACATCCTGTTGAGGAGACGGACACCAGCGTGCTAAATACGTTAGCATAGGAAACGGAACCCGCGGGGATGTGGCCAACCCTGATTCTGTCCAAACATTGGATGAGCCACCGATTAACACGTTACATTTCAGTTTCATCTGGGCTCGAGCCAAACGCTCAAGGATCCTGTTGCCTTTTCTCCAGGGTTTATGGTGTGAACCCTTTCTTGGCGTGGAATTGCGATTTCCTGTTTGCAAGACCAGACAAATCCTGCAAATGCATCCATGTTAACTCTGATAGAATGCTCTTAAGTCATTGGATTTAACGCGTCTTAGAGTCCCTGCAGAAATTCAACACATTTCGTACAAATGAATTAAAGACTTGTGTTCGACGATGCAACGTTTTTCTTTAACCTCAAGGCTCCTCGTCTTTGCAGCTCTTCTTTTCTTTTTTTTCTTTTTTTTTTACCACTTTTGAGGTTCAATCCAAACGAATCTGTATGTTTTAATGTTTTCTTATGTCAAACCTTTTTAAGATTTTGTTATGGAATCGGACAAAAAAAAAAAAAATATATATATATATATGGACAGAGATACATTTTTTTTGCACCTTTAGACTGACTCCAGAAGAAAAGAAGAAGCGAAGGAAAACAAAAATCACCCATATTCTTTCTCCCGAACCCACAAAAATGTGTCTGCATTTCTGCGACTACTGCCTCTAATCCTTTGATTGGCCTCTGGTATCAGTCGAACCCTGAAACACTGTGAGGAGAATAATAGAATCACTTTAAAGCCCACTTTCCTTCATCCACAGCAGCTCAGAGGAGGTAGAGAGAGAGAGCGAGAGAGAGTGACAGCGAGAGAGAACGATAGAGAGAGCGTGACAGCGAGAGAGTGACAGAGTGAGAGAGAGCGAGTGCGAGACTGAGAGAGAGAGAGAGAGAGCGTGAGAGAGAGAGTGACAGAGTGAGAGAGAGAGAGTGCGAGAGAGAGAGAGTGCGAGAGAGAGAGAGTGCGAAAGAGAGAGTGTGTGAGAGAGCGAGAGAGAGAGAACGATAGAGAGAGAGTGAGCGCGAGAGAGTGACAGAGTGAGAGAGAGAGAGAGTGCGAGGCTGAGAGAGAGAGAGAGCGTGTGAGAGAGAGAGTGACAGAGTGAGAGAGAGAGAGTGCGAGAGAGAGAGTGTGTGAGAGAGCGAGAGAGAGAGAGTGCAAGAGATAGAGAGAGTGCGAGATGAGTGAGCGAGAGAGAGACAGAGAGAGAGAGAGAGAGAGCTTACAGACGGCCACATTCTGAACCGACTCGCCGCTCTGAAGGAGAACCAACATGTCGCCAAACGGGACTGAAGTCGTTGATCTGACAACATCAACTGTTTATATATCCTCAGCGCACAAACTCAAACCCGCTCCTGTTCTATTTCCCACCAGTTCTTTATTACAATTCTTCATCGCTCCACCTGAGGGAAACTCACAACTTTGTTTTTTCCGATCTCAACTCTTGGATATGAAGAAAAACAAAAATGGGGGAGGAAGTATTTCTTATTTCTCGGGGGGAGGGGCGTTCATTTATCAAAAATCTTAAACACTCTGAATTTATAATAAGATGACTAATGAAGTTTTAGTCAGGCGGTTCTTTTTATTAAACAGCAAAGAAAAACAATCCAGATTGATAAAATAACTTCATGAAGAAATTCCGTTTATCTCTTGGAAACTGGTAGTTAGTGTACGATACATTTTATAACACAGTTTAAAAATAACCCTCCTAACTGTTTCTAAATATGCTGCTACATTCGCAGCCGCCCCGTTTCCTGCCGGCGCTAGGTGAAGGAGAACACTGATGATAATCACAGTGCATTCTGGGAGGATAAGTGCTTCCTGGTGCTCCCCAGTGCAAGTAGCTTACAAAGCTACTGGTGCAAGACTTCATTCTTAATAATGTCCTGAAACCAATTCAAAATATAATAACTGCTTACCGTCTGGAGCTAAAGTGCTAACAAAAGCTAACTGCTAAGATAGCCTCGCCCACCATTACCTGTGTTTTCAAAATATGTCTTACAACAATATGGCATCATTTTTTCCCTCTCTACTTAATCTGAGTAAAAAAAGGCAGTTTTAACGGACAATGAAACAGCAGGCGTAAGCTAATTAGCTTAGCATCCGACTAAAGTGGAACGTTGATGTTATAGTAGTGGTACGAATAAAGTATCATCTTATCTTCTCTTATCAATTTAAGTCTAATCTAAAGATTAAGTAAAGTATTTACATTTTTTTGGGGGGGTTCCTTCTTTAAAATCCAGCACGAAATGTTTTATTTATTGTTGTTAGTCGAGGGCAGGACGGTCTAAAACCCTTTTGTCGCCATAGGAACGTAAAAAATAAATGATAATAATTTGTAATTATCATTACAAGATTACATTTTAGTCCCTGTCATGAATCTGCATAATTTATCAAATAGCCAATTCACAGTTTAGAGGACAAACATATTACTTAAGTTTTATGCTGTCGTCTAGAGACACCGCCACCCTCAGCTATTAGAAATGCAGACCATAATAATCCCCGTCATTCATGAATGAGCGCAAAAAGATCTTGAAGTTGAATTGAAATTGAAGAAGTTTATGTGAAATGCAAAAAAAAAAGATCCATCTAGAAAAACGCGTCGGAAAACATTATTATTAATTATGACATTATTAATATAACTTTGAAGTCATCAAGTAAAAAAGAAAATCTGCCTGTACAGAAAGGGAAACGTACTTAGTAAGATTTTATTGAAATGGAGTGTGGTATTTAAATAAAGGAGACTTTGAAAGGAGCTCTTGAATCTTCATTTAACTGTAATTGAATAATCCGCAACTCTTATTTGAAGTTGAATTATTAAAACGCTGCTTTAGGTTTAAGAACATGACATGACTTAAGATTAGAGAGTTATTTAATGCATTTTAAGATACAAAAAATGTCTTTAACCCTTTGGTTGAGAAACATTTTGAGTCTCGATTTCTTGTTTATAAATGTGACTGATCGTTATTATAATACGACACAGTGGCAGCGTCTTTGTGCTAAAGAGTTAGGGGCCGAGGATGGACCCCTGGGGGACACCACGGGTCAACGGGGCCTCAGAGGAGGAGGTTTTAACCGTGACTACCGAGAAAGTCCTTTTTTTTCACTGTTTAAAAACATGCTTCACTAGACGATTTGTCGTTTCACGCAGAGTTTTAGTCTTATAACATATTATTTATTTTTTGTTGAGGACATTAAAGAGTTAATTTCGCTTAAATACTCATAATGAGCATCGGAGATGTTAAGGAGATATTCAAGACGCACAAACATCTAAGAACGAGTGGCCGTGTCCGAGGCTCAACAAGGAGATTCTTGGATTAGATGCTGAACAAATATAATTGGTAAAAGTTTTAAAGTGTGGAAAAAATGTGTTTTTGTGAAAAATCTGCAAAATGAACCTTTCCAGTAAATGTTAATTAAGTATGCTTAAGTCAGACAGACAGACAGACAGACAGACAGACAGACAGACAGACAGACAGACACTCAGACAGACAGACAGTCAGACAGACAGACCGACAGACAGACAGACACTCAGACAGACAGACAGTCAGACAGACAGTCAGACAGACAGTCAGACAGACAGGCAGTCAGAGAGTCAGAGAGACAGTAAGACATTCAGACAGACAGACAGAGAGACACTTAGACATTCAGACAGTCAGACAGACAGTCAGACAGACAGGCAGTCAGAGAGATAGACAGTCAGACAGACAGACAGTCAGACAGACAGTCAGACAGACAGACAGACAGACAGACACTCAGACAGACAGTCAGACAGACAGGCAGTCAGAGAGATAGACAGTCAGACAGACAGACAGTCAGAGAGACAGTAAGCCAGAAAGACAGACAGATAGATACACAGTCAGTCAGACAGACAGACAGAGAGTAAGACAGAGAGACAGACATTCAGACAGACAGATAGATAGACAGTCAGACAGACAGACAGAGAGTCAGACAGACATTCAGACACACATTCAGACAGACAGACAGAGAGATAGACAGTCAGACAGACAGACAGTCAGAGAGACAGTTAGACAGACAGACAGACAGACAGACAGAAAGACAGAAAGACAGATATAGAGTCATTCAGACAGACAGACAGAAAGACAGAAAGACAGATATAGAGACAGATATTCAGACAGACAGCCAGACAGACAAACAGAGAGACAGTTAGACAGACAGACAGAGAGACAATGAGACAGTCAGACAGACAGTCAGACAGACAGTTAGACAGACAGAGAGACAGACAGAGAGACAGAGAGACAGTTAGACAGACAGTCAGACAGACAGTTAGACAGAGAGACAGAGAGACGATGAGACAGACAGAGAGACAGTCAGACAGACAGTCAGATAGACAGTTAGACAGACAGACAGAGAGACGATGAGACAGACAGTCAGACAGACAGAGAGACGATGAGACAGACAGTCAGACAGACAGTCAGACAGACAGTCAGAGAGTCAGAGAGACAGTCAGACAGACAGTCAGACAGACAGACAGACAGACAGACAGACACTCAGACAGACAGACAGTCAGACAGACAGTCAGACAGACAGGCAGTCAGAGAGTCAGAGAGACAGTAAGACATTCAGACAGATATAGAGTCGGACATTCAGACAGACAGACAGAGAGACACTTAGACATTCAGACAGTCAGACAGACAGTCAGACAGACAGGCAGTCAGAGAGATAGACAGTCAGACAGACA
Source organism: Lophius americanus (assembly GCA_037951165.1). Taxonomy (NCBI): domain Eukaryota; kingdom Metazoa; phylum Chordata; class Actinopteri; order Lophiiformes; family Lophiidae; genus Lophius; species Lophius americanus. Next base: position 151,332 of record JBBDHG010000264.1, on the reverse strand, counting down.
GACAGTCAGACAGACAGTCAGACAGACAGACAGACAGACAGACACTCAGACAGACAGTCAGACAGACAGTCAGACGGACAGGCAGTCAGAGAGATAGACAGTCAGACAGACAGACAGTCAGAGAGACAGTAAGCCAGAAAGACAGACAGATAGATACACAGTCAGTCAGACAGACAGAAAGACAGAAAGACAGATATAGAGTCATTCAGACAGACATACAGACAGAAAGACAGATATAGAGACAGATATTCAGACAGACAGCCAGACAGACAAACAGAGAGACAGTTAGACAGACAGACAGAGAGACATGAGACAGTCAGACAGACAGTCAGACAGACAGTTAGACAGAGAGACAGAGAGACAATGAGACAGACAGAGAGACAGAGAGACAGTTAGACAGACAGAGAGACAGACAGAGAGACAGAGAGACAGTTAGACAGACAGTCAGACAGACAGTTAGACAGAGAGACAGAGAGACGATGAGACAGACAGAGAGACAGTCAGACAGACAGTCAGATAGACAGTTAGACAGACAGACAGAGAGACGATGAGACAGACAGAGAGACAGTCAGACAGACAGTCAGATAGACAGTCAGACAGACAGTCAGATAGACAGTTAGACAGACAGACAGAGAGACGATGAGACAGACAGTCAGACAGACAGACAGAGAGACAGAGAGACGATGAGACAGACAGAGAGACAGTCAGACAGACAGTCAGATAGACAGTTAGACAGACAGACAGAGAGACGATGAGACAGACAGTCAGACAGTCAGACAGACAGACAGACAGACAGTCAGGAGGATCCTGATAAAGGTGTCGCAGCATTCTGACAGCTATGGCTGATCTTGAGCAGAAGGAGTTGATCCATGTGTTTCTCTGCTTAAAGCTGACGATGTTTTTTGATGTTTTGTATTTTAAAAAAAAACAGAAATATGTATTTAATAGATTAAAGATGCCGGGGAAATGAGGAAGAAGAAGTCCGAGGAACCAACCCTGAATCCTCAAGTCATAAAACGCCCACTCACCAGCACAGACAAACATCTGTAGCCCTCTGGTTCTGGTTCTAACTCAGGTTTTTAAACACGTCGTTCTTCCACGGATGGAAAAACAATCCGTCATCCTGAGACGGAACCGCGTTAAATCCACGTGCATTTTTGATGATCAGGTGAATGTTGGGCATCTACATATTTATCTTTGTGTGTGAGAAGCTCAGCATAAATCCCAGAAGAAAAAAAAGAACGAAAGCTCAGCGTTGAAACCACAGAGCAATGAAAGCTTGACTTGTTCAAACCTGACGGCATTGACTGACGGAGTGCGACCCGGACAAAATGGCCGCCATTAGGCGCTTATTTGCGTGTGACCCGAGAAGAAGGAAAACAAACAGAACGCACAGAGACGGACGGATGACCGGTGGTGGAACAAGTCCTGCCTTCAACCTTGGCTGCAGATGTGGAGACATACACCGTGACACACCCAGCACACACACACACACACATGTGTACACACACACACACGCGTACAAACACACACACACGCATGTGCCCACACACAAACACACCCAGCACATACACACACACACACACTTGTGTACGGGCACACACACGGCTGAAACCTCATTGTTTGTCATCAGGATTCTATGACTGAACTTCTCAGGAAGTGTGAGCGTGAGGGTAAAGACAGACGGGAGGTGACACCCGCTGATAAGAATGCACTGCTGCCTGTTTGGCCTTTACTCCGGTTCTACTTTCACTCCCAGCTGAAAGCAGCTGAACTACACCTGAAACCCTCCTTTCGTAAAACCACATCGATGCAAACGCTGCGTTTTGAGGCGAGTGTTCTCTCTGTAAATACATCTGTCACCCCGCGGGTCGGAGTGACGCACGTACGACCTCCATTAGATGAGCTTTTTTCGAGACGGCTGAACCGACAACAGCAAGAATCAACGGTTCTGTTCCCCATTAAGACATCCCACCTAAAGGCGACAGTCCCGTCACTGTCTGACCTTCACCCTGAACCCCAGGACTCGCGGCGGTATCATGAACAACCTATTAGTGTTTTGGTTCTTTTAAACAAAATTGCACTATATTATTTCAGCTGGCATAGGCTCCGCCCCCCGCCCCCGCCCCCTAACAACTCTGAACAGGATAAACAGTTACAGAAAAGGTGGACGGACTAACCTTTGAATAATTATGTTGAAGGTACAAGAACAAACTCTTCCAGCCAGTTTCAAGTCAGTCCGTCAAGTAGTTCATGTTTAACGCACAAAAACGATGCAAAAGCCCCAAAACGGCAGAAAGACAAAAAAATCTACTATCAGAGTTGTTGAGATTTAAAATGATCAAATAGTGAGGAAGATGACTTTAAGCTTCTTATTTACACACTGACTGACATAAGGTCAACCTCCTTCTATTACATATCATGTTTGTCAAAGTCTGACTTCATCATATTTCAACATAACTTTTGGAGAGGAATGTGATTCAGTGCTGATGACGTCATCACTACGGCACGTCTGATTGGCTGTGACTGTGGAAGCCGAACCGATAGCATTCCTTCATGGTAAAATGATCTTTTTTTAAATGACGAGATCGCGATATCGCCGTTCTGACTGTGTGGATTTGTATATTATCGTGCAGAGGGTGAAAATATCGTACGTATCGCAACGCTGGTCCACTTCATCCTGATCAAAAACCATCAAGTAGTTTATGTGTAAAAGGACAAAAATGTCTGAAAGAGCTCGACTGTTCAGCTTGTTGGAACTGGAACAAAATTCTTGGCTCCGCCCCTTTGTCCGAATTCACTCCAAACTTTAACCATTCCTTCCGGGTCACATGTCCAACCGTCCCCTCAGGTCACATAAGAATGCGTTTTTATGTTCTCCTGTAATTCTGCTTAACCTGCTCTGTGGAGGTTTTAATTTCTCTTTTTGCTGGAGACCCCCGCAACGCGATCACAGACCCCCAGGGTCCAAGAACCAAACAAACTCAGGCGTCTTCCTCACAGGGCGAGGTTGAATTTTCAAAATAAGAGAACAAATAAATGACAATCCCCCAAAATATCAATATATTATCGCTCTAGCAAGCAGGAGTTTTTCTCCGGAGACCCTCGTCAGAGAAGAATCCCACGGAGAATGGGTTCAATTCGTAACCATGGAAACGAGAGAATCCCTCAGTACCTGAACGCACCCCTTCAGCTCTTCCCTGTTGTGTGTGAAAAGTTTGGCAAAGGAAGAAACACTGACCATATTTTTGGGATCCGCACCAAAATGGAAACTACGATGGAAACGACCCCCAATAAAACAGCAGAAGAAGACGCCACTTCCTGTTACTTTGGAAGTTTGTGGAAACAATAAGTATTGACAAGTTTTTGAGTCAAGCCCCAGAAGTAAAACCTGCCAGGACAGATGGAACCCACTCCCACTCTCTCCCTTCCCACTTTGAGAAACTAGCCCACACTCAGAGCACGGCAATATAAAGATAATATAACATTTAAGAAATGCTGACATTAGCAAAACCTGTACTGTTCTGTGTGTGTGTGTGTGTGTGTGTGTGTGTGTGTGTGTGTGTCTTTGTGTGTGTGTGTGTGTGTGTGTGTGTGTACCTGGGTCTGTGTCAGGCCTAGTTTGGCTGCCAGATCAGCCCTCTCCGGCAGGGCGAGGTACTGGGTCTGCTGGAAGCGCTGGTTGAGCGCCTGAAGCTGCAGGCTGGAGTAAATGGTCCGCGGCTTCCTGATCTTCTTCCCCTTCCCGTTCAGCCTCACCTCGCCATTCTCGATCACCGCCGTAGGCTTATCGTGTTCTGGAGGAGAGTTTTCCAAAGATAAACATCAGCGCTGGGATGTCAGTACCGGACAGAAGTCCGGTCTTACCAAGAGATGAAAAAAAAGATCAGCTTCATCCGACGCCGGCTTTACTGTCAATCATTCTTTCCAGGAAAACAGTTTTTTATTCCTCATCAATTTTGATTCTCTTTCCGCAAAACAACGCCGCTAAAAGTGGAGTATAAGTGAAACTGTAAGAGTAAAACCAGAAAGGAGTCTGTGTTTTCATAAAGAATGTGACATTCCTTTATTTCATGATCTCTATTATATTTACCTTTAAAAAAAAACGTGCTCGTCAACATTCCTCAGAAATGTACATTTTTTTCTGGCCACTGAAGACATTTAATCATAATCTGTGAATATATTTCTCCACATGATGCTTATTAGAGCGGATGAATATAAGGCTTTATATGTGTTCTTATTATATTACTGTATACTACTAATTCAATTGACACATTTTTGGGTTATAAGGATTTCTTGCACAATTAGTAGAAATAAAATAAACCGTTATCAAATATAAGTCATCAGCATTCCTCGGAAATGTGTAATTCTTTCAGGTTTAACCATAATCGGTGAAGGTAATTCTCCATATGAGGCTCATTTGAGCAGATGAATATAAAACTTGATTATTATATTTATAATTACTACCATTATTTCATAAAAGTAACCTAAAAGTATTATGTTTTTATTTTTTCTTAATTCTAAAATGATTTATTTCACTATATTCCACTAGTTACATTCACACATTGTTCAGTTACAGTCATTTAATGCACCATGAGGAGAATTAAAAACATCAACTTTCCTCAGAAATGTGTATTTTATGGACGTTTAACCAGGTTTTTGAAGGTTTTTCTCCACACGAGGCTGATTTTTGAGCAGATCCATTTAATGCATGAATCATTTAATGATTCATTTAAGACTTTTCATGCAAAGGGATTATAGATTCAGTGAGAGGACGCGCTGTTTGGGTTTAAGGCGGCCGGTTTTGAGGATGAGTATAGGCGCGTGAAGAGAAAGCCTCTTTTGTCCTCTGAAAGACTTCTTCTTCTTCTTCATCAGTTTTTGTTTTTTTCTTTCTCTCTCTCTCTCTCTCTCTCTCTCTCTCCGTTAAAGAAAACTATACAACCGTTTGTGTTCGCCCACGCTGATCTCTGTTATGACATGAGCTTTTAGCCTGCAGTGGCACGAGAGAACAGCTGCAGACAAGCCGAGGCCCCACAAGATGTTCCGATCCTGCGCGCTCAGGGGAAGAGAGGGCGCGAGGGGAGCAGAGATCAGAACCGGCTCGCAGCAGAGGGTAGAAAGTTGGTCCAATGCGGGGAGAGATCAGAACCAGCTCGGAGTAGAGGGTAGAAAGGTGGTCCAATGTAGGGAGAGATCAGAACCAGTTCGGAGCAGAGGGTAGAAAGTTGGTCCAATGCGGGGAGGGAAAGTTAGATTTATGACCAGCTCCACTAGTGACGCATCCAGCGCTTCAAATCACCGAAGGAGAACCGGCGACAAGATTTAAACCGACCTGCTGCTTTTTATGGTCTGCATTTGAGTCTCGTTGGTGATGAAGATTAAAATAGCAGCAGTTTTTTTTTGTTTGTTTGTTTTTCTGAAAGGTGAAATTATGATTTGATTAAATGAAACAAACCAACTTTTTTTTTCCTTTTTTTTAAAAAGAAGAAGAATGTTTCTGATAATAAATCTTAAATAATCCAAGCCTACTAACGTTCCCTGTGATTTACACACACCAGAACCCGAGTGCCTGATCAGCAGAACCGGCTGGGACGAGAGGAAGGAGACGTAAATAGACAGTCGTTTATTCTGTTGTTAACCCGCTGCAGTGTAGACACAGCGGAAACATGTTTTTGTAAGTGCTTTCACTGAAGCTCGGTAAAGGCATGTTTGTTTTTCTTGGCGGCTGCAGCATCATCTTCTTGTAACAACGACAGATTGAGGAAGAAGAGATTTATGGCGGGCTTTGGACCGAGACAAAAAGAATGGAAAATATGTCATGTAAACAAACATATGTGTATGTATACAAATATATATGTTATTAATGACGCCATAACTACTATTCCTTCTTTTATTTTGTTTTAGTATAAGTGGTAGAGCGTCATCTGTCTTTTATTTATTTACTTCTTCTTTATTTTCTATTACTATAGCTACAAATTCTATTGACAAAGTGTTGGGTTAGAGTGATTTGTAGCACAATTAGTATAAAAAGAAACAGCCCGTCAAATATATAAAGAGCTGCTCTCCTCAAAGGAGACACAATATCAATGAAAGCTTTTTAAAAACAAGACAGGAAAAAACAAATTCACGTCCGAATTTTATTCTCTTGCTTTTATGAATTAATCTGCCCACCAATTATTTTATTTTCGTGTTATTTTATTCCGAAAGAAACATTTTGGGTGCTAACGAACAGGGAAATACTTTCATCATCACTATTATTACAGTGTAGATCACGAAGCTGATTATTATTATAATTATTATTATTATTATTATTATTAATATTATTATTATAATTGTTTCAAGTATGATTATTATTACTCCTGTTGCTAATATAATTCTTATTGTGATTATTTGTTGATCGTCATTGTGACTGCTGTCAAATAAATTGTTCTGATTCTTCTGATCATTTCTGCGCAGACGGCCGGACCGAGCCTGCCGGTATTTTAAAGGTTCTGACTTGAGGCTTTGGGTTTGGAGAGCGCGCGGGTCGCGGGCCCTGCGGGTCACCACAGGTCCGGTTCTAGCTGATACTTATGGCGAGTCAAATATTCTCTGTGGGTTTAGACCAAACCCAGTCGACACGAACCTGGGCCTGTGTGTTAGTCCAATTACCGAGAGTTATTCTTTTTATTCTTTCTAAGGGCGCGTGCAAACATTTCACATATTTTATAGAGTTTTAAGACTAAATCAAATGAAACATCTGCAGGGAGTTAAAAGGTAGAGATAGAATCTGGTCCTGATACAGAACTTTAGTTGGATTTAATGGCTCTGGCGTGAATCGGCTCCCTCGGAACCGGATCATCGCTTCGGTATTTATTCTAACGCCGGCTCTTTAATGAAGAACATATTTGTTCTCGGAGTGGAGCCTGAGAAAATCTAATAAACCGTGACGCTATTAACTCCGAATTCCACCTGAGGTAAACGTGTTCGGCTCGCGCGCCAGGATTCCACGCCGCACACAGGGATTTCTCTTGCGTGGACCTACCCCCATCTTCCAGTCTGCCGTGACCCAGCGCGCCGCCGTGACTCCCGTGCTGGTAGGGCAGGTAGGCCCCGGGGTGGTGCGCGCTCACGGAGCTGTGGTACGCCGGGTATCCCAGTGGGCGACCGTAGGAAGACGCACCGGCAGAGAAGTGTCCGTCGTGCTGCGAGGGTCCGACCGCGTGCAGACCGTGGACCGGGTAGTGGTTGTGGGACAGACCGGGGGAGGGCTGCTGGTGTCCGGGGTAACCGTGACCGCCGAACTCCAGGAAAGCCGACTTGGACGGATCCGGCGGGACTAAAGTGTCCGATAAAGAGCTCATAGTCATCATTGAGGGGGGGGAGGCAGAGAGGTGAAGGGTCAGCTATGACCTCCGGGCGGGGGTCATCATCAGCCCACCATCAAGCAGGGTTCTGTCGGGATGCACAGAAGAACGTCATGCAGTCCGGTTCTTGTTTTAGGGGGGTCCGCTACATCCAAGTTCACCAGGACGCATGATAGGCCAGCGCGCGGCCAGAACGCACGCGACAAAAAAAGAAACCAAACCTCTGGATAAAATGTCAGGGAAAAACTGCAGAATTCTTCTCCTTCGTCTTCCTCAGCACGCCGCTCTTCCTCCTCCGCAGCAGAGAGGAGCAGTGGAGTTCCTCCTCTTTTCTCCGGAGCGCACTGTGCCTCTGAACGCACCACCGCGTCTCCACATGGCTCAGGGCGCGCGCTCATTGGCTGCACGGTTCTACCGTGTCACACAAATCACAATTAACACCGGCGGCGGACCGCTGCTCCCGCTTTTTGGCGCAGAACACGGGCCTCCCGTGCGCACCTTCCCCAAGTCTGCAGCTTTTTCAGCGTTTCAACGGAAAATGCGCAAATCAAAAAGTCGCAACAAAAATGAAACGTTCAGTCGTGAGAAGGTTCACGAATAGGAATTCAAAGACTAATGTTTTCTTTTGTTTGGTTTTATTACAACTAAATATCTGTGCAAATAAATAAAAAAAAGATTAAAAAAAAACAGCGGGGCAACAAATCTAATAATCGCCAAAATGATTCACGTATTTATTTGTTAATTATTTTATCACGCATTATTATACATTTTTTATCTTATTTTGTCTTTTATTAGTTTATCATGATTTATTTTTTGAATCTATTAATTTAATTTATTCTCTTAAATCAAAATAGATTACCCCCTCATTTCAAAAACTAATTATGCGTAGCTAAATAATCTTTTCTGTTTTCTGTTCTTAACATTTTATTTTACAAATTAGGATCACAATAATGATACATTAGTGTCCGGTTGTGTTTTTCATGTTAAAATATCAGATTAGCAGTAAATTGTAGTAAAAGTAAAACAACGATTTAGGTTTTTTTAGCCCTATTTCTATATATTTAAACGTAGATATTCATCAAGCTTAGTCTAACGCAGGGTGTTATAAAAAGAAGAAGAGTGACGGTGTGGCTCGTAGACTTGTCATATGAAATAAATCCAAAATTAAAAATGTAGACGTCACAATCGGATTAAAAAAAAAAAGGGCGCATATTTTACTATCCAAATTATTTTATACTGAGTTTAAACGAAGGAGCCAGAAGAATTATTATAAAACAAAAAACCCTATCACAAATGATTTTACTTCTTTTTGACTGAAAGTGGAGCTTTTTTGGAGGATTATTTAAATAACACACACATGCGCACACACACACACACACACACACACACCCTGTGGCCCTTCATCGAGACAATTACAGTAAACCCCAGCCTTCCTCAGAAACTCCTAACGTGTGATTTTGACCGCGCAGAAACTCGGACGCTG
>JBBDHG010000264.1:5000-137500 GCA_037951165.1 Lophius americanus | reverse complement strand
GTTCACGGTCTTTGAACGGAACCGTCAGTACAGCGGGCTGCTGCTGCCAGTAAACAAAAACAAGATAAAGAACCGGAAGAAGTTAAATATAGAAAGAAACATCAATATTCCCCTTATTTTTATCGGTTGTCTCTGGCATCATCTGGAAAACCAATAATCCCACCGGAACCAGAACCAGCTCAGGAAAGACGCATAAACGGACTTCACACATGTAATAATCACCTCGGAGGCCCCAGAGCTTAGGCCCGCGTTCAGATTGTTGCCATTAGCTCAACTTTCAGTACCTGCAGCCACACCTGCTTATCAGCAAACAGAACCAGCTGCATGTGAATCCTTACATTCTGGGATGGCACTTCTACTTCCTGACTAATCGCACCCAGAAGGCCAGGATCAAGGATGTGTTCTAAGAGCCACGGTCCGTCAGCACAGGTGTCAGCTCCCCGGTCCTCTTCACACGGTACACCAGTGACTGCACACGGAACCACCCTGGAACCCGTATGATTCATTTCTCCAACGATACCGCCACTCCGGGCCCGTCACCGCGAGAGCAGCCCGTCGGCCCGTCGGCCCGTCGCTGGGAAACAGAGGACTCTGTGCGTCGGTGTAGAAACGACCATCTGGTGTCTAATGTGGGCAAGGCCCAGGAAATGGTGTTCGACCCAGAGACAGTAGGTGACCAGAGGGCCCGTGAACAATAACCCTTTAATCTCCTCACCAAGATAAAAGAAAACTATGTTGAAAATGATTTATTTGTATATTTTATGTCTTTAGGTCATTTTTTTATTCACTTAATGTCTTAGATGCTCCTAATTCCCCATAAAAACATCAAATCCCTTGGCCGTTATTAAACCATGAGAAAACATAAGCTTTATAATAATAATTTCATTTCATGACAAAATGTTGTGTTTCATGAAAAGCAGTCAATTTTATTTAACTTATGAAACTTTTTTTTTTCTGGTTATATCAAGTATTGAATTCTGTCTAGTAAGGCCACACATGCTTTAAGATGCCAAAACATACATATAACATACTTTTTATATACTATTTAATAGGACTTTCTCAGTGGCCATGGATAATCTGCCTCCCTTTGATATGTGGTGTCCCCCAGGGCTCCGTCCTTGGCCCCTTAGCCTTTAGCATATCCATGCTGCCACTTGGTTAGATTATGAACAGGTTCAGGGACATGGGACATAAACAGGGAGAGGGCATGGTTGGCGGGTCCCCTTGCATAGACCGATCCGCCACAGACATTTGTTCCTATCCGGGTCCACTAAGCTCCTCAACAGTACCTCAGCCAACCACAGAATATGTGAACCCGCTGCCAGACGTTTGCTAAGTGTATCTAGGCACCCCTCTGTGACCCCGTAAATATACATAAATGTGTTTGTGGGCGTTATGTAAGGAGCGTGAACGATGTTACAGGGGTTTCAGAGTTGCACGTCTTCTTCTTCGCGCTTTCTGTGAAATCCCGTTTGGACAGAGTCCAGAAGAAATTTCCCTTTGAGGACGGTAAAGTTGATCTTATATGTCTCGGTACAGGCAGAATTAGTCCACATAACTCATACCGGCATACACTGAATAAAATAAATCTGTCTAATACACTAGCCTCTGTGGTTGCAGGACGCTACATCATCCATGATGTAATGTCCTGCATCATTACATCATCCATGATGTAATGTCCTGCATCATTACATCATCCATGATGTAATGTCCTGCATCATTACATCATCCATGATGGGCTATTTCTGGTAAAGTACTGTAAAAACAGATCAAGTGTAAACTTTACTAAGACAACGGGACATTCCCCAAGAAACGTATTTGTTCTGGTTGTGTTTTAGGTGGATCTCAGACACCTTGACAACATGAGGCCCGGCATTGAACTGGACCAGGAGGAACCTGGGGTCCACTGCACCAGAATAAGGTCTGACAATGGGTCTGAGGATTTGATCCTGGTACCGAACAGCAGTAAAGTACTGTTGGCTCACAGATGGAGGTTTGTGAGACCCTCCAAGGATCTGCCTCCCAAGTCTACCACTGACCCACCACCAAACCGGTCCTGCTGGATGATGATGCAGGCAGCATGAGCTCAGAGCCAAACCTGCTCTCATCTGTGAGGAGAACGAGGCACCAATGGAGAACCTGCCCATACTATGGTGTAGATGCTCTGAACACATGTCGCACTATAGAGCAGGCCTTCTGGGTCCGGGGACCCCTTATAGGGGCCCTCGTAATCATAACACCGACGAAGCATATGTTTGCTACCATTTATAGTCTCAGATGTTCTTGGAATACACTGTAAAACTAATTTGTTGGTGGTAAAGCTAAATTAAATCAAATGTTACTGAGTCTTAAATTTAAGTTAGAAATAGGTGATTTTGAAAGAGATTCGTAGAATTATCAAAAATGGAAATTCAATTTTTTAGGCTTTTACAGTCTAATCATGCACTGTAAAAAGAAAATTGCAATTTAGACAATTTACTTCAACCAGTAACCTTATTTAAATGAAGTAGTTTGATTCAAGTTGAAAACACTTATGGTGTCAAAAGTGGTTTTAATTCTAGATCTAAATACTTCAATTTTTTTTTACAGTGTATAATATTTGTCTTTAAACACTGCAGGAAAAATAATATCAGATTTGTGCCAATAATAAGCAAACATTTATTAACTGTTTTAGACTTTAGAAGGTTTGTTGAAGGGGAAAATGTGAAACAAAAAGTTTCTTGAAGCAGAATTGTAGAATTTCTACAAAGCTAGAAGATCACTTTTGTAGCTTTTTGTAACCTAAACTACATTTAGTGTTTTTGAGTCTATCTTATATAATAAGTTATATTAATATTTAATTCATTTAGGTGTTACCAGTTGAAGTCATTTTTGGAGTTCATCAAACAATTCTCTTTTTACAGTGTAGATGCAGTGTGAAGTTTTTAAACCTAGATACAAAGCATAGATCAACCTTTAATCCGGGAATGAGATGATTGATGGTTTTAGTGTTTTTGCACTAAAAAGTCCTGTCCAGCTCTCCGTGGTTCTGACCCGTCTCCTGGTTTCTCCTGGTTTCTCCTGGTACCTCCTGGAGACACGTCAAACTTTCTTGAGACAGCACATATGGATTCATGTTTTTTCGACAAACTCCATCTCTCCTTAAGTAACAAACTACATTATAAATTAAATGTATTATTATTATTATTATAAAAGTGATTTCTGCTTTCATAGTTCAATTTTCATGTTTTCCTACAGTTTTGCAATAAAATAAAAATAAATTAAACCTGAAAAGTTTAAATTTATGAACTCTTTGTTGATTCAGGTTGATCCTGTTAATCCCCCCCAACCCCAATTTTACATTCTAATAATTATTATCTTCATTAATGTTACTACGGTGATGAACTATTCCCAATACTTTAACCCTTTAAGGTCCTGCTCATGTCTATTTAGTCCATTTTACTGATTCTGTTTCTGATCTAACCCAGTGGCAGCAGGTATATGCTGAAGAGGAAGGGGGCCAAGCAGGGAGCCCTGAGGGACACCACAGGTGGAAGGCGTTAACAACGACCACAGAGAAAGTCCTCTTCCATAAGTAGGATTTTTTGTGGCATATTAAAATACGTGAGGACTCACTAAACAGAATTATGTAACTTGATACGACCAAAAAAAGTTCAATAAAGATCAATTATAGACACAAACGACGTCGGTAATGACGACAGGAGGAAATAGTCTCCTTATCATTATTATTATTATTATTATGATTATGATTATGATTATTATTATTAATGCAATATAATTTATGTAGTATAATAATAATAAATATTAGTAACGAAAAACTAATCTCATTCAAATCGACTATTTTTAATTATATAGAAAAGTTTAATCTGGATTAAAGAGAATCTAATCTGGATTAAATTAAAAATTTAAAGTCTTTTAACTGTTTTATAACATGTTTTAAAGCGGTGTATCGTTGCAGGGTGAATTTAGAGTGTCTAAGATATTGAATTAATAAATGCAATAAAATCATTTTTCCATCCTTTTTTTTGTTTTTTTACTCAGGGAAGACATTAAAGTGTGTTTTCTACTATCATTTTCTAAAAGTACATATTTTTACAGCGTATGCAATATCAAAGGTGAAACCCAAACTAACCAGACGAGAGAATAAAAAAAACGCAGACCTCGTTTCGGACATGTTTAAGAGGCGTGACTCAGAGCCACACATGTTAAACGTGAGGCGTCGTTCATCTTAAATAATGTCTGAAATGATAGCGTTTGCACGACTTCATCTTCGTCTGGTTGTTGCGCTGCTGGTTTTGACATCTGCTGTCCGGACGAGCGAGTCTGGAGTAATTAGCTGCGGAGGTGCGTTCCAAGCTTTGCTGATTCAACAAGTATCAAGTTAGTAATGACCGTGTTCAAACAACCTCCTGACTGGTTGGCCTGCGGGGGGATCATTTGTCATGCGGCTCAGACACAGTAGCGTGTGGAAGCTCCTGCAGGTCGCTGCAAACCTTCAGGAAGACGGAGAGACAGGAAGAACCTCGGATCAAAGTGGTGGAATGGTACAATCTGTAACGCTGCCGAGAAGCTTACCGTTTAACATTCATCCCTTTGCACGAGGTGAAATGTTCCTTTATGAGCGAATGCTTCCCTGCTCATGTAAGTACCTGACCCACGCATGTCTCACTCAGTTAATGAATACTGTCTTCCCAAACAGCACGGGTTTATCCGCGAAAAGCCCCCAATCCCCTGTTTGGTACAAAAAATCCCCCTGATTGAACCCCAGTGAGTAAATATGAACTATTTGAGTCAAAGACGATGAATACAAGAGGATGGAGTCATGGAGTTGATTCACTTGCACCACATTCTGACTAGGAGGTGATGATATTAGATTTTGCATTTCAAGATTATTGTCAGGGAAATAATCCCGGTTTTCACGATTATGGGCATTAAAGCAGGAAAGAGTTAAACAAAGCTGTGTCGCTGGACCGCCCCAAGCCTCTTTCTCGCCAACACCCGGCCGCTAAACAACAAGATGGACGAGCCGCGACTGCGGATTACTTCACACAGGTTGGACCTCTGTGTGATGTTTATAACAGAGACTCGGCTGGACCAGTACACCCCGGGCGCGAAGAAGACAGTGAAAGTATGGACTGAGGAAGACACCTCAGCCCTGTGTCCAGCTAGCAGGAGTTTTCACCACCTTCTTCAACCTCTCGCTACTGCAGTCTGCTGTCCCCACTTGCCTGAAATCAGCCACCTTCTTCCCGGTCCAAAGGAAAGGTACAGTAAACTGCCTTAATGATGGGAGGCCGCACATCATCCACTCTCATCCTGAACACTGGCAGACCACAGGGGTGTGTCCTCAGCCCCCTCCTCTACTCCCTCTTCACCCATCACTGCTCCCCCATCCACCCTACGAACACCATCGTCAAACACGCTGATGAGACGACCATAGTAGGAGTGATTACAAATAACAACGAGTCCGGCTACAGGGAGGAGGTCCAGCATCTGACAGAATGGTGGGCGGACCATAACCTGGACTTAAACACCCCAAAGACCACGGAACCGATTGTGGACTTTAGGAAGTCCAACTGCACAGAGACTCCGCCCCCTATCTACACGGGGGAGGTAGTAGAGAGGGTAGAGAGCTTCTAGTTCCTTGGCACATCTCAGCCAACCTCACCTGGACCACACACACATCTCCCACCAAGGCGGTAAAGGCCCAACAGAGGCTTTACCTCCTCAGGAAGTTAAAGGACGCTGACCTCCCTCACCACCTGTTGACCAACATCTACCGGTCGGTGATCCTGCCTCCTGACTTTCTGCTGCACGGTGTGGTTCTCCAGCTGCACCTCACCGGACAGGAAGGACCTGCAGCGGGTGGTGAGGGTGGTGAGGGTGGTGAGGGTGGTGAGGGTGGTGAGGGCAGCGGAGCGTGTCATGGGGACATCACTGCCCCCCCTCAGAGACATTTACCCTGGCCGACTACAACATAAGGCCAGCAGTATTGTTAAGGAACCCACTCACCCCGGACTACCTGTTCTCCCGTCTGCCCTCCGGGAAGAGATGTAGATCTATCAGATCAAGAACAAACAGACTGAGGAACAGTTTCTTCCCCCAGGCAGTGAAATTCGAAGCCTTCAAACTGCTGGTGAAGGATAAGCGTAAATATAGAAATATAGTCATTCATGTCGGACTCCGTAGTTTTCTCTGGACCCCTCCCCAATCTGGTCAGTGGGAGATCTCCCATGATGCACTGAGCTTTTCTCTCTTCCTCTCTCACTGTCCCTCTTTATACATCCCTCTAACTTTAATGCATGTTACTGGATTAATGCATGTTACTGGATTATTTCCTGTTACTGGATTAATGCATGTTACTGGATTATTTCCTGTTACTGGATTAATGCATGTTACTGGATTAATGCATGTTACTGGAATAATGCATGTTACTGGATTAATGCATGTTACTGCATTCATGCATGTTACTGGAATAATGCATGTTATTGGATTAATCCATGTTACTGGATTCATGCATGTTACTGGATTAATCCATGTTACTGGATTCATGCATGTTACTGGATTCATGCATGTTACTGGATTAATGCATGTTACTGCATTCATGCATGTTACTGGATTAATGCATGTTACTGGATTAATGCATGTTACTGGATTCATGCATGTTACTGGATTAATCCATGTTACTGGATTCATGCATGTTACTGGATTAATGCATGTTACTGGATTAATCCATGTTACTGGATTAATGCATGTTACTGGATTCATGCATGTTACTGGATTAATGCATGTTACTGGATTAATGCATGTTACTGGATTCATGCATGTTACTGGATTAATGCATGTTACTGGATTCATGCATGTTACTGGATTCATGCATGTTACTGGATTCATGCATGTTACTGGATTAATGCATGTTACTGGATTCATGCATGTTACTGGATTCATGCATGTTACTGGATTCATGCATTGGGAGGCGATGACATGTTAATCGTTCAACCGCTGGTTGTCGAGGTGGTGTCCAGCAAATGGCGTGGGCCTGGTAGGTAATTGGCAAACTTTCTGTGGAAAGCTTGGTCTAATTAGGAGAAGCGGTATCCATTCCACTTTGGATGGAGCTGTGGTCTTATATAGGAATCTAACGGAGACTGTAACTCATTTGAAAGCCTTACTTTCAGTCTTACAAACCCAACTGGGAAGCATCAACCGCCATTCTTATTGGTCAAAGTGTATCGGGCTCCTGGCTCATACTCCGAATTTTTAAATGAGTTCTCTGATTTTCTATCAAATCTGGTCCTTAAGACAAATAAAATGATTATATTAGGTGACTTTAACGTTCACGTAGATAAAGACAGAGATAGTCTCGGTACTGTGTTGGTTTCAGTCAGTGTGTTAATGAACCCACCCACTGTTTTTATCACACTTTGGATTTAGTCCTGACTTACGGCATTGATATTAAAAAACACTGCATTACATTGGTTTAAGTGATATTTATGTGGCAGATCTCAGTTTGTATCTGTTAACAATGAATCCTCCATGCATAGTAAAGTTACCCGCGGAGTTCCCCAGGGATCAGTGCTTGGACCAATATTATTCACATTATATTTGCTCCCTTCAGGCAACATTATCAGGAAACACTCCATAAACGTCCACTGTTATGCTGATGACACACAATTGTACTTATAAATGAAACCAGGTGAATCTAATCACTTATCCAACTTAGAGGCGTGTCTCAAAGACATTAAGACTTGGATGACCTGCAACTTTTTACTATTAAATTCAGGACTGAAGTTATTGTTGGGACCCAAACACCTTAGAAACAATTTATCTGATGATATATCTACTCTGGATGGTATGACCTTGGCCTCCAGCACCACTGTGAGGAACCTGGGAGTTATCTTTGATCAGGATATGACCTTTGACCCCCACATAAAACAGATTTCTAGGACTGCCTTTTTTCATCTGCGTAATATTTCTAAAATACGTCACATTCTGTCGCAAATAGATGCAGAAAAGTTAGTTAATGCGTTTGTTACTTCCAGACTGGATTACTGTAATGCCCTACTAGCAGGTAGTCCCAATAAGTCTCTGAAGCCCCTCCAGCTGATCCAGAACGCTGCTGCACGGTTGCTGACCAGGACCAGGTTAAGAGAACATTTCTCTCCTGTATTAGCTTCCCTTCATTGGCTCCCAGTAAAATCCAGAATCTTCAATTCAAAATCCTTCTGCTCACGTACAAAGCCCTTAATCTTCCATGATGCACTGAGCTTTTGTCTCTTCCTCTCTCACTGTCCCTCTTTATACATCCCACTCACTTTAATACATGTTAAATGGTTTAATGCATGTTAAATGGTTTAATACATGTTAAATGGTTTAATGCATGTTACTGGATTAATACATGTTAAATGGTTTAATACACGTTAAATGGTTTAATGCATGTTAAATGGTTTAATACATGTTAAATGGTTTAATGCATGTTACTGGATTAATACATGTTAAATGGTTTAATGCATGTTAAATGATTAATGCATTTTAATGGATTAAATGCATGTTACTAACTTGACTTATTCCCTGGAGTCTTTGTGTTTTCTCGCCCTGTAAGGTCACATGGTTGGTGACTGGTTCTGCTGCTGTGGACCTGCTCGATGTCCACTGATCACAAGATGCTCATGATGATGATTATTGTCGTTATCAATATTATTATTATTGTAAAGTATTTCCCAATAAGCTATCACTATATGTTACATTTATGTTAATGTTATTATCAACCTGGGATCCTGCCGCTGCCGCGGCCCGACCGTGGAGATGTTGGAGAAAGTGGATAATAGCTGATATCTTTGCTGCTTTTCCCCCGTCTGTATCTCTCCTCACCCGTCTCTCTCTTTCTCTCTCTCTCTCTTTCTCTCGCTCTCTCTCTGTCCATTTTTTTTCAAACCCGACCGGTCTTGGCAGTAGGCCGTCCACCCTGAGTCTTAGATCTGCCGGAGGTTTCTGCCCGTTAAAGGACAGTTTTTTCTCGCCATTGTCGCCAAGTGCTGCTCAAGGAGGAATTTGTTGGGTCCTGTAGATAATTATATAAAGAGTCTGGTCTAGACCTGCTCTTTCTGGAAAACACCTTGAGGCAACTGTTGTTGTGAAGTGGAGCTATATGAATAAAGATTGATTGATTGAATAAAGTGGCGGACAGGTTTGGGTCCTGAGAGGTAGATGATCTCCCTTAAGTTCAACATTTCATTGATGGCTAATATGATGGAACCAATATGACGTTTGTGCTCCATGTGCCCGCGTGTGAGTAAGTGTGTGTGTAAGTGTCTCGGGGGTGTGTGTGAGTGTGTGTGTGTGTAAGTGTCTCCGGGGGTGTGTGTGTGTGTTTGTGTTTGTTAATGTCTGTGCGTGTTGCCGAGGGTGAATGTTTGTCGGTATGAAAGTATGTGTGTGTGTATGTGGCTGTTTCCGAGGGTGAGTGTATGTGTTAGAGTATGTGTGTGTGTGTTTGAGCGTAAGGTTTTTGTGTGTGTAATTGTCTCCGAGTGTGTGTTTGTGTGTGTGTGCGTGCGTCCGCGCTTGAATGTTTGTCGGTATGTAAGTATGTGTGTGTGTCCTAGCGTGTGTTTATGTGTGTGCGTGGGTTTGAGTTTGAGGTTTTATGTGTGTATGAGTGTTTGTTCTTCTTTTTGTGTTCAACTGTCTGAGCGTGAGTTTGCTTGTAAGCGTGTGTGTGTATATGTGTGTGTGTGTGTATGTGTGTGGGTTTGAGCGTGCATGTTTTTGGTGGGTGTTTGTTTGTAAGTGTGTGTGTGTATATGTGTGTATGTGTGTGTGTCCGAGCGTGCATGTTTTTGGGGAGTGTTTGTGTGTATGTGTGTGTGTGTGTGTATACGTGTGTATGTGTGTATGTGTGTGTGTCCGAGCGTGCATGTTTTGGCGAGTGTTTGTGTGTGTGTGTGTGTGTATGTGTTTGTGTTTGTGTGTGTGTGTGTGTGTGTGTGTGTGTGTGTGTGTGTGTGTGTATGTGTGTGTGTGTGTATACGTGTGTATGTGTGTATGTGTGTGTGTCCGAGCGTGCATGTTTTGGCGAGTGTTTGTGTGTGTGTGTGTGTGTGTGTGTATGTGTGTGTGTGTGTGTGTGTGTGTGTGTGTGTGTGTGTGTGTGTGTGTGTGTGTGTGTGTGTGTGTGTGTGTCTGTGTGTCGGGTATCTGGCACATTAATAGGAGACCTTCATTTCCCCATGCAGGCCATGTGACTTGATTTCTACAGAGATTGAAATAAACTAGAAGATGCTGAATTTCACAACATTCATTTATTATGTGACTTTTATTTTGTCACACAAACCAACGAGCTTCACGTCACCCTGCTCCATGTCCAGTTTTCTTCAGGTTACGTAAACTATCTAGTGGCTTTGGTGTCATTGAGCCTGCGTTGGAGGAATATACTGGTGGGCGATGGAAACGTTGTGACTTCACTTCCATCAGAGAAGACAGTTTGTCGTCTCCTGAAATAAACGCTGGGGCTCGATGTTCCCTCTGGACTCACACAGAGACGGACATGGATCCTGTTCTCGCCCCATCTGTTGTCAGATATCAGCGTTTATCCGGTCGCTTCAGCTGATCCTTAGAAGGGATGTTTCAGATCCCGGGAGGGAATGAGAATGAAAACAGATAACAAACATATTAGTGAACAGAACGCGTGGATTAATTATACGTGGAGCGCGTTCACGTCTTCAAGCCGTCGAACTTCTGTCAGTGCTGCTGCGTTAAACACAGAAAAAACACGGAGATGCTTACTTTTAATGGGGAATACACCTGTAGGCTATTTATACATGTTACGGCTTTCTGAGGTGCAGCTGCTCCTGGCTGCGGTGACAGATACAGTTTATGTTTATTGTTGTATGATGGCAAAAGAAAGAAACCGATAAATCAGCCCAGCCATTTCCCAAAGGGTTATTCAAAGTCCTAATGTTGATATTGTTCATTAAAAACAGAATCATTTTAGTTGTAACATGAAAAAATATCGTTTTCTGTCTGTTTTTTTTGATGCCCGAGAATAAAAACTTTTCATTTCAAATGATTCCGTGAAACAGTGCTGATAAAGAGGGGGGGGCATAAAAGTGAGCTCTAATGTTCTATTTTAAATTTGATCTTTAATTCAACTCTTTTCTATTCCCCTTGTTTTGTTCAGACTTCTATGAAATGAGTAAGTAAGAAAAGAATAAACCTTGTGATTTGGTTCGAGACCCCTGACGTAGACGATGACATCAACCAACTATCCAAGCGACACCCTCCTGAATGAAAACCCAAAACTGGACATAACCCGAGACAAACAGTCCTCTTCACGGCGAAAGAACCAACTCCCATCCAGACCAGACACAGAACTCCAACAGTTACAGGAAGTCGCCCTGTCCAGAAAGGAAACCCACTTCATCAACCTCATCTGCAGGTTCCTCTAGTGGGAACTACACCTCAGCTGACCCGTTTTGATAGCATATGCATCACAGCTGAGGTCAGCGGCACCGGGGAAACTACAACGCCCCAGGGTCGCAGGATCAAAAGTCTCTCGTCATAGTAATAACCTAGTAATAACGTATTCACAAAGGTTAAGATACTCATAGTCATCATTAAAGATGATCTTGATTTAAAGATGAATTGTGTGGAATTCAAATATTTTTGATGAGTTCAAGTCACTTAATAATGCTGGGTAATTCCAGTGACTTTATATTGTATGTGGAAAAAAAAAATGTTCTAAACACGGTAATCTGTCCATCCTGGCATCATTAAAGTCACTATACACAAATGTACTTACTGCATATCGACGTAGAAACTCTGGTTCATGTTTATAGTAATAAGGTAAATTAAATTCAAATCAGATGCGAAAATTAGTGAGAAAAAACATTAAAATTTTCGATTATAGATAGAAATCAAATTTTTCCAACTCACATTTCCATTAGAAAATTAGAAGAAGATCCAAAAAAGATCCAAAGCAGTTGCTGCGTAAACTGTGTTTATTCATTTTGTTTGGCCTTAATTTTTCTTTTTAAGAGTGTAGAGGGGGCGAGAGAGGGATCTACTAAGGGACACAAAAACCTAAACTACATTTAGGTACAAAGTGCTTTTAACCCGGACGAGTCCATAAAAGAAACGCCTGAATGAGCCGAGATTGATTTGATCCGCCTGCCGTATGTTTTCAACAGATATGAGAGTATGGGCTTCAGTCGACGCCATCAGAGGCCACGCCTACCACCGACGGGGAAAACAAGAGCTTCAATCATCATAACAACATAATAACATAAGAACATAATGGAAAGTCTTTTATTCTAACATTTGAAACTCCATAGCCCACAGAGCCTCTAAAGCCCGGGTCTGGAGTCCAACAGGAACTGGACCACGGCGCGGCGACGGACTGCGTGAGGTCATCAAAAATAATAGATCCATATGGCTTCGAGGAAAAGTATTAAAGAATGACAAATAAAGTTCTATCAAATAATATTTTTTAAAAAGAGGCCATTATTGTTACCACATGATTTTGGATCAGAACGAGGAAGAGAACGACTTAGGAGGACCCGGAGTGTCAACCAAAGGGAGCAGCAGGACGCTTGAGAACTCTGGAGAACTCTGGATAACTTTGGAGAACTCTGGAGAACTCTGGGGAACTCTGGAGAACTCTGGAGAACTCTGGAGAACTTTGGAGAACTTTGGAGAACTCTGGAGAACTCTGGAGAACTTTGGGGAACTCTGGAGAACTCTGGAGAACTTTGGAGAACTCTGGAGAACTCTGGAGAACTTTGGAGAACTCTGGAGAACTCTGGGGAACTCTGGAGAACTCTGGAGAACTTTGGAGAACTCTGGAGAACTCTGGGGAACTCTGGAGAACTTTGGAGAACTTTGGAGAACTCTGGAGAACTCTGGGGAACTCTGGAGAACTCTGGAGAACTCTGGAGAACTTTGGAGAACTCTGGAGAACTCTGGAGAACTTTGGGGAACTCTAGAGAACTGTGGAGAACTCTGGAGAACTCTGGAGAACTTTGGAGAACTCTGGAGAACTCTGGAGAACTTTGGAGAACTCTACAGAACTCTGGAGAACTCGGAGAACTTTGGAGAAGTCTGCAGAACTATGGAGAACTCTGCAGAACTATGGAGAACTCTGCAGAACTATGGAGAACTCTGGAAAACTCTGGGTTTGTAGTTCTTCTCTTGTTTTAGACACATGCGGTTTTTCCTGCTGTTCAACTTCACTTTTATTTCACGTGTTTCATGAGTGCTACTTCAACTAAAATCATAAAATCCAGCCCTACTGACAAATTTTTGTGAGAAACTAATTGTTGGATCTTGGAGCCCGCTGCACGCCTCTCAAAACAATATCCCAGCTTGAATGTCCTTGCCCAACATCTCTGCAACTCCTGGATGCAATTCAAATCTTGAATCCACTAAATCAATATTAAATGACGCATTAGCGTCTACAACTGAAGCATGACAAGCCTTCAGGCTTCTGGAAAGTAAATATTTATGCAGTCATGGAGTATAAAAGGCACTCCGCCTTGAAAAATATTTGATGCTTTTCACATGTCATCAATAGATGCGACACGCAACATTCCATCGATCTCCTGGAGTCGGTTTATCTGCCACGAATCCAGACTAAGTGGCACCAACGGTTAGAAACTCCAAAAAACAGTGTTTTTCACAAAAAGGTCCCCCTATTGGGCAAAATATGAACTACTAGAGTAAAATCTAATATAAATACTATCTCCTAGACATTTTCTATCTTGCACCGAATTCAGACTTAATCGGACCAACGGTTGAGAAATTAGGCCGGAAGACTTTTCGAGATGAAGCTCGGACATATACGACCAACCTTTCCCAAAAACATTCCAGTTCTTCCTCACATTAAGCTTTAGTTGGGAATAAAATTTGAAAATGATCCATTAAAGATTTTTTAAGTTATCGCGTTAACACAAAGGATCTGTGGCGTTGGCGTTGGCGTTGGCGCCGATGATGATTGCCTTCAACTTTTTGGACTTTTAATAAATAGAACTTAGGCTTTAGTTGCCATCAATTCCAGTCAACGCCTACAGTCCTATTAGAGCGGGGCGTCAAACTCAATCACAGAGGCGGCGAAAACGAAAAGCTGAGTCCACATCAAGGCCCGAACAGAAGTCAGATTTTTAATGTTTAATCTGAGGTATTATGGGCTTTTATTTTTTATCTTATTTACTCATTTCATAGAGTCGTGAACAAATCAAGGCAATAGAAAATACTCAAATTGCAGTTAAAATTCAAAATACATCAGCAAGATTCATTTCTTATGTCTCCCTTTTTGTCAGCAGTGTTTCTCGGAATCATTTCAGACGAAAAGTTTTTTTATTCTCATACATCAACAAAAGCCGGAAAACTATATTTTTCGAGTCATACTTGAAATTCTGGTTTAATTTAACCATATCAACATTAGAACTTTAACCATAGCTATTGACACTCGTTAAAGGGCTGGGCTGTTTTAGTCGATTCTTTTTTTCTGCTATAATAAAACAGTGAAGGCGGACTCTTGCTCCTGGTATCTGTTCCTGCGGTCAGGAGCACCTGCTCCTCCGAGAACAGTCAGACGCATGAACAGCCTAAAGCTGTATTTCACATTTAAAGTAAGCAACTTCACGTTTTCTTGTTTT
Source organism: Lophius americanus (assembly GCA_037951165.1). Taxonomy (NCBI): domain Eukaryota; kingdom Metazoa; phylum Chordata; class Actinopteri; order Lophiiformes; family Lophiidae; genus Lophius; species Lophius americanus. Next base: position 122,846 of record JBBDHG010000264.1, on the reverse strand, counting down.
TTAACGCAACGGCACGGACACAATTCGAACGGCTGGAGGACGTGAACGCACCTCGCCGGTAAATTAAAACCTGACGCAACCTAAAACAGAATTAACGGCATGAGGTATTAAATAATGTGCCGCTATAGAAAGGATTTGCTGTGTATTCAAAACAAAAATAATTATAGCAAGGACTCATATTTATTGAAATAAGGAAAATAAAGATGTCATATATATCTGCCTCCACAGACTTATTATTGTTTTTTTTTATAAAATCTAGTAAAGCCAGGTGTCTAATGACAACAACCGCTGTAGTCCCCCGTTATATCCGCGAAAAGTCCCCCGAGCCCCTGATGAACTCCTCAAATTATATTTGAGGCTAAGACCACTTTTTTCTTTCGGTAACAAAACAAGTGAAAAAGCACATGACTGGAAACTATCGTACAGGATACACCCAAAATATTACATTCATGAATATGACGCTAATATGAACACAACTAGTGTCAGCTAAAGGCCAAAGAAAAGGAAAGAAGTAAAAATAAGTATTTCATTCTTAATATCTTCTTGTAAGGACCCTTGGAAGACCAGCGGCCGTCAAATTTTATCAGTCCGCTCTGGTGAAGCGAGAGCTGAGTCATGACGCAAAGACTCTGGATTTCAGTCCATCTTTGTTCCAGCCCTCATCTGTGGTCTTGAGCTCCGGGTGGGTTCTCATGCCGGTAGAACTCTGAGTTTCCCATCTGAGGCTTAATCAAGCCAGAGCTCTTGGTAAAACTCAAGAATTTGGTAAACCTGCGATCTGGAATATTTTAGAGCTTTTTACCCTCACTCATGAGGGGTGAAGGAGGTCATGTGACCTGTGTCATTTTCTTTGAAAATATCAAAGAACAGTTGGTTAGATTTGGTGACTCATCCGGAGTATTAATGAATCCTTCAGAAACTTACCAAATTAAGCCGATAAGATCTGTTTACAGACCTGGGTGTCCAAGCATTTCTCCACTGCCCCCCCACAAAGCTTCGGTGAAGCCGTCCTTTAACAACCTCCACCCACATGAGGGCGCCGTGACATTTGATGATTCATCGCGACACAGGAAACTGATAGATCTCCCGTTCATGGTCCAAACTGTCCCGTCCCCACACGGACGGCGCCAGGACGTAAGCCTTTTGTGACAAACGTTTGATTTACAGTCGACTTTCATGGTGTTCTCTAGATCCAGGGTGGAATCCTTTGAACGGTGCGAGGAACTCTCGCAAATTCTGAGCCTTGTCTAGCGTGTTTCTGCTTCCAGACAACCGTTCAGACGTGGACACGGGTTCGAGGCCATTTCAACGTTGCTTGCAGCTTTGATGTCCTCACCATGAAGAGAATGGTTATTTTTCCATATTTCAAGTATTTGGGGCATTTACTAACTTAATATCTTAGACCTTCTAAATATAGAATATGTCTGAATAATAATAAATACGTACTATAAAATGGCCAAATTGTTCGGTCAAGCAAGTTTTTAGAAAGTATGGAAAAGAATTGACGTAAGCACTGGCTTGTTTGTTTGTTTGTTTTCCACTTGTGCAACATATTCATCAAGTCTAGGTATTAGATTACCTTTATGCGTCATTAAACTTCAATTTTGTATTTTAAATCTTCTCTGAAAAACCAACATCGTTTGATCTGAGAGACACAGGAAGTAGATACGAGTGCTGCGATCGGTCAGACGCTGAACACACAAAGACACCGAGGGCCTGGGAAATATTAATATGTGAAGGAAATGGGGGGGGGGAAAATCCTGGATTCTTGTTTTAATCCAAAACAAAAGGTTTTCCAATCTTTTTAATAAGTTTTTGAAACAAACAAACAAACCGTCAAACAAACAACAAATGGGACGCGAGTGAAAACACAACCTCCCGAAGCAGAGTTCCCGTCTCCTGCGCGCGTGATGCCTTCAATGATTCAGGCATCACGCGGCGTTTTGAGGCGGGGAAAAGCAATTTTTCCTAGACGTGTAAGTGATTTTCGTTTTTATGCTGTTGAACTCTGCTCATGACTCGTGCCAAGACGAGCTGCCTGGAGGAAGAGCGTCCGCCAGCAAACTTTGGATACGAGAGGACCAAACCAGTTCATGTAACCGGTTCCTGTCACAGCGACACACATCAGGGTCTGACATGTTTAACCTGAGCTCTCACATGAGAAAGGTGTTTGCCTGCGTGCCCATGTGAGGTGAGGTGAGGCGAGGGGGTAAGGTAAACGCTGCCTGTGTGCCTCCTCTGCTAAGACTGTAATTATGGCGTGCCATTCTGGAGCGCAGAACAAAGGCCAGCCCTGCAGCCCTGCAGCAGCCGGAGAGCCGGGGATGTGCTGCTGCCTCTATTCACACTGCAGTTAATAACAATACTCCTCGTTGCGCGGCAGACAGTGTGGCGTCAACCCTCCCACGTGTGTCTCCTTGCGTGTGTGCGTTTGTATACAGGAGAGGAGAAGGTGTGTGTATGTGTGTGTGTGTGTGTGTGTGTGTGTGTGTGTGTGTGTGAGAGAGTCAAAGAAGGGAGAGAGACTGCAATGGGTGTGTGTTTTCGTACGTTGCTGTGGTTTACATGCGATACCACAGAAGCCCATTTTGTCACTGCGCCTTCGTTTCACTAACTGGCATGGAACCGGCAGCCAGTCCCACTGACTCCAAGGAAACACAAAATAATCTTTTAGAACCCGCCTGAGGTCTCAGGTCCAAAGCAAAGCGCCGCCAACAAAACAAACAAACAAAACTGTGCGTTGTACAAAAAGAAAAGACAAATGAAATATAGAAGTTATCTCAAAAGTTGTTTTTTTTAAAAACTCTAACTTTAGTGAGTCCAATATGAACTATGAGAGTAAACAGGACTTATAAATGACATATCTATTCAAGGTCATTCATGCACAAAAATCTGAAATAAATGGAACCAACAGTTAGGAAGTTTTGTTCGTTTTGTAGAAAGCTCCCCCTAGTCAGTAAAATATGAACTATAAAAGTAAAAATACGATGTACGCAAGACAAATCTCCCCGCGGCGATTTACATGAACCAAATTTGGACTAAATGGGACCAACGGTTGAGAAATTACGTCCCAAAAACTTTACGAGACAAAGCTCCCCCTAGTGTTGGAACTTTAAAACAGACATTTCCCCAAATCAATCCAGTTGGTCTTCACACAACAGTCCACCTTGTTATAAAATCTGAAAACGATCCATGAAATCTTTTTTGGAAATATGTCCAGAAAACAGTTTTTTTCCAGATGAAAAGCCCCCCCTAGTGAAAATCAAGGTGTATACAAGGTAGATGCCCTTGAGTTTTGACATATGCACCATCTTTGGACTAATTGGGACCAATCGATAGCCTGAAAGTTCTGGAAATAAAGCTTCACCTAGTGTCGGAAATGTACAAAAGACCTTTCCCAGAATCACATGTACGTATAAAACATGTGTTCATATTTTAATCACTCATAATTACTTTAAGGGGAACTTTTTTTCAAAAAAGGTTCTGTGGACATACCTTCACAATTAATTTCAGGGGTTAAGTCACAGGGATTGCTTGCACAACGCAGGAGATTGGGGCCTTTTTGGCGATATACCCCTGCTGTCGGGGATGGCAGATGGTCTGGCAGAAGGTCTGGCAGAAGATCTGGCAGAAGGTCTGGCAGAAAAGGTCTGGTTGTGATTGTAAGTGAGAAAACTCAAGCATTTGTGAACAGGTGGTTTATCTAGAAGATGGTACAGGGACCCCCAACGTTTCTTTCAGCAACACCTTTCCTCTCAGGTGGAGAAGTGTTGTTGAAAACCCAGCTAGACGAGATGAAGGTGGGCGAGCTCCGTACCTTCGTATCTGACATTTCTGCAGCAGAGGTCTCTTTGTCATGCTGCTACCATGCAGCTTCTGCTAGCAGATAAACACTGAGGTATGCAGCGACCGTGAGAACCTAGCAGCACAAGCCCTCAAGCCAGTCCTCATACAGGGCGTTTTGTTTTTGGCTTCGGGGCAACAGTGAAGACTCCAGCGTTCAAATAACGTCTGCACGAATCTGTTTGGGTCTGAGACTATTCTGATCCTCTACCCGGTTCCTTCTACATTTTTACAATCCTCTTCTATACGTGGCTCAGGAGGTAGAGCCGCTGTCTGCTTCTCAGAGAGAAGAGAGATCCCCGGACCCTGCGTTCTACATGTGTGAGTGTCCTAGAGCAGGATACTGAACCCCACTTTGCCCCCATGACTGATCCATCAGTGTTTGGTTGATGGTTACCGCTCTGGAGGAGCAGGCGCCGCCTTGTAAGGTGGCCTCTGTCAGCAGTGTAAGAATATTTATGTGAATACTGACTCATGTTTTAAAGTATTTGTAGTCAACCTAGCACACAAGTACAATCCGTTTACCATTGTCCATCGTCAGCCTTTCTTTTAAAACATCCAGATTCACCAGCTAATCCTGTAGTGTGTTCTGTCGGCTGGTGTTTTAAATACCGCTCTTCGTCACATCCCCGTACTCCTCACCCTCACCGGTATCAAGGCTTCCTGCTTAATTCAAAGCTTCCCAAACCATTTTGAGAAATGGGGTCCAGATAGTCGCCCATATTCTATTTAATTCTATTTAATTAGCATAGCTCAACCTTTGTCGAAGCATGTTTTCAGAAAACTATGCCACCCTTATAAGACTCTTTTTGGCCGAATCAAGTTCTGTTTAGTAAGTCCTCACAAGCATTATTGTACCAAAAAGGAGTTTCTCAGTAGCCATGGTTAAAGCATCTTCCGCGGTGGCCCCTTTAAACCCTGGTGTTCCCCAGGGCTCCAATCTTGGCCCTGTATGAGTCATATTATAAACATGTTCAGTCAAGTGGCACACAACAGCAGATGAGGACATTAAATCATACTGTTGTGAATCATACTGTTCTAGTGAGTCACAGCATTTCCATTCGGTTGACAGACGTTATTTACTTCTTGCAAGATGAATCACAGAATTGCGTGTCTCATTTTTTCAACAAACATAGCCCTTAGTGTGAGGAAGAAGTGGATAGATTTGGGGAAAGCCAGTATGTATGTTTTCCATAAGGGGGGACTTTTTCTCCGAATGGAGAGATCTATCTTGAAAATATCATTATTTACTCTATTGGTTTATATTTTACCCACTAGGGGGAGCTCTTTTAAAAAACATATAACACTGTTTTCTTCACATAAGTCAAAAACTTTTATATGGATCATTTTCAAATTGTATGCCCACATGGACCTTAGTGTGAGGAAGAACTGGATTGGTTTTGAGAACGTTCTGCTGTACGTATCCGACCATATGGGGAGTCTTATTCATAAATGTTGTCTGATTTTAGATCAAATTTGTTGCACGTGGATCAACTTGAGGAGCTATTTCTAGTATATATAGCATTTTACCCTAATAGTCCATAATCCTTCACTAGGGGGCGTTGTCTATTCGGAAAAAACACCGTACCCATGACAAACGTAACTTCTTATTTAATGTGAGGAATTCAATCAAGGGAAGGTGAATAAAGGCAAATAAAATTATGGAGTTAAGAAGAATCTCTGATATGATTTTGGTGGGCCACTTCGAATATTAAAGTTTTAAGCCCTGATATTAATGAAGGAACCGTTTCAACCGACCTCAGGGGAAACCGATTTCCTCAAGGAAAAGCCAGCTGGTGGGGAGGATAAAAACCAGCATGCTTGATTCTGGTTCTATGGATACCGAGTAGACCCGTCCCTGGAGTTTCTGTCCAGATTCTAACCGAGGCATTCCGAGTGTTCTGTAGCCGTCCGCTTGATGTTTGAGTCAGACCTGTAATGACAGCGTGATAATAGTCGGGCCTGCTGAAAATAAAAGAGTTTTTACGTTTCCTGTTTGGATGGAAAAGCTTTAATTCTTGCAATGTTTTGGAGATGGTAGTAAGTTCATTTTCTCATAGTCTTTATGTGGCTGTTGAACTTCAGATCCATTAAATCCTCTTTAAACACGATTTTTCCCCTTCAAACATGATTTCCCATCATAATATTGAATATATTATTTGATATTTTATCCTATACTGACTGTGACATCTTATGATTGTAAGATGCCATCAGTCATTTAAATAAAAATGTTGTATTCATATAGTTATAAGTAGAACAGGTTTTCTAAGTTTAACAACTAATAATTTAACTAGGTCTAATACTGACCTATAACACCGAAAAGTCCCCGATCCTCTGCGTTGTACAAGCAATATCCCTGATGGAACTCCTCAAATGAATGTAAGTTATGCCAGAGTAAATATATATAGATGTTTTCTTTTATTACAGTAAAATCTAACGCACCAAATTTGTACTAAATCGCACCAAAGGTCGAGAAATTATGTCTTTTGAGGATAGAGCTCCGCCTAGTGGCAGAACTGTTTAAGATCAACCTTTGCCAAAATCAACCCAGCTCTTACTGGCACTAAGGTCTACGTAGCTCTAAAATTTGAAAATGATCCATCAAATAATTTGTGAGTTATGTTTTTACAAAAAAAAGAAGCTCCCCCCAGTGAATAATATATTAAATACTCTTTTTATAAGATACATCTTCTTGAGTCGATTCATATGAACCAAATCTGGACTGAATACAACCAATGGTGAGGAATTAGTATCCGCGTAACTGTGTATGTCATAAAAAGTTCCTCTAGTGAGTAAAATGTCAACTATTACACATAATCACAATGAAGAAATTGAAAAATGATGGCCTTACAGTTTTGGATATAAAGCTAGCCCTTGTGTGGGAAATACACAACCGAGCCTTCACAAGATCACTCCAGTTCTTCCTCACACTAAGGTTTATGTGAGTATAACATTTTTAAATGATCCATGATATGGTTTTTTGTCTTATCACGTTAAAACGAAGAATCTGAGGCGGCGGCGGACGCGGCGATGACGATTCCATAATATCCCCGACTCTTCTGGGATATGATTAGTTTATGTAGTCACATGTGCGGAGGCTAAATAATAATAATAATAATGCCGTATTTCATGTCATGTTTTATTACCTGACGATGGTGTGACTTACATTGTAATCATACGGCTGCAATGTGCTAAGACTATGACTTGGCACACACACACACACACACACACAGCTACAAACAAACACACTTGCACGCAAACACAGTCGAGTAAACATATTTCCCTGACACGTGCATTAAGTTTCATCTTCCTGCCACAATCCTCTCCTGTCATCACGCTAAGGTTTTGGGCGCCGCACTAATTGCAGTCAAACGAACAATTGGATCTAACATCCATTTGGCAACTTAACATCTTCATGACAAATGTTGTAATGGCAGGTTAACGTTATCAAAGGGAAAATGTTTTATTCATCTCCCGCTCCAGCCTGTTTGCCTTTGCATAGGAACTAAATCTACGCAGCTCCTCGTGGATTCAGCCACATCAAATGAGGAGGAGGAACCAGAACCTGGATCCCTCTGAAATGATTGATCATGACTTTGTCCAGAATCGCTGCTTGAAGCAATCTTCTGCTGTTGCCTCTTCTTTTTTTGTCTTGCACCAATTGGCCGTAACATTTTAGCCACCGACAGGTGAAGTCAGAATATTGATTATCTGGTTCTATTTGTCGGGTGTAACGTCAAATCGCTAATCGTCGCTTTTCAATGGAAAAATCCAGGGTTGCTTGATCATCATCAAAACTCTTCAACCTCGCCCGCAAGTCGACCCGCGACAAAAGCGGCGCCGTATCCTGGCCCTCACTTTCACCGTGCCACAGGGTCTCGATATGACGTTGTTTTTGTGTCGCACAAATATAACAGCACATTTCGAGCCGAACCGTCGCATTGGACTCCTGGTACATGTTTCACGACGGGTCGTGTGGGTTGCCGACATCGCCGTGGATCCATGCTGCCCTTGATTCGGGATGGTCCACGCACTGGCTACGCAACCCTGATGGGTTGCACTGAGGACAATAAGTTCTGGTCTGGTCTGGTACCGGTGTTGTACCGGTAATGAACCGCCAGTAACTCCTCCGATGTCCATTCACCTTGTTGCAGCAACAAACCCCGCCCCCTCTCCCTTACATAGGTTTTTCAATTGCTAGAATGTCGGTTTGCTACATAGCGACACACCGTGAGACGAATTAACGACTTTCTAGCGTACCCAACTGTATTTTGCCCTTTTTCTTTCCCGGACTTAGATTTTACCCACGTTGGATTTGTTGGATGTGTTCCGACTGCCTTTGAGTTATGCATTTGGGTCCAGTAGTGACATGCGTTCCCTAAAGCCAAGATAATTCTCCCAGCCACGCTGCAAAAATGCTTCAGGAATGGTTTTGAGGAACACAAGGGCCAGTTCAAGGAAATTATATTAAATTACATGGTAGACTGTTTAGAAAACCCACAGATGGTAATTCTTTGTTGCACTATGGGTCTTTTCCTAACCTCCATCTCAAGAACAATATCCCTTTTGGCCAGTTCCAGAGGCTGAAATTGTGACCAGGATCCAGATTTTCATGCAAAGTCTCAAGTTACGACGAGATTATTTTGGATAGATGGCAAAAAGACCATCATCTCCTCAACTGAAGGCATCATCCATCAAATGAAATCACCTCCTGTAGGAACCAAAAAGACAGGTAAAAGTGTCATGACTTTATTATTTTTTTTTATTGAGAAGTTCCGTCATTTTGAATTGCGTTGCCTTTTTAGTGTGTTTATCTGTTTATTGTTCTTTATTTCCTTTGTCCTTCCTAGTGTAGTCTTTGTGTGTTTCACTGGTGTTCCTTTCTCCCTCTGTGTCTGTTCTGTGATTCTGTTCTCCTCTTCTGTGATTGGTCCTCCAGTTCACCTGTGTTTCCCCTCCCATTGTCTCGTTAAGTCAGTCTATAAAGTCTGTCCTCACCTTTCCTTCTTTGCCAGTCCATTGTATGATGTTCCCCCGTGTCATCACGCGTCCCAGCCTCCTCCCTGTGTTTTGTAAGTCAATCCTAGTGTTTTTTCATTTTTCCCGTTTGATCCCCTACTTTTTCCTCGTCCCTTCTTTTTGGTTTGTATTAAATATTTGAATGGCATCTGCCCTGCCACGCTGTCTTGTGTCTGCACCTGGGTCCAAGCTTGCCCCAAGAAAGTTGGTAACGAAAAGATAAATCCGGTTTGCACTTTGTCACAAGTTTAACTAGCCAACATGCTTATCAGACTTAACAGATCATTACTACTTAAAGGGACATCCACAGATCCCCCCTGACTTTGATTTTCCCAATTACCTCCTAACTTCTTATTATGAACGAGCCCCAACCATCAAGGACAGACGGTTCCGCGGTTATCTTCCGGCTAAGACATCAGACCATTGGCTGAGGAGACCCACATGTGCATTAAGACGCATTCAGTCTAGATGTAATCAAATGTAATACAAACGGAACGAATTTCAAGATCTCAAGACCAAACACATTTATAATAACAGACAATCTGTCAATTGCAACTCCATTAATGTTGTCTACTGCCTCACCTGCTCCTTTAAGTGTTTTTACATTGGAAACACTGAGGGCCTGATTCACTGATTGATCCCAAATAACGAGGACTAAACTATGTGTGCTTTCTCATAAATGTCACGTTTGGTTTGCGTTTGATCAACTAGGAATAATTGCGTGAATGACATATCATATCAAACCATAGCGCAGGAGGTGAGAAAGACCACCAGGCAGCTGGTCAGCACTGGATCTGGTTTGACGATGGCCATCAGTGCCGTGGATAAAGGGAAGGAAGATGAGGTGCAGGCAGGGTTGAGGTCTCAATCCAAGTGGCCCCACAATGGGGCATCCGGGGAAAGGAGAGGGAGGAGAGCTCATAGCCACACATGTGACCTGCGGTCATTCTCGTCCTCCCCGTTCCATGGCAACTTTCAATTTTGATGTAAGGGTGGTAACCAGGAAGTGATGCAGATGAATTGTGCAGACGCATTTATTAATTGCTATTCTGTACTATTTATAATTAAGACCATTATGCTCAACCTCATCATCATTGGAGCTATGTATTTGAAATTGATGTTATAATGTACATTCAACACCCAAAACTTTATTTACCTGTATAACGAATCACATGATGATGTTTTTTTGCACCTAACAAATAAAAACATATGAATACTATCCTTGCCTCGGTGCTAATGTTCCTGAGGTGAGCCAAGCGGCTTTCCTTTTTAAGAGCACAACTTCTAGAGCACTTGACACTCACCTGGAATATATTACTTCACAAGAGATAACTTCATGATCTCCCCTTTTTTGAAGACCAGTTCAAGATGTTGACCAGGCCTAAAATCTCCCAACATCTCAATCCGATCCTGCACCTTCGGGACACGTCTGATCCATGGAGGGCTCATCTCAGGATTTGTAGGACTTGAAGGATCTGCTGCTAGCACGTTGGTGGCACTGAGTCATGGGTTGTTGGTGGCTCAGTTGGTAGAGCAGTTGTCCACTCATCTGAAGGTCGTTGGTTGGATCCCTTGCCAATGCAGTCCTCATGTCGAAGTGTCTTTGAGCAAGATACTGAACCCCAAGTTGCTCCCAATGGCTGTTCCATTGGTGTTTGAATGTTTGTGTGAATGGGTGAATGCTGACTCACAATGTAAAGCGCTTTGAGTCGGTGGAGCAGACTAGAAATAAGTACAGTCCATTTACCATTAACCACAGCACACCTTCACAGGTGTGATGGCTTCCCTATTTAGGCGGGTCAGGCAGGTATTTATGGCTAATTGGTGCAAGTACCGCATGTGAACACGTGAAATCCCGAGCACCACCAACTTTTTGTGTAGATTTAAAGTCACAAATCATGTCACGGAACCTGGAGGTCAAAATGAGTTTAGCAGGTTAGCGGCAACAACGTTTTTATCTCGGAACAGCATCTCCCCTGATTGGTTCACCAAAAATGATAAACTAGACTGTAGAACACGTAACTATTCAGAGTCCACAGTATTCATTGTATAGACTTATCAAAATGATGTGACCACTGCATGAACTTAGCTGCCTTCACAGAGAGAACTCCAGATGAAAGCGCTGATGACAGCAGTTTTAGCAGCTGCGTTCCCAGATCCCGCCATTATCCTCCACTTGACCCCAGAGTATTTATCATCCCGTTTAACCTCGTCAGCCAACACTGAAAACACGTCTCTGGGAAAGTCTAGCATGTCTTAATTGTTCTGCTGCACAGCTGACAAATGGAGCAGATGGAGTGACACTGTACTGAAACGATGGCCGACAGCTTCCTCCACCGGCCGTTGACATTTTCGGAGGCTGACCCGGCACTTCTTTCTTTGATCAGAGCAGCTGTGAGGGCCAAAAGTACCCAGATTCATTAGTCGAACATCATCATGCAGACGAATGACCATGGAACCGCATTAGGCCTTCATTCTCGATGGTGCGTAGAAAACTAGAGGGGTAACTTGGCACTCTAACCCCAAACCTTCTTGATGTGAGACGGACGTGATTACCGCCACAGCATCACGCCGCCCTCAGTCCAGAGGAATTGAGGCAAATATTTCCACAGTCTGAGACGATTTCGTCCATCGGAGGCTCAAAGATTTCCAGACCAAAGGTATTAGCAAAACCAACTAGGTCTATTCTGTCGTCCCCTGTAGGAAGGGTATATACCCGAAAGTCCCCAATCCCCTGCATTGTCTACGCATTTCCCCTGAATAAACTCCCTCAAATTAAATGTGAGGTAATGAAAAAAAAGGACTGGCTCGTGAGTTAAATATAAACTATTAGAGTAATACATGATGTGTACATGATATATGTCCTTTAGTCGATTCATATGCATCAAATTTGGGCAAAATTGTGTCGATGGTTAAGAAGTTATGTCTAAAAAACTGCACCAAAAAACAAAAGTTCCCCCTAGCGAGTAAAATATGAGCTATTCGAGTCATACACAATGTATACTAGATAGGTTACCTATCTTGTATAGGTCAAATACGTAAGTTTATTGATGAGTTGCTTGAAATGCACAAGGTTTGGACTTTCTCGGACCAACGGTTTGGGAAATCATTGCTCAAAATGGTTTGGAGATAAAGCTCTCCCTAATGTAGGAAATATATGACAGATCTTTCCCCCAAATCAATCCAGTTGTTCTTCGCTGGAAGGTCAAAATTTGAAAATAATCCATGCAGGTGAGACACAGCGATTCTCACCTGCATCAGCGAGGCTGACTGTTTTGGTGCAGCCGATATCGATCGATGAACACGAAGCAGGTGGTTGAGACTGAGGAAGTGTGAAAGATGAGGATAATAGATGGTAGGCACCTATCTAGACATGTCTGACATATCTGCTGTCACGTAGGTGTTGGACGTGAGAGTAATCTGTCTTCTTTAAGTTCCTGGTGATGAATGTCTTGTATGTGGAGGCGTGGCCATGGAGCGAAAAAAAGAAACCCTTCATAGATCAACAGGCTCATCAGGATCCTCAGATCGGTTTCCTCGTTGTTCCTTGGCTTTGATTTAATAACATTTACCTAAAGGCTCTAGACTGTTTGAACATAGAAAAGTCACTCTATTACATCACGGCTAAATGCTCAAGCTTAACATATTTTTTGCAGGACTACATGTTGGTGCATGTTCCGTTCAACTATAGCTTGCGTACGAATGGGTTCTGGTAATCCCCGACTAATCCAAACGATTACTCGTAGATGTTTGGCAGTAAATCACTGTAACCTGTTTCTCTGAACCACTTCAAAACCACCAAAGGCCTCACATTTATCTTTGCGGTCAGGACGGTTTGAAGGGCTACGGGGAGCAGAGCCACAACCAGAGATTCTTTGTTGCTCAGTCCGAACCCTGAAGTATCTTCAAGGCGTAGTCAGAGTTCGCTCAAGGGCACGTCAGCTGTTTACTGAAATACACCAATGGTTATAAACATATACATTATGGGGGCCATTATTCTTTCTGTCTCAGAAAGAGTAATTCCAAGCTAACGCTGTTGTCCTCGACCGCAAGGGATCAAAGCGAATAGCCACCCAATCCCTGCGTTGTACAAGCAATCCCATTGATTGAACTCCTAAATCTAAATTTTGTAATGACAAAAAAAAAAAACTCCCCCTAGTGAGTTAAATATGAACTATTGGAGTAAAATACGACACTAGGGGGAGATTTTTTTTGATCTCCATGAGTCGATTCATATGCACCAAATCTGGTCTAAAACCGACCAACTATATGAGAAATTTTGGAGATAAAGCTCCCCCTAGTGTCTGATCGAGTTCTTACTAGCCTGAAAGTCTATATGGGTATAAAATTTGAAAATGATTTATCAACTCGTTTTTTGACTTATCGCGTTAGCGCGAAGGATATGCGATAATTGCGATGATGATTCCACAATGTTCCCGGGGATGTAATTAGCCCATTTGAGTCCTAGTCAACTCGAGCAAATTTTTCGAGTCATTATATATCAACGGAAAATGTGACTGAACCTGGTTAGAGTATGACCCAGTAGCAAGATGTGTATGTGAAAGGGTAAGGGGCCAAGGAGTGAGTCCTGGGGGACACCACGAGTCAAAGAGGCCACAGAAGTGGAGGCATTAAGGTTGGCTGCTGGGAATGTGGAATAAGCAGGATGCTTTTTGAATTATTAAACCAAGTAAGGAATTAATGAACCGAATTACAAAGCAACCAAAAATCAACCAAAGGTTAAAGGTCAAAAAATTTTTTAAAAAGCATGCTTCACCAAAAGGCTGAGCTAATCTAACTAAGATCGACTTTCTGTAATGAAACGTAAAACTTCATCCAGAAATAATCTCATAAATCTGTTTTTTTTTACTGTTTGAAGTCATACTTGACCAAATGATTTATTTGAAAAAAAAAAAAATGTAAAGTATCTAAGATATTAAATCAATAAACTGCTCAAAGAAAGAAAATATGTAAAGACACGTTTTATTTTTTTCTTCTCGGCGAGGACTTTAAAGAGTTAAATAAATGGTTTAGACGCATTAATATTCAAAAATCCATGTTTGAAGTCTTTTAAATCCACATTAAAACATCTAACCTGAGTTAAGTCGGGTTTATTTCAGTCGTACTTGCTACCGAAAACTTTTGGAAAAGTAGTCGTACGTCCACATGACCTAAAAATGTCACTCAATCACTTTGTCCTCGTTTGAATGGAATTTGGCGTCTGAACCTGCCGTGACGGGTTCAGCTGCCATCCATCAACCCCGACGTCGACATGTACATAGTTACATATTTGATCTCAGGTTTGGCTGTCAATCAAAACACTGGATGGTGATGATTCCACACGTTGTTGGCGTTTGTCAGAGTGATGACGAAGTTGTTTGGACCCACTCCTGTGTCCTGAGGTGGAATGTTTTTCCCTTTGAGGGGAGTTTTTCTCCACTTACAGAATCGTCATACATCAGAAACATACAGCAGAATCGAAAGATCTCCGCTGAAGAAGGGGAACTCTAAAACGGCTGCTTTAAACAGACCAGCAGATTCGCAGTCGGAAAAACAGCTGGGTTATTTCAGGAAATCAGGACTGGGTCTAGCCTGGACCGACCCGGCAAAGGGTCGTTTTGGGTTATGAGTTTTGACCCGGCATGTTGGATTATGGTTTCTGCCCATAATTGGGGGGAAACAACAGTTGTTGAGTTAAAGTAACCAAAGTTTGTGACTTTTCTAAATTCAGTACACTATATAAAAAAAAACCCAAGACCCATTTTCCCTTAAATGAAATAATCATGCGGAATGTTATAACAGCACAGAACACTTTTTTTCAAATTCTTTCCGATAATGCGACCCCTCACTTTGTAGCATGTTACGAATTATCGTCAAGCCAAACTCATGGACAAGATCTAGTTTTACTGCAATACGGTTGATTTGATGCAAAATGAGCTGAAATCTTATATTGTTATAAAAACACACATAAAACATAATAATCCTTAAAAAAAAAACCCGAAAAAAACGTGATTAATCACAGGAGCCTCGTGTCTTTCTCTCCTCAGTGTTCAAAGATTATAAAAGTTTGTAAACCGCTGCCGTGGCTTTCAGGTGTATTTTTTAAGAAGTCGTTCTGTGTGTGGGGCAGAATCATCAACGTAATATCTAACAAGACGCAAAAATAACACGTAGAATTTGTTACAGCACAATTTCTGATTCTAGGATCCTTTTACTTAGATTTATGCTTTTTACTAAATGTTGATTATTTATTATTGTTTATTAAATATTGTATATTTTATTACTATTTCTATTTTAGGTGTCGCGTGAGTCATATTCTTTTTGGTGCTTTTTGCACTTTATTTAAGTTTGTGATATTTTTCAATTAAACAAAGTTTAATTACAATGGAAAATTTTTTTTATTAAAAAGGTGGTTTTTTTTTAGCTTGGTTATATTTCTTAAAGTAAGATTATTTAAATAATCTTGAAATGAGCGGGTATATCTAACGTTTTAACTATAATGTACTAATAGAATTTATTTATTTACAAGACTGCACACTCAAAAAATAAAATTCAAGCCTAATATTCAAAGTTATGTTTTTAAATTACAGGTAAAATTTCAATGCATTGAGATTAGATATTTTTAACACAAACAAGGTAATAACCTTAATGTCATACATATTATTAATTAAACGTGTTATAGTTTTAATAAACCTGAAGTTTTTCAAATAAATTTTCATCACAATTTACTGATTTCTCTTGATTCTATGAAATATGAATACATACATTTTCAAAATAAGAGTATTTAAATTATATCAAAGAGATGCAAATACTCAAACTCAAACGTACGCAACGATTCACCGTATCACCTTTTCTTTGTTTTGTTTTCCTCATAATATGTGCATTTTTGCCTGTTTGTATTTGTTGTTGTTTTTATCCCATCTCCTTAAATCTCCTTAGAGTCTTAAAAAGTTTCTATCTATTTAGTAATGACACTAAATAGACAGTAGTGGTTTAAGACTTTGAAATACCAGAGAGTTATATTTAAGCATTTTAACAGGATATTTCTCTTTAAGTGAGCTAGAAAGTTCTAAATCTGAGTCCCGACATCTCAGTGAAACGTTACTTCTTCAGTGATTGTGTCTTTAAATCAGGCGCTGGAAGATATTTCGACCAGAAACATTAGACAAATAATCTTGGTAAGAGTTTGAGTTTTTGCAGTGTAACTGAATGTGTGGGTTGTTTTGATCGGCTTTGATGTGCAGCCCCCCCCCCTCTTGGAATGGAATCGGGTCTGAAGTGCGGATCACCAGCAGCAGGGACCAGGGTCGCCGGGGACGACCGGTATTCTCACTCAAGTGCATCCAGGTAGGGTCTGAGAGGAAAAAAGAACACTTTGAGACGTCGCATCTCCTCAGCGCTTTCGTCATGTGGACCTTGGATTACCGGTTTCAATTTTGTTATGCGCTATCCATCAGCCGTCACATTACAACCACTGACCGGTGGTGAGACTGTCAACGATGATCCGGTTTCCGTGGCAACCCGTCAGCAGGTGAGATTTAGTCGGCTGCAGGTTTGACTCATTTAAATACTTAATGATGAGCCACACAATTGTATTATGAGCGTAAAGGTGGAGTTCTGGAGGGTTGTTTTATACGCGATCCATGCGGCATCATGAGGTGATCGATGACATCAGAAGTGTCTCAGTGCCACATACAGGTGTTGAATAACGCATGCATAACTCTACCACATAACACGAGCTACATATTGTTGCGTTAACGCATCACACACTCTGAAGACGATTGTTCCGGCCCACCAGAACTAAAGACGGCAACGGTTTGCGTCTCTCTTTTTGAGTTATCACAAATTTGAATGAAAATACGTCCAACTAACAAACCACAGCGAGTTGAGAGAATTCAATTATTATATCCACAATCAAAAGAAATTTTAATGATAAACGCTCAATTTTTTATTCCATATTAAAATTTAATTGAGCTAATTACCGTGAATATAAAGGAAAGCTACACTTTTAAGTATGAGTAGTCCATCTGACACACAATATTAAGTTACTGTAACTACCAACGTTATTAAGGGACTCCAAAAATACTCCAAATCCACCCAATTCATCCAAATCCAAAGAAGACCATATCTAATTAATAGATCTGCTTTTGTATTTATTTTTTGTAGTCTACCGACCGCAATTATAAATATCTGAACCGTTTAAGTGAAGTGGAAAGAGAGAAAGTTTTTTAAAAAAACAACCTTTTTACCATCCTAATGTCTGTTTATCCGTTCGTCAGGCGGCACAGATGTGCGTCTGGCTCATAAAGTAATTAACGATGGTGTAACTGTAACTATGTTACGCTGATTTAATAAAAAACAACAACTCAGATGACGTGTCGGCCCTCTTTTAAAAGGCCGAGTAACACATTTGTAGTAATAACACAACAGACTCTTCACGGCTGGTTTGCTGAGCTAATCTATCCTTTCACAATAAAGTTTCACCAACGATAAGAGGAAAAGAGAATTAGCATGCAATGGTTTCACGCTTATATTAGCTTCTAATTACCACATAAATACAGCAGAAGTCAATTTAAATACTTTTTATCTTCTCATTTCCCTCTTTTTCCGCGGATTGTTTGACGTAGCAGTAAGATTTTTGTTATAACGGCCCCAAGTTTATTTAAGCAAGCAGATGAAAAGTGGTTAGCAGAAAAAACAGAAATGAGGGTATTGGACTATTTTAACCCTCACTGGGTCCGCAAACACAAAAAGGGAGGTTTTCCAAAAGAATTCCCCTTTGAGGGACCTTGAGGCGAGAAACCTTTGACGGCAGCAGCGGCGGAGTTCGTATCCCGTCCGTCACCACCTGCAGCTGTAACTCATGAACTCAAACACACTCGCGTCCTCAGGCTGCATTTTACCTAAATATGACCGCTCAGATGCTCACATGCCAGGATGTAAAGAATGCGTGCACTTGTCTTTCCTGTGTGCAGCTCACCATGTCTTTGACAGCTTCACACGCACATCTCAAACGTCGTGCATGTCTTTGTAATTATGCCGGGTGAAGGATGTGGTGGGTAGAAGCCCTCTAGGGGCAGATAACACGGTGTCTTCCAGTAGGTGCAGCTCGTCTTACGGTTATAAGCCTTTAATTACATTATTAATGGCATGTTAACATGAATGGGGGGGGTCTTGAATGGATACAGCAGGAGGTCAAGAGGAAGTCTGTTTTTTTTTTTTTTTTGCAGGTTCTATATGAAGGGGCGGGAATCTATCTCAGGCTGTTTTTCATTCCTGCACACACACATCTGAGCGAGCAGCTGAGGCTTTTGTTCGGTGGCTTATTTTATTCTCCACGCTCGGTGAGGGAGTCAAATTTATAACGATTGCTCAAAGTCACCCAGAATAAGGTATGTTTGAAGCGAAGAGCATGGTTTTAGTTTTCAGTTGGTTAAATCCTGTTTGAAACAGTCTTCTACGACTCCAGTCTGGTTCCAGTCAGAGAACGGCTTCCGTTAATGAGCCCCCTTCACTGTCATGTTGTGTAATTTGTATTATTGTCCAAGCAAAGCTTGTATTTATTTTGTGTAAACCCAAGAAACCGATCTTTGTTATGTATTCTAGGTATGAGAAGGGAAGAAAGGGAAGAAGAAAGAAGACCAGGGGTGGGGGGGGGATATTCCAGAAAGCAGGTTAAGTGGGAACTTTGAGTTAGTTAAGCCTCAGATGAGGGGAACTCTGGGTTTTCTGTTCCAAAAGGCGAGGTAAGTTAAACTCTGTGTCGGTTGTCATGGTGACTCACCGAACCTAAACCTGTTTGCTGGTCGGTTCTCTTCAACAAAGCCTGACTTTGCTCCCTTGACTCCTCCTCCTTCTGAGCCTGAAGCAGAGCTGCAGACGAGACGCGTCCTTCCCATATATGTTTCTGTCAACGAGACATACATCTCCAACATCACACACCATGATGATGGACGGATGGGTGGATAGATGGATGGATGGATATATGGAGAATGCATGAATGGATGGATGGATGGATGAGAATGGATGGATGGATACAGGATTGATGGATGGATGATTGATGAGCTCAAACATCAGAGGGCTAGGAATATAATCTTTATTTATATAGCGCCAATTCACAACAACAGTTGTCGCAAGGTGCTTTCCAGAAAGAGCAGGTCTAGACCAGACTCTTTATATAATTATCTACAGGACCCAACAAATTACTCCTTGAGCAGCACTTGGCGACAATGGCGAGAAAAAACTGTCCTTTAACGGGCAGAAACCTCGAGCAGATCCAAGACTCAGGGTGGACGGCCTACTGCCATGACCGGTCAGGTTTGAAAAAAATAGAGAGTGAGAGCGAGAGAGAGAGAAAGAGAGAGAGAGAGAGAGAAAGAAAGAGAGAGAGAGAGAGAAAGAGAGAGAAAGAGAGAGACACAGGTGAGGAGAGATACAGACGGGGGAAAAGCAGCAAAGATATCAGCTATAATCCAAGTTCTCCAACATCTCCACGGTCGGGCCGCGGCAGCAGCAGGATCCCAGGTTTATAATAACATTAATATTAATGTAACATATAGCGATAGCTTATGGGGAAATACTATACCATAATAATAATAATGATAATCATCAGCATCTTCATCAGTGGACATCGAGCAGGTCCACAGCAGCAGAACCAGTCACCAACCATGTGACCTTACATGGCGAGAAAACACAAAGACTCCAGGGAAGAAGTCAAGTTAGTGACATGCATTTAATCCATTAACATGCATTAAACCATTTAACGTGTATTAAAGTTAGAGGGATGTATAAAGAGGGACAGTGAGAGAGGAAGAGAGAAAAGCTCAGTGCATCATGGGAGATCCCCTAGCAGTCTAAACCTATAGCAGCATAGCAAAGAGCTAGCTTATGCCAGCCTTAATTATAAACTTTATCATAAAGGAAAGTTTTGAGCCTACTTTTAAATGTGGAGAGGGTCTCTGCCCACCGAACCCAGATTGGAAGATGGTTTCACAGGAGAGGAGCCTGATAGCTGAAGGTTCTGGCTCCCATTCTACTTCTGGAGACTCTAGGGACGACCAGTAACCCTGCATGCTGGGAGCGCAGAGTTCTGATTGGACAATATGGAACTATGAGCTCCTTCAGATACGTTGGTTCTGAACGTTAAGGGCTTTGTACGTGAGCAGAAAGATTTTGAATTAGATTCTGGATTTTACTGGGAGCCAATGAAGGAAAGTTAATACAGGAGAGAAATGTTCTCTTAACCTGGTTCTGGTCAGCAAACAAGCAGCAGCATTCTGGATCAGCTGGACGGGCTTCAGAGACTTATTGGGACTGTCTGCTAGTAGGGCATTACAGTAATCCAGCCTGGAAGTAACAAATGCATGAACTAACTTTTCTGCATCTTTATGCGACAGAATGAGTCGTATTTTAGAAATATTACGCAGATGAAAAAAGGCAGTCCTAGAAATCTGTTTTATGTGGGAGTCAAAGGTCATATCCTGATCAAAGATAACTCCCAGGTTCCTCACATCGGTGCTGGAGGCCAAGGTCATACCATCCAGAGTAGATATATCATCAGATAAATTGTTTCTAAGGTGTTTGGGTCCCAACACAATAACTTCCGTTTTACCTGAATTTAATAGTAAAAAGTTGCAGGTAATCCAAGTCTTAATGTCTTTGAGACATGCATTATAAATTAAATGTATTATTATTATTATTATTATTATGCCTCTAAGTTGGATAAGTGATTAGATTCACCTGGTTTCATTGATAAGTACAATTGTGTGTCATCAGCATAACAATGAAAGTTTATGGAGTGTTTCCTGATAATGTTGCCTAAAGGGTGTAAATATAGTGTGAATAATATTGGCCCAAGCACAGATCCCAATTGGGTTTTCAAGTCTTTGTATTAGAATTTGGTGGTTAATTGTATCAAATGCAGCACTAAGATCCTACAAGACCAGAACAGAGACCAGAACAGAGACCAGAACAGAGACCAGAACAGAGACCAGAACAGAGACCAGAACAGAGACCAGAACAGAGACCAGAACAGAGACCAGAACAGAGACCAGTCCCTCATCACATGTCATTAAAAGGTCATTTGTAACTTTGACCAGTGCTGTTTCTGTACTATGGTATATTCTATGGTTTCCATAGTGTCTGTTTTTGTCTGTGTTTCTGGGTGTGTGTGTCTGTGTGTATAGTTGTGAGGGGTCTGTTGGTGTCTGTGTGTATCTGCGTGTATGTGTGTGTGTCTGTGTGTATCTGCGTGTATGTGTGTGTGTCTGTGTGTATCTGCGTGTATGTCTGTGTGTGTCTTTCTGTGTGTGTGTCTGTATTTATTGGTGTGGGGGTCTGTTGGTGTCTGTGTGTATCTGCGTGTATGTGTGTGTCTGTGTGTATCTGCGTGTATGTGTGTGTGTCTGTGTGTATCTGCGTGTATGTGTGTGTGTCTGTGTGTATCTGCGTGTATGTGTGTGTGTCTGTGTGTATCTGCGTGTATGTGTGTGTGTCTGTGTGTTTCTGCGTGTATGTATGTGTGTGTCTGTGTGTATCTGCGTGTATGTGTGTGTGGGTCTGCGTGTATGTGTGTGTGGGTCTGTGTGTATGTGTGTGTGTGTCTGTGCATCTTGTCTGTTTATGGGCCCCCCTCTCGTTTTCTCTCCCGCTCCACTCCAGCAGCTTCCGCCAACAGAAACAAACCAAAGAGCTGGATTGTCTGGCCTTCTCTCCGTCTCCTCTGCCAGTGCCCATCACCGCACACACACATGAACACACACATGAACACACACACGAACACACACACGAACACACACACGTAGTACGCGCAGCAGCACCGCGGCGGGATGATGAATACCCACTGTGGACGGACTACACTGAAAACAACATTAATGAGAACCATTTAATTACTGTCATCTGTCAGCCTGTCCAGAACCCGACCCCAAGAACCACAGAAGAAGACTGACTGTAGGAAAGACAGTGGGTGAGTGGGTGAGTGAGTGAGTGAGTGAGTGAGTGGGTGAGTGGGTGAGTGAGTGAGTGAGTGAGTGAGTGAGTGAGTGAGTGAGTGAGTGAGTGAGTGAGTGAGTGAGTGAGTGAACGGATGAACAAAACCCCAAACCACTCCAGTTCTTCCTCGCACTAAGGTTCCTATTCTTGAGTTGATACGGCAACATGAAGGACCTGCGGCGGCGACGATGACTCCGTAACTATCCAGACTTACTTCACAATGAAAGTGAAGAGGAAGAAACTCTCAGACAGCCGAGAGTCAAAGCTGTCAGCGTCTCTGATGGCAGTCAGGATAGAACGCCGCCCCGCTGCCATGATGGTTACCATTAAAAAAGAAATCAACTACAGATGCAGTTCTGCTCAGTCTCCTTGTGACGGAGCTTCATTTGGATGTGGGTCGAGTCGGATCTGGTCCACAAAGTTAAATTAACGAGTGTCAGGCTTCAGGGTGCGAGGCTGTACCATCCGAGGTCGTCTACGCCAAATCATGATGGAAGAAGTTCATTTTGTCAGGAAAACAACTGGAGCTTCACCGGGATTAAAGTCTGAAGTCCAGAAAACCAGTACAAACACGGTTTATATATCCACCGCTCAAAAGAACCCACGACGAACGGAAACCAGAACCACTGAGGAATGGATTCTGGATCCGACCCGAAATCAGAGGGAAAAATTGAAATCAAAAGTTCTGATCAAGCTGGTGTGAATTTCATCGCAACAAGTCATAATCATCCCCATGTGCCTGCATGCACTCTAGACAACATCTGGAGCTGGAGGATCTCCTCCCGGACCTGGATCGGGGCATCAGTGAGATCCTGGATAGTCTGTGGTTCTACTCGGTGGCGTCCGGTTCAGCGGTATATAACGTCCCGGAGGTTCTCAGGTTGATTCTGGTGTGATGAATGTGAGGAAAAGTCCATGGTATCAATAACTTCATCAGCCAGGACCTGCTTATAGAGTCTGACCACGTGAGACTGGGCACGGTCCTGGACCAGGAGAAACCCAGGGTCCACTGCACCAGTCCAAGGTCTGCCTGGTACCTCATCCTGGTACCTAAGTGGTCCTTGAGCCGGACCCAGAAACCCTCGCTGCTCCTCAGGGATAGTAACATATTTGGGTGGTGGAGGTCTGTGAGACATTCAAAGGATCTGCCTCCCCAGACCATCAGTGACCCACCGGGCCAACAGATGCAGGCAGAACCACGTTCACCACGGCGTCTCCAGACTCTTTCACGTCTGTCACATGAGCCCAGAGTGAACCTGCTCTCCTCTGTAAGGAGAACGAGGCACCAATGGAAAACCTGCCCATCCTGGTGTTTGCTGCTGCACATGAATACAGCTGCAGGTTGGTGTCCATGAGCTCAGGTCCCACTGGAGGACGTCAGAACCGGACCCTCATGGGATCAAAAAAATCCCACCAGTAGCTCCTGGGGATCCTCTTGTAGGGATTTGCAGGGCGCCTCCTGTTCCTTGAAACCCTGCGGAGCAGATGCCGGTCCAGCTGCTGGGTTTTGTCCTTCTAGGCTCTCCTGGTGTATCTTCAACGCTCCTGTGAAGGTTCTAGGAAACACAGCAGACCGTCCTGCAGCGGCACCTATGGATGTTCCAACGTGGAGGAGCTGGACCATCTGGTCCACCTGGTCCACCTGGTGGTGCTTTCATCTGAACCAAAGCAGGAGAAACTAATGGAATATTGCTTCTGTCTCCTAACTGGACAGATCCATTCCCCAGGCGGCGGTGGTTTGGGGTCGGAGGTTGTCCCCGGGAGATTTGGGGGGAGAGAAGAATCGTTTTCAAAGCAGGAGCTGCTCAGTCACTGGTTTTCAGGAGGGAGGAGTCACAACTGGGAGGAATGGCGAGCGAGGGAGTTTGGAGTGACAGCGGTACTCTTTAAGGAGAAGTGTGTCTGGAGGTGAACTTCAGAAAGTTCTACACCCTGTAAAATAATCTTTTGTTAACCTTTCAGATCACAATTTTATTCAAGACCATTGAGCAACATCGTAAAACTAAATTACAATCCTTGAATGTCCGATTCAAACTTCAACAGAACATCATAACTATGACTGGCACCGGTGCAAAACACTTCTCTTGGATCCACCTCCAAATGCAAGAACCCATCTGTGCTCACATGTGCAGCTGTGATGTCACTCCCTCAGATTGAAATAGCATCAAACGCAGAAGTAAAAATGATTTAATATACAAGTAGTAAAAATAAAGTTAAAACGCTCAATGAGATGACGTGCAAATTAAAGCAGTTACATTTTATTGCATATATGTCAAAGGTCCTCACACTTTTATCCTAACTACGGCTGCCCAGAGGTTACATGACAAACATTCTTCTTCTACAAGGAAATCAGAAGAGAACTAATGAACAGGATGTGAAACACATGGAGGCCAGGATGGTGTTGGGTTTTAGTAAATAGCCTTGAACAGCTCCTGCTGTGTAATGGGTTTCTCCCTGCCGGTCTGACCAGAGCTTCACATGCAAAGAAATATGATATGATGTCAAAATAATTGAACCGGGCCTTCACTGTCGGCCTCAACCGACACCCAGACGGAGACCTGGTCAGCTGACTTGGGGAATTCAACTCAACGAGTCACACAGATGCTGGTGCTCGGGTGATCCAGGAGATCGGGGCAGGAATGGGGCCGCTGTAAAGCTCGCGACTAAAGCCGCTACCCTCCTTCCCTTTGTCCATGTGAGTTACCTGCGGAGTTCTAGCCCCCGGCGGACCCGGAACGTTCATTCCCAGCTGACTTGGTACCCCCCAAGCCTGTGGTACACTACACGAGTGTAAGGAGGGGGCGGGCCCGCCTGTAAATGGTTTCATGAGTCAGGTCTTTGTGTTTGCTTTGACGGAGCAGTTTAACGCCCTAGCCAATAAGCAAATTGGTGCGCTAAGAATTTTGGTTTCAGTTAGGGTTGACCTATTATTGACAATTTTAATAATAATAATGATAATAATAATATAAATAATAATACAAATTATTATTATTATAAATAATAATATAGTGATGTGTTTTGGTTATCATTGTGCTTGTCTGTCAACTTTTCTCTGATCACGTGACGTAGCAACCTGCCTGTGGCGGCTGTGCATTAATAATGATAATAATAATAATAATACATTTAATTTAATAATGAACCTGACAGAATTATTTCATTACTATAGTTTTATTTGGTTTTGTTACTCTGGACTCCTTGAGCCATTTTGATGTCGCCTCGTCTTTAGGGACCCACAGGTTGTGCCCCGCTGACAACAACATCTCTGATTGGTTGAGCATTTTGTTTGTCCGTTGTCCATATTTTATTGACACTGCGTGACCCCCAGCTGACCTGTCCCCCCCCCCCTAAGCCTGAGGTACCCTACTTAAGTACACGTCTGAGTATAATGAGGGGCGTGCCTGAAACCAAGCGGTTTTATGAGTCAGGTCTTCATGTTTGCTTTTATGGCTTAGAACACAAACCTGACCACCAAACGATTTTTTTATCGTATACATTTATAGTGTCAAAGACATCAAATGAATAAACATCTCGAATAAATAAAATATGCAAAGAAATAATTACATTTAAGTGTCCCATATTTCTTTCTCTGTCGGGACATCAAAGGGTTAAAGCAAATCATTTGATCTTCTTTTTTTCCCCTCAGTATTTACAGAAGGCTCTCCATAGCCGTGATATTTGGAAACACCTTAATCCTCAATGTCTCTCTGGAAATCGTAGCTTCTCTGATCTCTTAATCCACAGTAGAGAGAGAGAGAGAGAGAGAGAGAGAGAGAGAGAGAGAGAGAGAGAGAGAGAGAGAGAGAGAATTTCCTCTCTTTGCCTTTTGCCTTTTTTCCTTCTCATCCCTTATGTCACGTAGAAACCCGATGAAGGATAAAGAACAATGTCACCCCTCATGTCATGTGCTTTCATTCAATTACATGAAAAGAGACAGAGAGGAAGAGTTCAGGCTCATCAGAACATTTCTCACTCACATAAACAAATGAAAAAAAACGGCTAATGTTTCCACAAGCAATTATTGAAGTCGCTGATTCTAGTCGACCACCATCAGGAGGGAGAAGCTGGTTCCGCCCCTCTGTCCACAGCGCAGAGATGGAATCAGATTAAACTGGTGCCGGCCCGACTGGATCGACCCCTAGCCTTCTTTTTCCCAGGAGTTTTTTTGCAGTGGCAACTAAAAGTTAGTAGTGAAAGTGAAGTTTATAGGACAGCATTCTAAACACAGATGGTGTCTTTATTTTTTAGCTATTACATTAGACAGTAAAAAATGAACGTCATAATGAGACGTTAGAGCGAAACGCTGGAAATCGATTCACACCCTCCAACAGAAGCAGAGAGGTTTCTATATTATTAATTATTATCACTATCCTTATTCTAATTATTCTAACTGTTATTATTATTATATTTGTATTAATTTCATTATCACTATTATTATTATCTTTTTAGTATTACATTATTATCATCATTAGTATTATTATAACCACTATTATTTTAACTTTTACGATGATTATTATTATTATCATTATTATCATTATTATTTCATTATTTGTACTTTTAATATTATCATTATTATTATCATTATTATAAGGATCATTAGTATGATTATTCTCATCATTATTATTATTATCATTATTACCATTATTATCATAACTTTTACTATTATTATTATTTTTATTATTCTCATCATTATTATCATTACCATTATAATTATCATTATTATCATCATTATTATTATCATTATTATCATCATTATTATCACCATTATTATTATTATTATCACCATTATTATTATTATTCTCATCATTATTATCATTACCATTATAATTATCATTATTATCATCATTATTATTATCATTATTATCATCATTATTATCACCATTATTATTATTATTATCAGCATTATTATTATTATCAGCATTATTATTAATATTATTCTGATTTTATTATCATTATTATCATTATTGTTATAATTATTATTAATAATAATAATAATAATAATAATAATAATCCAAGAGTTTGCCACTTTAGAGGAGCTGAAAGCAGTGAAACATTACTAGTACGACACCTTTACTGGTGGTGGCGGCGGAAGACTCTGCTGAGGCAGATGAGTGATGAGGCTGACAAATGTGTAAGGAGTTGGAGATGCAGGTCATGACGGAACTAGAAAGATTTAGAGAGAGTCAAGTTTAAAGCAGGTAGCTGATGGTGAGACGCAGGTAGCTGACGGTGAGACGCAGGTAGCTGACGGTGAGACGCAGGTAGCTGACGGTGAGACGCAGGTAGCTGACGGCGAGACGCAGGTAGCTGATGGTGAGACGCAGGTAGCTGACGGCGAGACGCAGGTAGCTGACGGTGAGACGCAGGTAGCTGACGGCGAGACGCAGGTAGCTGACGGTGAGACGCAGGTAGCTGACGGTGAGACGCAGGTAGCTGACGGTGAGACGCAGGTAGCTGACGGTGAGATGCAGGTAGCTGACGGTGAGACGCAGGTAGCTGACGGTGAGACGCAGGTAGCTGACGGTGAGACGCCGGTAGCTGACGGTGAGACGCATTCATTGGACGGAGGAGGCTACCTGAATGAGTGCAGCTGAAATCCCCGGACCATGAAGGAGGTACATGAGACTGAGCCTTTTTTTGGGCTTTTATTGTGTATTGGAAGGAGGCGGAGACTGGTTGTAATGTTTTGCCCGATCGTTGTGTGTATCAGTGTTGAGACTCAAGATTAACCAAATTCTACAGCTGCTTAATGTGAGCCAGAGATATTATCTAGAATTCAAGTCAAGCAACTAACACGGTCATCCTAGAATGTTCCCGGACTTCTTCTGGAACCGGGCCTTGGCGGACTTCGAGGTCTGGATCCTGGTCTTTTTGGAATGTCCAAGCTTAAGCTTCCTCCTGGAGAGAGAATAGTTTTCTTCTAATATTTCAGGGTCTTTGTTGGAATCCATCTCACCCTCTACCTACTGCAGGTTTCCAGAACATCACTTATCCACCACCATGCTTCACAGTAGGTAGGGGGATCTTTTCAGTTTCTCCTTCCTCCTTCCTCCTCCTGACATAAACCCCTGATCCATAGACCCCCAAAATTTTCCAGTTTTGGTTTAATCACACCACAGAACAGAATCCCAAATCTTCCGGGTCTAATCCAGATGGATCTGAGCCACTGGAGAGACTTTTCTTATGATTTTGGGTCAGCATTGGAGCCCTGATGGAGAATGAGTCTTTATGAGAATTCTTTATTAGAGTCTTTATTACTTTGTGAGTCTACAGATGAAGTAAATCCCTGAAAGCTGGTAGAAAGTTCCAAAAACGTCTGATTTACAAACATTAGATGAAGGATGATGTTCAGGCGGTGAAATCATTCAGTATCTCCGGCTGTCAGTAAAACTGGGGATTTTATTTTTCATTTGGGAAAAAGGTTTGAATATCTGTCGCATTAATCAGTTTGAATTGCTCTTTGATTCGTTTATATCGCAAACAGCTGTTGGAAATAATATTTAGCCACCGAAGCCATGAAACGCGGAGGGTTGAATACTTTTTCCTCCAACGCTATGATGTCATTTTGATTGAAGTGATAAATGTTGACAGTGTGGTCTTGAGGCAGCGGCGTTTTTTATTTTTTCCATTTGTGACACTGTCAAATTTCAAGGGCAGTAAAAGTGAAGAATGTGTAAAAATGTTGCAAAAAAAAAAAAAAGAGAAAAGAATCCAGATAAATTCACGGTTTCACAGTTGATGACATTTTACTACAGTGTATATAAATAAGCATGGGGTTCACGGACAGTGTGTCTCACTGGCTTGTTGCTGTTTATATGGGGGCTGATTAGTGGAGCTGCTGACCACCCAGATGGAACACATACAGCCCCGCCCCCCCCCACCGCCGCCGCCGCCAAAGAGTCAGCAGACCGTGACTCTACTGCGGCTCTGAGATGGGATCTGGGAGTCCGTTCCTGATGTGGCGCGCTGATTCCGATAACAACTCCTTCTGTGAGGCTGCGTCCCTGCTTCAGGGAGCTTCCGGCCATTGAGGTCCATAAACGAGAGGATCACCGGGGGGGCACGGGGGAGAAATCCCTCCATTAATACGATTGAACCCTCCTAGCATGGCAGAAAGCTGCCGACGCCTACAAATCTCAACAAGCTGACGATTCACTGTCATGCAAATAATGGCGATATACGGTTCGATTGTCTATTCTGTCCACCGTTATTTATTTACATTTAGAGAAGTTGACGGGAACATTATTGCAGCCAACTGGCCACTCAAAACACTTTAATGTCCTGCTCAACTGTCTCTATTTCTTATTTCAAAAAATGTAATTGCCCCTGTTTGTAATATGAGACATGTATATGCTAAACAGTGAGGGTCCGAGGATGGAGCCCTGGGGGACACCAAAGACACAAAACACGAAAAAAATAAATGTCATGGGTCATGAAATTTATGTTGCTTTTAATGTGTTGACCAACTTCTACATTTTTATTCACACAATCACAGTTTTATGAATATGTGTCCATTTATTCATTTATCTTAAAAACGTACGACTTGTTTTTAAAATACAAGGGATAGAAACCAATCATTATATTTCAAGTTTAGAGGATTGGATCGTTCGTGAGTCAAAACTTACCCGCGAAGATGTTTAAGGAGAAAAAGGTAAAAAGAATTCCTCCTAGTTTCATAAAACCAAACTTTTGTACTTTTTTTCCCCACTAAGTTGAGTTTGAACCTTGAACTTTAGCGACAAGGTTCGTGTGTATTTGTGTCAAGATTCAAGTTAAGCTTGAGTGCAGTTTTATCCATAATCTCCGAGGACGGTTGAGTTCCTGTGGGGGTCGGGGGACCAGATGCAATAAAATAATTATTGCCAGGGAGGAAGAGGAGGGTGGGGTGTCTGGAGTCAAAGATGAAGCTTGATTGGTTCAACTTTGATGCATGGAGCTTCTCACAACTTTTCAAAGTTGCGCACAAACGGGGAAATAATCTCTGCCGGGTCAAATTTGGCCCGTTAACGACAGAGATGTGACGATTTCTTCATAGAAGTGTTTTCATTGTTGTGTTTTAAGACGTTTGCCGTGTTATACATTAATTATAATTATAGTGATATAAACTTATATCACAAATAGTGATCATTTATATATATATAATTTTCTTGGCCGATTCCGATTTTCTTTCTTTCAAGTTTTCAAATTATAATGAGTAATTTCTTTCTTTTAAGTGCTCTTATTTTGACGGGTTTATAGTGGACGTAAGGCTGTTCGGCATTGTTTATGTATTCTAACCTGTTGAAATTATACATTATATCATTATATCATATATGTCCTATAGAACATACATCTTCTATAGGACATATATGTTCTATATGAGCACAACACTAACTCAAACATCAGAGCAGGTTTTATTTTCACTGATAGTAATGAAAAAAAAACTGCTTATTGATGAAACCTTCTATTCAAAGCCATCAAAATAACTCATCGGAAATGCGGACGATTGCAAAAATACATCCCTGACCTTTCAGAGGTATAATAAGAAGCAACGCGGGAAAAACACTTTGACGAAGACATTAATTGTGACAGTAGACGAAATTATGATAGTGTGACTACTAAATAACGTTAACGGAAAATACTCCAGAGCGGGTGCTGTGTTCAATATTTCAACGTTTAATGATTTGTAATTAATGGTTCGGCTATTAACAACATCCTGTTTGAAAATGAGCATGCAAATAATAATAATAACATAAATAATGATAATAATCATAATTATAATCTTCATTTTATTCATATTGCACCTTTAAAACAGAGTTTCCAAAGTCTTTGACAGACAAATCAATGATATTCAAATAAAGTCTGAAGGCAGAGACAGATGAAACATTAAACATTAATTAGCGAAAAGAAGAATTTGTTCATTGGTAACACACAGATAGATACAGAATTACTGACTCTAACTTAAGTCGAAAATATTTAATTTAATCATTTTGCCAGGCAATACCTTTTTGTTTTCCTTTTTCTAAAAGAAATCTCCATCAAATCTCTTTTTACAGTGTTTAACATTAGTTCTTAAGACAAAGCAGGAATACAATAATGCGATTTGTGCACGAATGATAAATAAATTGTTACTTAACGTTTCATGTTTTAAGCTCTTTACGGTTAAACTGTGGGAAAAAGAAAAACTATGCCTACGGGGTCAATTTGTGCACTGTAAAAAGATGAACTTAAAGAAATAATGTTTGAGTCAAACTCCGTTATTATGCAAAAAAAAAGGCTTAATTTCAGTGGGTGTTACCGGTTCAAGTCATTAGTTTGAGTTCTTCAGCAATGTTTTTTTTTTTTTACAGCACACCTTCAGATTTGAAGCGTCTACTTCGGTGGCACTGGATGGGCCTCATCAAAGGATCGGAGGCAGCAGGCTAGCTTGTAGTGGGTCAGCGGTTCTGTCAGATAGTTGCTTTAAAAGAGATCAGTAAAATCTTACAATCAGTTCTAAATCGTAGATGATGTACAGTAAGATGGGAAACTACAGACTTGTCCGCAGAAACAGTAACTTTAGCCATGAGTAGCAGTTGTTGATGAGGAGCAAATACTGATAGCTAGCTAGCCATTAGCCATCAGTGGCGATTTTAGCTTGTGTGGCGCCCTAGGTGAAGTTCCCTATGTACGAAACCCCCTACCCTCCCTACCACCAGCAACAACAACAGCAAAACAAACATAAGTCAATAAATAGTAGCTTATACAAAATCCCCAGCAAGTGCGCAAAGCAAACAATTATTTCAAGTAGCCATTGTACCTTTTGGTTTAATTGCCTTATCACAAATGTTAGAATGGCTTCTTATTAATCCATTAATCCATTATTGATAAATATCACAAATTCTGCCGGCAAAAATTAACGGAATGTTGTGGTCTTTGCCGTGGGCCCTGGCCACCTGATAAAAAAAAAATCCCATGACTGTTCATGCACTGAGCTCAAGATCTAGTCATCACCGAACATTTTTATGGAGTCACCAAATACTTAATTCGTGTGATAGTTGTAATAATTTTAACGAAGGCTACACCTCTCATCACGATGATGTGTAATATATCCAATGTTTGTTTCTGTTGGGCAGAAAATGGAACATCGGGGTCCTCTGGGTCACAGCGGAGCAACCAACAAAGCATTACATCACTGTACAAATAAGGGTGTGTGATCTTCTGCTCCGAACCCGACTTGCCCTGACGTGACGAGTCCCAAATGCCTTTGCAAAGTATTTGTCCGATCTTGGGGGATCCCGACGGTACCACCTGGCTCCGGTCGGATATGCAGGAAAGGATCTGAATGGGAGCAGTTGATTGTCACACCTGGAAGGCAATTTCAAATCTGCTACTTCTCTAGGTCGCCACAGTGGATCTGTTTCGATATTCCCCTTTCCTCTGCGTCTTCCTCCTGCACGACTCCTCCTCCGGCTTCCTTCAAGCTGTAGATCCACTATCTTTCCTCTTCATGTGTCCAAAACCATCTCAATCTGGATTCTCTGACTTTGTCCACAAGACGTCTAAAGACGTCCTCCTTCCTAATCCTGTCCATCCGCCTCACTCCCAGAGAACATCTGAGTGGGAGCTTCTGTCACAGATAACTCCTCACATTCTTCTGCACCCATTCTACCCTGCCTGCATCTACCTTGCTCCAAACAGTTGACCCCAAGTACTTTAACCCCCTGCATCTTCTCCACCTCTACTCCTTCATCCTCACCGTTCCTCCTGCCACCCTTTCAGTCACACACATGTATCCCGTCTTGCTGCGAGCAACATTCATTCTTCTTCTCTCCAGCGCATACCTCCAGCTCTCTAAGTTTTCCTAAACCTGCTCATTGCTCTCACTACACATCATGATGTCCTCCACAAACATCATAGTCCAGAGACAGAGACTCTACGTTGACCTCATCTGTGTGCCTGTCCCTCACCATAGTAAACAAGCGCGGGTACCAGAGCTGATCCTTGGTGCAGTCCCACCTCCATCTTGAACCCATTTTTACTAGATATTTTTCCACATATTGTTTTATATAGGACATAAAATGACTCCTACTCACGCTGAAAAAAACCTAGCGCTCTACGGTTTATGCTGGTTTGTTGGCAGATGACTTAAACTCTCTTTGTCTAATTTAGAAATGTGTTTTCTATTTGTCTTTTGCAAAAAAAAAAAAGAAAGACAAAAAACTCCTGAGTGATGACTGTGTGTTGTCGATTCTCACATCCGATTAAAGAGTGGGAGCAAGTCCGGTGGGGGTGAGCCATTCTTCTGCACCGCAGTAATAAGGGAAAACAGCTACCACAATCAACACATAGACACCCGCAGTCACGCCAGAGGCTCCGCCCATCCAGGATTTTAACATTGAGCTTGAAGATTAATATCTGACTGGTGATGATAGGATTGTTTTTCTCAGAACAGAGAGCACATGACATGATGCATTGACCCCAAGCAGCTGCAGATGTAGCATCTCGACTTTTCATAATAAATTGGACCACAGAGACACGGAGGGGATTTGGGGATGGGGGGGCAGCAAGTCAGTTGCATGGTCACACGCTGTGAACAGAACTGCAAACACTCAGGACTCATCCCTGCCTGGTTTTGTCCTTTTTGTTGAAAATGCTGGAAAACAGAACTATTAAAAATGAAGTAAGTGTTACGCAAGTATTAGTTGTATTCCTGAGAATTCGCCAAACCGTGCAAAGTTATTCATTTCGGAGTGAATGTGAAGTAAAAGAAAAAAAGAATCTCCCCAAAAGAGAGTAAAATGTGAACTTTAGGTTTAATAACGGGTATATTATTACATAAACAGGACAGATTTCCTGCTGTTGGTTCAACTGCGCCAGATTTGCACTCAATCGGACCAACAGTTGAGAAATTATGACCAAAAAACATTACGAGTTAAAACTCCCCCTAGTGGCAGAAATCTTTCCAAAAATCAATCCAGTTCTTCCTCCCACTAAGGTTTATGCGGGGTATACATTTTGAAATGATTTGTGAATCGTTATATGAGTTATACTTGTTTTGTTGAACGTTTGAGTTTAGGGAAGCTGTCAATCATCTGTTCATCCGATCTTTGTGAAGACTTGTCACTCAGTGGAAAGTGTTCATCAATCGGTCTAAAGAGCAACAACATCATTTGTGATAGTCGTTATTCTCCGGATGACAGCCTTTGCAGCAGCATCCACCTTGCCAGAGTGCGTACGAAAAAACCAAAGCCGGACTGGTCCGATCGAGGTCCGACGGCGATAAGTATTTAGAAAACTATGTTAGGGGCTCAGTCAGGTCAGGGATAACTTAAGTCAGGTTCAGAGCAGAGGCTCATGCTCACTTATTAGTACAGAGACGTAATCCTGTGTTGGTTGCAACATGTTCCATATTCTGTCCACCAGGAACAAATATTGGATATAATTACACAACATCGTGACAATGTTTGCCCGCTGCAAAGTTATTACATCTCTAACACAAATGAGGTAATTGGTGACTCAATAAATTGTTTCTGAAATGACCAGAGCCAGTAGGATTTTTTTTTTATGGGGTGGCCAGCACCCAAGGTAAGGATAGAAGTAGAGGCGACCACAACATACTGTTAATATTCCTGCACAGCCTTCAGGATTTTGTAATGACTATGTATTAGTAATTATTTAGGATAGCGTAATAAACTCTATGCATGTAAATCGTTGTGTTTTTCATTTTTCAGAGCTAAAGTCTGTTAATGTTAATTATGAAAAACAAAGGGGATCCTCATCTAAACATGAGCGTATCGTTCTGTCTGAGGGACCAAAAACACTATTTTTGGTCATAACTTTGCAAACAATTTCAGGAGTTCAGTCTCGGTGATTACCTGTTCAGTGCAGGGGGTCGGGGGCTTTTTAGGGGACGACATCATGGGCCTGTTAGACCTGTGAGTAGACGTCGGAGCGGGAAGGAACCTGGACTTCATTCAGGAAAGTTACCAAAGTAACTGATCTAGTTAATTATCTTGGAATTCTGGAATGGAAAACCTGGTTAATGAATTTTCCTCAACTCAGGTTGAACAAATTCAATAAACCCTTGAGCTGGAACTCACCTCAGGACGTTTAAGGTTTTTTTGTTGGTGGTTCTGGAATCCACATAAGTCTGAATTTCGCCATTGATGTAAAAAAATAAAAAATAAAAATGAGTCACAGTAAATAAAAATAGAACAGCACGTAAACAAAAACCTGAATGGATTAATTATCTCACAGCAGACGCGAACCAAGCTGAGCTCCTCTTTAACAGGCTTCTATAGACACACACACACACACACAACCACACACACACACACACACACAACCACACACACACACTCTGTGGAAAGAGCTGGCGGGGAATTTTGTCACTTTTCATCCCGTTAAAGCTGTGAGACCTGGAAGTCTCCATCTCCCTCCTGAGGTGAGACTCATAAAGGGATAAAGGGATAGTTCACACAAATAACTGACACAGATTTCCTCACTCACCTCCTCTGTGTGGGTTTTACCAGGCGTTGTGCAAGAACGCTTTCCTATAAAAGTTTTGGCCGCCCCTCCCGAATAAACAGGCGTAAACACAAAATACAAGTTTCAAATATCATTTCAGGTAGTACCTGAATCACAAAGGGGAAGTAGTTTTCTGCAGAAGCTGAGTCCTCATGGTCACAGGTTTGATTCCACCGGTAGATAGATAGATAGAAAGAGTGTTCAGAGACAACACAGTGTTTTACAGTCTGATTGCAGTATGGCTCAAAGGACCTGTCCAAGACAGACCTGGACCTTCTCCTAAACAGAGTGTAGGGGACAGTCCAGGCCAGACCTGAACCTCCTCCTCCACAGAGTCAAGGGGACAGTCCAGGACTGACCTGGACCTTCTCCTCCACAGAGTCTAGGGGACTGACCTGGACCTTCTCCTCCACAGAGTCTAGGGGACAGACCTGGACCTCCTCCTCCACAGAGTCTAGGGGACAGTCCAGGACAGACCTGGACCTCCACCTCCACAGAGTCCTGGAGATGTTCATCATGTTGATGAGCAAAAAGAAATATTCAACCGTTTAATGTCGTCACCAAGAACATTTTGTTTAAAAAAACTATGGAAAAATGATTTATTTCCATATTTCATGTCTTTAGGGGCATTTATTAGTTTAATATCTTAGACACTCTGTTTTTACCAAAAGTTGACCAATCATTTGTTGAAGCACGTTCTTAAAAAGAACAATGTAATCTCCCTTATAAAATCATTCCATGATGAAATTGTGTATTTCATGGATAATAGACAAATCTAATAAGATTAGTCCAACCTTTTGGTAAAGCGTGTTTTTAGAACTATTTGACCCCATAAGACCTGTTTTTACATTAGTTCTGTCCTCACAGGCTTTAATATGCCAAATAAAAATCCTACTTATCAAATATGACATCAATGCCTCTTCTCCGGTCGCCCCCTTGACCTTTGGCATCCCCCAGGGCTCCATTCTCGGCCCCTTACTCTTTAGCATATGCATGCTGCCACTGGGTCATATTATAAAAATGTTCAGTCATATTTTTCAAAAAGAAATAATGACTAAAAATGAACTCAACCAAACATTTCAGCAGGACGTTGAAGCGTAAAACAAAAGCAGGTTCGTCTCGACTGATAATAAAATTTTCCCTGTGCGGCACCTCAACGGCGACAACACACACCCACAAACCTCCTCAGCTCTTTGTAAACGTATTGAAATGTACATTTTCTTGATTTATCGTACGTTATCCGTGTTCTTCCGCTCCATTGTAGAGAACATATAATCACTTTCAGCAGTGACGTGAGTCGCACTAAATCCATCTGATGTGTGATTAGCATCTTTAACCAAAGCAGGTGGCTAGAGGCGGAGAGGAGCGGAGTGTGTGGGAGCCAATCGTCCACTCTCAGCACAGACAATAATAATAAAAACAACAAAGTGCAGCGCTGAGCGGGCCCCCTTCAACCGTTTCCAAATGTCATTCCAGGCACGGATGTAATGAGCCTCGGTGGAGAGTTGAATGGTGGGTAATTGCTGAACAGGGGAAATGGTTTGTCACCATAGCTTCCTTTAGTTTCCAAGCTTCCTCTGTGTGTGTGTGTAATTGTGTGCGCATGTATCCGTGTATGTATCTGTGTATGTGTGTATGCGTGCATGTGTGTGTGTGTGTGAGCGAGTGTGTTTGTTTGTGTCTGTGTATGCGTGTCTGTGTGTGTGTAATTGTGTGTGCTTGTATCCGTGTATGTATCTGTGTATTTGTGTATACGTGTGTGTGTATGTGTGCGAGTGTGTTTGTTTGTGTCTGTGTATGCGTGTCTGTGTGTGTGTAATTGTGTGCGCATGTATCCGTGTATGTATCTGTGTATGTGTGTATGCGTGCATGTGTGTGTGTAAGCGAGTGTGTTTTTTTGTGTCTGTGTATGCGTGTCTGTGTGTGTGTAATTGTGTGCGCATGTATCCGTGTATGTATCTGTGTATGTGTGTATGCGTGCATGTGTGTGTGTGTGAGCGAGTGTGTTTGTTTGTGTCTGTGTATGCGTGTCTGTGTGTGTGTAATTGTGTGTGCATGTATCCGTGTATGTATCTGTGTATTTGTGTATACGTGTGTGTGTGTGTGTGCGAGTGTGTTTGTTTGTGTCTGTGTATGCGTGTCTGTGTGTGTGTAATTGTGTGTGCATGTATCCGTGTATGTATCTGTGTATGTGTGTATGCGTGCATGTGTGTGTGTGTGTGCGAGTGTGTTTGTTTGTGTCTGTGTATGCGTGTCTGTGTGTGTGTAATTGTGTGCGCATGTATCCGTGTATGTATCTGTGTATGTGTGTATGCGTGCATGTGTGTGTGTGTGAGCGAAT
Source organism: Lophius americanus (assembly GCA_037951165.1). NCBI lineage: Eukaryota > Metazoa > Chordata > Actinopteri > Lophiiformes > Lophiidae > Lophius > Lophius americanus. The sequence goes on along the minus strand of JBBDHG010000264.1, from coordinate 85,168 downwards.
GTGTTTGTTTGTGTCTGTGTATGCGTGTCTGTGTGTGTGTAATTGTGTGTGCATGTATCCGTGTATGTATCTGTGTATTTGTGTATACGTGTGTGTGTGCGAGTGTGCGAGTGTGTTTGTTTGTGTCTGTGTATGCGTGTCTGTGTGTGTGTAATTGTGTGTGCATGTATCCGTGTATGTATCTGTGTATGTGTGTATGCGTGCATGTGTGTGTGTGTGTGCGAGTGTGTTTGTTTGTGTCTGTGTATGCGTGTCTGTGTGTGTGTAATTGTGTGTGCATGTATCCGTGTATGTACCTGTGTGTGTGTGTATGCGTGCATGTGTGTGTGTGTGCGAGTGTGTTTGTTTGTGTCTGTGTATGCGTGTCTGTGTGTGTGTAATTGTGTGCGCATGTATCCGTGTATGTATCTGTGTATGTGTGTATGCGTGCATGTGTGTGTGTAAGCGAGTGTGTTTTTTTGTGTCTGTGTATGCGTGTCTGTGTGTGTGTAATTGTGTGTGCATGTATCCGTGTATGTATCTGTGTATGTGTGTATGCGTGTGTGTGTGTGTGTGCGAGTGTGTTTGTTTGTGTCTGTGTATGCGTGTCTGTGTGTGTGTGCGAGTGTGTGTGCATGTATCCGTGTATGTATCTGTGTATGTGTGTATGCGTGCATGTGTGTGTGTGTGCGAGTGTGTTTGTTTGTGTCTTTGTATGCGTGTCTGTGTGTGTGTAATTGTGTGCGCATGTATCCGTGTATGTATCTGTGTATGTGTGTATGCGTGCATCTGTGTGTTTGTGCAAGTGTGTGTGTTTGTCTCTGTGTATGTGTGTGAGTGTGTCTGTGTATGTGTGTGCGTGTTTGTGCGGCTTTGTGTGTCCGTGTGTGGCTATGCGTGTGTGTGTGTGTGGGAGTGTGTCTTTGCTTGTGTGCATGTTTGTGTGTTTGAGTGTGTGTGCATGTTTGTGTGTTTGTGTGTGTGTGCATGTTTGTGTGTTTGAGTGTGTGGGTGCATGTGTGTGTCTATGTATGTCCTTGTGCGTGTGTGTATATGTGTGTGAGTATGGTGTGTGCGAGTGTGTCTGTGTGTGTGTGTGTCCGTGTGTGTGTGTGCGCTTGTGTGTGTGTGCGCGCGTGTGAGTGTGTGTATGCGTGTTTGTGTCTGTGTGCATGAGTGTGCATGCGTGTGTGTGTGTGCATGTGTGTCAGGGTGTGTGCTTGTGCTTGACTGTATGTGTGTGTGTGTGTGGGAGTGTGTCTGTGCTTGTGAGCTTGTTTGTGTGTTTGTGTATGTGTGCATGTTTGTGTGTTTGAGTGTGTGTGTGCATGTTTGTGTGTTTGTGTATGTGTGCATGTTTGTGTGTTTGAGTGTGTGTGTGCATGTTTGTGTGTTTGAGTGTGTGAGTGCATGTGTGTGTGTTTGTGTATGTCCTTGTGCTTTTGTGTATATGTGTGCGAGTGTGTCTGTGTGTGTGTCCGTGAGTGTGAGTGTGTGTGCTGACATCTGTCCTTTAGTGCGTCACAGTCGTGTCCCCCACCTCGAGGTGTCTTGATCTGATCGTCTGCATGATGGGGGAGTTTTTTTTACGAAAAAGCCTTAACCATTGGCTTGATTTAGTCCAAGTTTGGTGTGAATTAATCAACTGGATCTATCCTGTAAATGTTACATTTTAGTCACTAAAATGTAACATTTAGTCTGTTTACAAAAAAACATTGTTTTCCATACAGAACTTGAAAACTATTTCATGGATCCTTTGGATCGATTCAGTCCAAATACGGTGCATATGGATCGATTGGAGGAGATCTATTGTGACTACATCTCATTAAATTCTAATGGTTCATATCTGACTCACTTCGGATCAATTTTTGGGAAAAACGGTGTTGTCATAACTTCAACATTTAATTTAAGGTGTTCAATCAGGGAAATTGCTTGCACAACGCAGGGGATTGGGGACTTTTTTTTGCGATAAACCCCTCGCTGTTGGGGATGACAGCGTCAACCCAGTTTACAGATATACATGTGTATAAAGTGAAATGGGAGAAGGGTTGGTAAAGAAGCGAGAGGATAGATCTTTAACCTCAGGAGAGGCGTTGTCAGGCTGTCTGGACGTAGATTCCGTAGAAAGTCATTTTCATGTCACACATGATTAAATGAGACGTTTTTGAAAGAGGACCTGGCCCCCGCTCTCCGTCTCCAGTGTCTGGACTTCTTTACGGCTTCTCTAAAATCCCTTCAAGAAGAGATCCATGCCAAACGTATCAGTATGAACAGCGTGTTAGTCAGAGGAAGGTGTTTAGATTAATGCCCAGAGGACTTGGTATGTGCACACAGTTAAAATCATCCCGTTCCAGTTTGTGAAAGGAGTCAACAATGGTCCTACGGTTGGAAGCAAAATGTTTAAACCTCCATTGTTTATCACTTTTTCTGGCAATATATCCTGTTTTTCAGCTGTTTGCGATACACAAATAAAACAAGGACAGTGTGAGCTGATGAATAAAACATATGTTACTGTTTTCTTTTCCAAATTTAACTCAAAATGATTCTATTCCTGACTCCTGCAGCTTCTGATTGATTCCAGCCTCCACGGCGAGTGTCTCCCGGACTTTGTAGAGACCCATTAGCTGCTAACGTGATGCACAGCCAGACGGCGGCTTCTGGCAGAGAACCTGAGGAATCTTAGCCTTCTCCTCATGGACAAAGTCCTCCAGCCTCCTGATGATCCTGTCTTCAGGTCCAGCAGCCACCTTCGGGTGAATCGGTGTAGATGCTAGAGATCAGAGACAAGTAGCTTGAGGGGCGACTGTAGCTCTGTGGGTACAATGGCCGTCCCCCATTTGGAATATCATTGGTTCAATATACCAGCCTCTAGAGATTGCATGTCGTAGGGTCTTTGGGCAAGACCCTTAATACCAATTTTCTCCCGAAATGGTTCACAGGGTCTGCTCAGTGGGGATGGGTCCACTGCAGAGTAATAACATTAACATTAGCTGGACCGTCGTGCCGCTGATAGAATCCTACACTGGTTTATTGTTTTAAGGAGAGCGGTTACAGAGAGCCATCAGAGTCCGATTGAACCCGGTGGGTTGTGATTGGCCGTCAGACGCCCTGAATCACACTTAAGCTTATATTTAATGAGCGTCTGACGGAGCGTCACCTTCTCCATCCACTGCTTGGAGTGCAGGAGAGATCTTTGCCACCACATCTGGCCCCCGTGAGTTTCTGCAGAGGCCAGGGGTCTGCTGGGTCTGGAGCGGAGCTGCAGGTGAACGCCACAGGCAGTAATTACAGCTCAGGGTCATTAACTCTTTTCTGTGAGTGTCAGGGAGACTGGGAGGAGGAGGGGCGGGTTCTGAGGGTGAACAGGTGGTGGAGACAGGAAAGAGTGGAAAGACTGAGTCCAGGGGAAAAAGAAGTCAAACTGAATCTGGCTGAAGAAGTTGCCTTCAGCCAACAACAATCCCTCTTTTTGAACAACTTTGACTTTTATTCTAAATGATTGATGACGGAGAATCTTAATCTTCCTCAGCTCAGAGCAGACTATCCTTCTCTCGTCTATCGATGTTATTCTGACTTCATCTGTTTCTATTATCAAGCAAAGGCTAACTGTAATAGAGTTATTCTTTCAAGTGTAACGCAACAAGAAAACAAGAAAAGGGACGAACGGAATGTGGATGATGAATGTATTCGTGGTCGAACCTCAGGCGGCATCAAGTGCGGTCGCTGTCACCTACATCTTCTTCTTCTGATGTTCCATTCAGGGGTCATCTTCCTCTGTCGCACCAACCAACTGCATTTTCTCTCTCACTACATCCAAAACCCTCCTCTTTGGTCTTCTCCTTTTTTCTCCTGCCTTGCAGCTCCATTTCCATCGTCCTTCTACCAGTAGATCCACTATCCGTCCTCTTCACGTGTCCAAACCATCTCAATCTGGCCTTGGTGGACCTGGTCTTCACGTGGTGTGAATCCCTCCAGCGAGAACTTGAGCTGAACTAGATGTCTGTCACGAGCGGTTTGCTAGCTTACGTTAGGCCAGAATGCTAACATGTTGACTGATGTTGCCGCCTCTGACAGTGAGGTTCCCCTTGAAGCACTGATTCAATCATCCAGATTTTGGACCACTAACACATTAACTTTTTTTTTTTTTCTTCCCCTTCTTTCGTTGCGGAAAACGAACCCTTTGGGGAGGTTTGGCATTTTCTTTGCACGATAGCAGTGTTTGGGGGGCCTGAGTACACAAACTTTTGAAAACATGTTCCAGCTCGTGATCCTTTGTTACGTACCCGAGCAGACTGGCAAACACATTTCCTCTGAAAATTGAGACGACACTTGTTTGTGTTTTCAGGCTGTTAACCACATACAGCACAACAACACAAAACATCGGATTAGCTCCTTTTTGTTACAGTTACGACGGATACTGGCCTAGCATGTATGCTATCGGAAGAACAAGGAAGTCTTTCAGCATCCTGTTAAACTCATTTTGAGTTCCTTTTTCTTATTGGAAAATCAAACTGAATCTACTTATAGTCTGAACGAGTTGCAGCATGTATGTGCCAAAGAGTACGGGGCCGTGGAAGGAGCCCTGGGGGACACCGCTGGTCAAAGGGGCTGCTGAGAACGAGGCAGATTGAGAGAGTCCTATTCAAATTGGGCGTTTTTATCAATTCATTTTTTTTTGTTGCATTTAATAGAATTTAACGACTTCCTTAAAAGAATTTAGTGACTTGATACGACGAAAAGTCGAATAAGGGTCAAACATTTGCAGTGTTATGTGAAAATGTACTGTGTAAGTTATTAAATGAATAATAGCAAAAAACATTTTAATCAATTAAATAAAACATTTTTTACTAGTGATTTCTTTATTGTTGAGGACCTTAAAGGGTAAAAGCTGTAATTTCCATGTCTAATAAAACCATCACCACGTAAACAAGTGCGTATCCTAAACTTCAAGAAAGCTTGAATGTTTTCGGGCCGCCCCGATCCTCAGGATCTGGGGGGGTTTAAGACTGGATCTGTAAATGCCTCAGACGACCAGATAATCGATAACAGATGGACCAAACATCGGGATGGAACAAAGTTCCAGACCAACGTTGTCCTTCGATTGTTGGGAGGGGTGAGTTGGGGTGAGATCGAGCAGATTCTCCAGTAGTGTGAGCCTGGCTTTAGTCAAGTTTCTGTAATGGCTGTAATGGCCGCTCTATCATCATGCGAATCTCGTCTGCTTTGCTATTTCCCAAAAATCCAAAGCTTGTGGTGTTTTATCATCTGTCTTTCATTTATGAGCCACTGAGTCTTGCGTAATGGTGCATCCCATAACCCCATATGCTCCCCCGGTTGTTTAGCATAGTGGAGTATATAGAGCTCTCCATGAAGGTATGGAGTCTTCAGACGGATGAAGATGCTGCTGTGACGCTGCTTCCAGGGAGATGTTACCGACTGGAACCGTCCAGCGAGGAGCATCGTAGGAGAAAAACTGACAGAAAGTAGGGAGAGACGAAACCGAATCAGGTGACACAACGTTGAGTTCAGCATGAGTCATTCTGAACAACTGGAGACCCTACAGGTGAAAGTCGGCCAAGATTCATGAAGACCGAGAAGCAAACCTCAGACGGCATCACCTACGTCTTCTTCTTTGGGATGTTCCATTTAGGGGTCTCCACTGCATCTTCCTCTGTCGCACCAACCAACTGCATGTCCTCTCTCACCACCTCCAGAAACCTCCTCTTTGGTCTTCTCCTTTCACTCCAGCATCCTTCTACCAGTAGATCCACTATTCCTCCTCTTCATATGTCCAAACCATCGTAATCTGGCCTCTCCGACTTTGTGTCCAAGACGTCTAACCTTGGCTGTCCCTCCGATGTTTCCTTTCTAATCCTGTCCATCCTCCTCACTCTCAGAGAACATCTGAACATCTTCAGCTCTGTCTCGTGTCTGGGTCAGAGACATCATCTGTAAACCATCCAGCAGAGCAGCAGCTACGACCATCTTGTAAAGCTTTCCCTTCACTCCTGCTGCTACTCTTATGTCACAGATAACTCCTGACACTATTCTCCCTCACCATTCCAATTGCCGCCCTTTCAATCAGCAACACAAGTTAAGATTAAGTATTTGCCGCTGATTGAGAACCCAGAGGAAGTTGTTGACTGGATGTCTCCCGTTGAAGTACAGTACGGGAGAAAAAGTGACAGCTCAGGTCAGACGAGGATGGACGATGGGTGAGATACGATGCCCATCGAGTTTTAAGAGGATATCAGGCTGGGTGAATCGTAAAATGTAATTTAAGGCTTCCTAAATACAGACTTTGCTTTAAGATTCCTGGTGACCTCATCATGCAAGAAAAGTGGGGCTTTTTGTTTCATGCGACCAGAAATACATAACAGCAAAAAATGTCCCAAATCTGCAAATTATCCACTTGTTTCTAAGGCCTTAAATGGGTCGGTACCGCCCAATCTGACCGAGCTCTCGCATCTGCATTCTCCAGTCGGAGCTCTGCGTTGATCTTGACTACATCTTGGTCAAAATGAAGAACCAGAGGTGAACGGGCATTTGTAGTATCAGGCCCAAACCTCTGGAATGGTCTACACACTCACATCAGAACAGTACAGAACCTCGACTTTCTCAAATCTCTGGTGAAAACGCAGCTTTGTTCTCGGGCTTTCAATTCGAGTTCAGCTTTGACATTTCAATTTAATCTTTAATCGATGTTTATTTTAAAGCTTCTTTTATCTTCTTTTATTCTTTCGTCTTGATTGATTTGAACTGATCATCTGATCTGTCTTTTATTCTTGTGATTTACGCTCTTATTTTTCGTTGTATCTGTTCAGCACTTTGGTTGAACCATCTTCTTTTTTTGAGCGGACGAAATAAATGAGCTTTGACTTGACTTTGAAATTTTTGTATTGTGAATTATTGCCTTATCGGGACGTAGTGCGATACATATTGTAATATATTAAAAATGTCCTACTTTCCCCATACCTGCATAGAACATGGAGGAAATGCCTCATGTATTTACTGAGTACACTTGTAATAGAGATGTAATATAAAGAGATGTAATATATTCTAGAGATGTAATATCTGTCTTAATTATTTTCTTCAATATTCAAAAGTTTCAATCATCTTTTCCGTCGTTGATATTAAAATAGCATTTAAATGTATGACAGTGAGCTAGCAGTAAATTAATATTTGGTTGTGAGTCTATAAAACTATATAACATAAGATCTCTACCTTGGTCTCATCCGTCAAACGTTTGTATTAATATTCCAGAGAACTGTTTGGCGTCCAGTCATCGATCAGTCAACATACGTTACATACAAATACACTGCGATCAAGTTTTCTTGATTGAAAACGTCGTATTAAATGTGAAGTTATGTCCGGAAAACACTGTTTCTGGTAAAAAAAAAACGTCCAGAAATAGCCTCTCTTAGTGAGTTAAGTTTAGTCTATACAAGATAGATCTCCTCGAGTCGATTCATACGCACCAAAATACTGAATCAGACCAACGGATAAGACATTGTTGTCCGAATACTTAAGAAGGTAAGACTTCCCCTACTGTCGGAAACATGTACCGGGAAACTCAATCCAGTTATTTCTCGCCCTAGGGTGAATGCAGGTATCCAATTTTTCCATCCAATAATTTAGATGAATCGGGGCCATGGTAACTCAGCGGGTGGAGTCAGAGCCGAGTCCTCGTAGCGCGGTGGTTCCATTTGTGGCCCTTCGGTGAATGTTCATTCTCCAGGTGTACGGACACGTTACAGAAAGTTGACTCAAGTTCAGTGTCAAGCTTCAGGACCGGTACAGGAAGTGACAACAGTCTAGGTCTAGGACCAACGTCCAATAAATGTTTTAAATCTTCAAATCATGCAAATGACCCAGAACTCTCTTAAGTCATGTTATTAATGTCTCTCTATGTCTGATTTGAATTGACATCAAGTGATCACGGAATCCAGTTTGAGCAGGTTATTTCAGATTTTTTTCTATGACAAAGACACTCGTGGAAATTCTCTAGATTCCTGGAGTCAAACAACCTCCTGGATAAAAAGATTTAGGTCCATGTGATTATGTTGTACAGATTCCTAAGCTGGTTGATTACTTAGTCGAATTCTCGTTGTCTTTTTCGTCTCAAATTAATCCTGTGATTTCCTCACCGACCAAAAAAATTAAAAATAGTTGTCTTTAATTTCTTTGGGGCATTTATTAATTTAGTATCTAAATGACAAATCGTTTGGTAGAGCATATTTTTTAAACAGTACAGAAAAATATCAAACCTGGATGAGATTAAATAAATTTGTGTTTCTTGCAACAAAAAAAAAAGCCAATTTTTATGAGATTAGCTCAGACTTTCGTTAAAGCATGTTTTTAGGAACGATCATATGTTTTTGGTTTAATCAAGCTGCATAATTCTGTTTATTCATTCTCACGATCCCAATAGGACTTTCTCAATAGCCATGGTTAAAGCCTCCTCCTCGGTGGCTCTTCTGACCCGTGGTGTCCCCCAGGGCGCTATCCTGGGCTCCTTACTCTTTAGTATATACAAAGATGTACACAGGTTAAATCACACTTTTCAATAAGAAATAGAGACTCAAAACCAAGCTGGCCCGATCAGCTGAGCAGGACATTAAAGGGTTGAAACAAAAGATACCCACCAAAAATAATAACTACTTTGGAAATAAATGGACTTTTGTCTACTTTTAGATGCAATTTTAAACCCATGAATGAATGTGTTGTGTTGACTCGCGTATTTAACGGTCATGCATCAGATGCTTTTCCATTCGCGACTAAAGAGATTTTTTAATCAGATTCCACACTGAAGGAAGGCTTGAGAGCTATTTTTAGCACCAAGTCCAAGATGCCCAACCTTTGTCCTATCAGGCCCGGGGTCCAGTGTCAGGGGTCAAATGTCGGCAGGCTGAAATGACAGTTTATTTTAAGTGCAAACAAGCCTGCTATTTAAGGCTACATAAAGGCTGGTCAGATAATTATACCACCGGCTGGTCGGCTGCCATTTATCCACCCACCCTACCGGTCAATTGCAGCCATATGTGGACAAACTAGGGGGTCTGCCCTGCTCCCACCATCTGTGTCTGTGTGTTTGCATTAATTTTCCCCTGAGTGCATGTTTGCATCTTTTCCTCTGCTGTGTTGCGAATGTCCCACTCCTGATATGTTCCTGTGGACGCATGCGGCGCGTCCATGGAACCCGGTACATGTGCATCCGTGTGTGTGGTTGCTCTGCGTAAATGTTAGTGTCTCCCAGTTGCTCTGTTGTTAGTGTGGCTTCGGCAAACCCTCTTTTCAATTTGGCTTAAAAACACGCTGTCCACCCGAGCGCAGCCGTCCCCCCACCGAGGAGGCAATCAGATCAAACCCCATCCCTCAGTGGCGTTGTTTATGCCGCGCCCTCTCAAACCACCCAGACACTGCAGCGAGCCTGAGGACGCTAGTTTACTCTGTGAAGGCAAAGGTAGCGTGGTAAAAGAGACAGAGGTGCACCACTCTTACTCAGAGACATTTAAGATTCCTCATCTTGGCTAGTTCTGATCCAGTTCCTGGACTCTGGATCCAGAGAGTCCCTCTCTCATTCATTTACTCACTCATCATCCGTTACAGTTTGTCCCGTTCAGGTTGAGGGGACTTTTATCCCGTCTGAGATGTCGGTACTCTGTTTCCTGTGTAGGAGCAAAATCGTAATTATATCCCCGAAAAACTTTGGGTATTATGAAATCGCCCCCACCGCCATCTCCATCGCCTCCGATGGAGATCACATATCCTTTTTTTCTACTTTATATTTCTGGGTAAAATTCTCCTAGAGATTAAAAATCTCTTTTCCAAGAGCGACCAGGCCAAGAGAGCAGCGCAGAAAACCGCGACAACAATTAAATAGACAAGATACAATACATACGTACGTTAAAACGACATTGGGCGTGTTAACGCAATAACGTTCTCCTAGTTTAAATCCAAATAGCTGTCAGTGTGAGGAAGAATTGGATCGATTGTGGAAAGATTAGTTGTATATTTTAAACACTAGGGGGAGTTTTATCTCTATTGTATCTCTATCCTTTTTTTGAGTCATGATTTAGCAATGATATGTCATATTTGGTCCAAATTCGGTGCGCTTGAATCAACTTGAGGAGATCAATCTTGTTTGTTTTTTTATCACATTTTACTCAAAACTTTCATATTTAACTCATAAGAGGGAGCTTTTCTAGGAAAAACTATAGTCGGGGATATCACGCCGCGTTCGCTGCCCACCTGAAGATCCTTTGTGTTCACATGGAAACTCAAAAACCGTTTCATGGACCAGATCTTGTTTTTACAAAAAACACTGTTTTTCGGACATAAATAATACATTTAATATGAGGAGTTCAAGCAGGGGGATTGCTTGTACGACGCAAGGGATTGGGAACTTTTGGGGGAAATACCTTTGCTGGCGATGATGACACCGTAGGACTAGTTCTAGCAAATAATCTCCTAAAATATCTTGTTGGATTGGCTGTAAATAACTGCAGGAAACTGGTCAAAACCAGCTGGAAAAAACTTTTTACCAAATCTGATTGTCTTCTCAGCATCACTTTGAAAAAAAAAATACAAACCGTCTCTTCTTTTCTGACTCGTCAGGGTTTCTTCTTTCATAGTCGAACTAGATAAAATGAAAACCAAATAATGTTTCTACTTTCGTTCGTACCTATTTGTTCTTGAAAAGTAAAATATTTAGTTTTTGAAATTTTTATTCTCGTATCTCAAAACCAAAACTCAAATTCACACTCGCTTTTCATTTTTCCATATTCGTTTTATGAAACGAAAAACAAAATACCAAAACATACACGAACCCGGTTGGTGCCTGACCCGGTATCCTCGATCACCCACTACCTGACTGAAGGCCGCAGTACGTCAGACAACAGGACTGTGTGTCAGAGCGGACTGTAAGTGGCACAATTGGACACTGTCCATTTAAGCTCAGCACCATGGGTGATCGGGCCTTCTGTTCTGCTGCCCCTCGTCTGTGGAATGCCCTCCCTGACCATCTGAGGGCTCCACAGATGACTCACACATTTAAAAAAGGACTTAAAACTTTCCTAATTAATTAATTAGGAAATTAATAAAAAGCAGTAATTAACATTGCTGCTTTTTGGTCACGTTTTTGTATAGTTATCATTTATTTTTTTTATTGATGCTTTTATCTGCTTTTACTTTGTAGCACTTTGAGATTTGATGCAAATGTATTATTATTATTATGTGTCCTCGGATGATGATCTAGATCACCACTGGGTTTTCCTTTGCTCCGCTGTTTCCAAAACTATAATAAAATCTGTTTTTCTGAGTAATTCTGCAAACAGATAAACAAAAAGACCTCTGCGGAAAATTACCCACATCCACACTTTCACAAAAGTCCCTAGAATATCAGAGTAAGTGGCGTGACTAAACTCCCACAGGGTTTCACTCTGGTATCAGTCGTAAAATGGCTTTTTCTCCTTTTAGTCTTTTGTACTCCTCTTTCTTTTCTCCACACTTTCTGATGCCTTTCAAATATGAAAGTTTTAGATCTGAATCAAAGCCTTACCTACCTAAAAAAACTTACTTACTCAGATCAGCTATGATATTAGACCCACCAGCCATTATTGGCACCACAATATAATGTCCCTGAGTTGCGTCCGCCGCTGCCGTCACCACAGTTCCTCTATTTTAACTCAAACCCTGTTCATTTTTTAATTTGAACCCACATAGACCTCAGTTTGAGGAAGAACTGGAGTCATTCTGAGAAGGATGGTTGCATATTTCTGATTATCGGGGCTATCTCGAAGTATGTTTGGGCTATAATTTCTCAAACGTCAGTTCCAATTTAATCCAAACCGGGTACAAATGAATTGACCTGATGAGATCGGAAATGTGTTTTACTTTAATAGTTCATATTTTACTCACCAGGGGGCGATTTTTACAAAAACACTTTTTTCGGGACATTACTCAAAGAATATTTCATGGATCATTTTCAAACTTTATATTCTACAGACCTGAGTGTGAGGAAAGACTGGTCTGATTTTTGACAAAGGTGGGTTGCACTTACCCGACACTAGGGGGAACTTTATCTCCAGACATTTTCAGGCCATAACTTTTCAACCATCGGTCCGAGTCAGTCTAAATGTGATCCATACGAATCAAATCGAAGAGATCTATCTTGTATGTATTGTGTTTTACATTTATAGATCATGTTTAACTCAATAGGGGGAGCTGTTTTTAAATGAAAGCTACTGTGGACATTTAATGGTGACAGATTTGGACAATCCTCCATCTCGTGTTTTATGGGTCCAATAGTTAGCATCAGTACCCAAACTGTGGAATGTAACCAGTAGGACTAAAAAAAGTTCCAAAGATGGAGTCAGAGTAGGAATAGGTGTAAAACTGTTTAGAGGATGTGAAGGGAGTCTGAAGGCTCCACTCGTCTTTACTCAGCGATCCCTATCAAACCAGCGGCTGGTACTCAGTAGCTCAGCTTCCGCAGCAATTACCTTCTCCCTGGAGACACCAGGAGAAACTGAGACAGTCAGCCTCTCTGTGTCTGCAGGAATGACTGAATAAGTGTGTGTGTGTGTGTGTGTATGTGTGTGTGTGTGTGTGTATGTGTGTATGTGTGTGACAAAGCAACTGTGTCAGAAAATTGAGCTTACCCTCACAACTGAAAATACCCCCAAATCCCTCCATGTGCCCACATGAGGTATTTAGTTTCCCCTTTACAAACGCCTCCCCCCCATCCTGATATTTGAAAAGTATAAGCTGATGACCTCTGAGGTTGAGCGAGAGAGACAGCGATCAGTGTCAGAAAGATTTGATTTGTCATAATAGTAACCTTATCCCGCCACAGTGGGCGAGGTCGACCCGGTGGGCTAAGCCAGCTCCAAGACTGGTTGGATTTTGGCTAAATTCCCCTGGAGGAGTTCAGTCATTGACTTCGCTGCTGTTTTCCTCTGCAAACACATTCAGTACCTGCATGAGAGCCTTTCCTGGGTCATAGAAAGTTAGGACAAAAGATCTGTACAACTCTATTTATGATAATATGCTAATATGCCAAGCTAAACAGCTAGTCATGGTCAGTCCAAGAGAAAAAAATCAACAACCACCTGTGACCCTCAACCATGACGTGTCAGCAAAATGTTCTGAGACTTCATGCTAAAAGAAATACCCCGACATAGAGGGAGCACCCTCAAGGAGAGCCATGGCCTCAGTTTTGGAGGGTTTGTTTCTAAAGCCTTTTCCTCGCACTCAGCTGAAAACCGCTTAAAATCACTGAAACCCGCTTCAGTGCTGCTAAAGATCACAAACTGATGACACAAACAAAACGAACATCATGTACGTGTGTGGGTTGGCTGGATGAATGGATGGATGGATGTATGTGGGTTGGCTGAATGGATGGACGGATGGATGGATGGATGGATGGATGGATGGATGGATGGATGGATGGATGGATGTACGTTTATTGGTTGGCTGGCTGGATGGATAGATGCATGGATGGATGGATGTACATAAATGGGTTGGCTGTCTGGCTGGATGGCTGGATGGATGGATGGATGGATGAATAGATGGATGGATGGATGGCTGGCTGGATGAATAGATGGATGGCTGGCTGGCTGGATGAATAGATGGATGGATCTATGGATGGATGGATGGATGGATGGATGGATGGACGGATGGACGGATGGATGGATGGTTGGATGGATGGATGGATGGATGGATGGATGGAGGGAAGATTCCCTAACTGGACACTCTCAACATGAGATCCCGCGGATGAACTGATGAAGAGGATAAGTGGTCAGTCTCTGACAGTCAGTGGATCTGGAGTTTCAGAATAAAAGCATGTGATGAAGACTTTCTGCTTTACACATTACGTCGGATGACGTTTACGTTATCGTAACATTTCTGGAGAGTTGACTCACTGATAACTTCATGTTTGTTAACATCTAGATGCTGTGACATTAGTCAGAGTAAAACCACTCGGAGGGACCGATAACTCCTTTTCCTCTCTATCCCTCCCTCGTGCCGACAGAAGTAAACCTGAGTTCTGATCAAGCTGTTTCTTCACTCAAAGAATCACAATCACAGCAAAACAGCCCAGATCAAACGCTTAGACGCCCAACCTCCGACGAAACTGGTCATCTATTGGTCGCTTTGGCTCATACATGCTAGTATGTCTCTTTGCGTTAAAACAGCATTTTTCAATCATCTCAACCCCGACATGAAAAACTCGTGTAAAAATCAGGCTGAAATCCTAAATTTTAAGCTCAGCTTAATATTTCACCCGCTAAATCATGTCGCGTACGTGTATTTTGTGAAATAGAGTTTCTGAAAACCAGAGCAGACTATTAGATTAGAAGAATTGTCATGTGTTCTCGATGAATGCAGGTGTCTATTAACATTTAGCTCAGAGCCCTGACTGAGTAGCCTAAGCGGTGAAAAGGCATGCATGTAATTCTGTGTGTAAAATTGATCAAAGCTGGAAAAACATCTTTGAACAATACTAGAAATAAAGAGCAGAGAGCTTAACAATGTTCAACATGACACAGTCTCACCGCGATGCTGAGTATCGTCAAAAAAAAACAAAACAGGTCGATTTAGCTGGAAAAAAGAAAAATGCTTCCCCTCAAAAAACGAAAGAGAACAAAACTGATCGTAAACCCTCGCCCGCAACCAGACCTGGGTCGGTTTGACGGATGTTTTACCTAGAAGTACAAAATCTCGTCCAGGTTTATCAAGTCGGGATCTACAAAAACGCACACCGGCGCCATGATCTGATCTCAGCAGGAAGTCGGCCATTTTGAATTCCGCATCTTTTTCTTCACAATTTACAGGTGGCGTACTTTTAACCAACTCCTCTCAGACAATCGAACCACATGACTTGAAATATCTTCAGTATAATTTCAACAATTTGAGGATGAAAAGTTTTTCTCACAAGTCAAAGTTTGAAAGGTTTTCCCATGGCAGCACAGCTACTATCAGCTATTTTACCATGAAACAGGAAGTTGTGTCGGGTAGGATGTCCTTAGTCCAAAGGTCAAATCTGAGCCAAATTTATCATTGTATCTCCGACAAGTCGGGGATATTAAAGAATTGTCACCACTTTCAACCCGTCCGCCGCAGATCGTTGGCGCTAGCACGATAACTCAAACACTATTACATGCATCATTCTCATATTTTATACCATCACAGGCTGTAATGTGAGGAAGAACAGGATTGATTTTGGGAAATGTGGGTTATGTATTTCTCAGATTAGGAGGCGCCTTATCTCCAAAACTTTTTGCATCATATCTCAACCATTGATTCGCATATGATGGACTCGAGGAGGCGAATTTCTTTTTCTTAAGATATAGTTTGAGGAGTTAAATCAGATGGACGTCTTGTAGAGCGAAGGGTATTGGGGACTTTTTGGAGGAATACCTTTGCTGCCATTGACGACACTGTAGGTCTAGTTTTGGATTAGATTCCCAGTCTGAAGACTTCCAAAAGTCACTTTGTCTTTATAGTGATAGCGTCACCTGCTGGTGCTGAAATGCATGTCTGAATGCGTGAATCCTGATTCCTAGTGTGCCTCCTCCTTGAGCGTTTGATATTTCCCCCAATTCAGTCCTTCGTCTACGTCTTCGTTCTCTTTTTCTGTGTTTCATCATTTTGTTCTTTTCATTATCTTTGAATTGTATCTGTTTCGCCTTCAGTTTTTCAAATTGACATCATCTTCCCTCCAATTTAATTATTCTCTTCATTTCTTGTATCGACGTTTGTTGATGACAGACAAATGGACTTCTTTCTTCATCACCCGGCCCTCGTAGAACCATAACGGTGAAAGAGCCGGAGAAATACACAGTTTATTAAACCAGGACCTTTACAAGGACCTTTTCTGTCTTTTTTCTCTCATCTCATCGTACCTGGATAATAATTCACTGTGTTTACAAAATTACTCCTCATAGCATGTTAGCATGCAAAAATAATAATCATACATTCTCTGTTGTCAGGCTTTCATTTTTCAGATCTTGACGTTTTGTCTCTTTTTCCACATTTTTCTGTCTGAATACCGAAAATAGATGCTGCCCTAACTCCCTAAATAAATTCATATTTGATAGAGATGCTTGTTCCAATGTAGTCAAATAATAATATATAAAATTTCATGGCAGGGGTATATTTTATATCCTTCATGAGTTTATTCTTAATGTTATGACGGAAAAATAAAAAAAAAGGATCACATGTGTCATTGTAATTACTAATTATTGACGTCTTACATTTTGTTTTATGTATTGTGTTTTTAAAGTTTTATGTATTTTTGCCATTTAAAAAAGGTCTGAGGGCATCGTGTGAACAAAGTGGTTTAAAAGGGTTAAAATCCTGCAAATAGATTAATATGAAATAATCCCCATTGGGTATGATGATAGTTAAAAAAAACTAATTCAATGAAAGGGCAAGTAAACTTTTTTAATAAATAGTGCTTCATGGTAGTTTAAATAATTGGACATTTATTTGAGTTGAAGGATTTAATGAGGAAGTTTATTATTCACACTAAAAACCTCAACGTTGAACCAACAACTATTACGATGCTCATTTATGTTACATGTGTGCTTTATCTTCGTCGTCATCGTTTCCTTTCATTCATTTTAGAAACCAGCATCATTTGGGGCTAAGCTGTAAACTTTTTCACATTCTCTCTTCCTCACACCTTCCTCTCCATCATCATTTTCAACCCTCTAATTTCCTCGCCAAAAAAAAATAAATATCGAAAATATATTTATATTTGTATTTATTCAGTTTAATATTTTAGACTTTCTACATTAACCATAATCATGCATGTTGTAAACAACTGTAAAAAAAAAAAATCAGACTCATCGACTTATTTCACAATGAAATTTAGTATTTTGTGGAAAATAATACATTTTCGTTCGATTCGCTCAACTTTTTTAGCCTTTTTTTTTGGTTGCGTCTAGATACATAATTCTGTTCAGTAAGTCCTCACATGCTTTAATATGCCAGAATAAAAATTCCTAATATATCAAACTAGACTTTCGAGGGGCGACGGTGGTAGAGCTCAGTTGGTAGAGCGGTTATTCGCTTATCTGAAGGTCGGTAGCTCAATCCCTGGCCACTGCGGTCCACATGTCAAAGTGTCCTTGAGCAAGATACTGAATCCCAAGTTACTGTCCTTGTTCCACTGGTGCGTACCACTGGTGCGTGAATGGTTAGCGCTCCTGATGAATGTGGCGCCTTGTATGGCGCCCTCTATCATCACTGTGTGAATGTTGGTGTGAACGGGTGAATGCTGACTCGTGTTGTAAAAGTGCTTTGGGGAGTCAGGCAGACTAGAAAAGCGTTATTTAAGTGCAGTCCATTTACCATTTACCGTTTCTCAACAGCCATGGTTAACGATTTGACCTGTGGTGTGCACCAGGGTTTCGTCCTCGGCCCCTTACTGGGTCACACTAGAAACAGGTTCAGTCACATTTTTCTATAACAAATAGTGACTCAAAGTGTTTTGTGGTGTACTGTGTTTAAAGTGGGTATCATCTGATAGGAATAACTCTACCAATTCATAATTCAACCTACCTTATTAATTTGGTATCGACGTCAGAACGGACCGCGTTCTCTTTCTCTCAACGAGGCGATCAAAATCGGAACCAGGTGTAAATAATCACTGCGCCGCTAAAGAGTGTTTAGGACTTGATTATAGGCCGAAATGTTTTAAAAGGCTGAGCTTTTTTTTTTCAGATTAAACTTCCAGTTTATGAAGCAGTTAAAGCGGCTCGTCATCACGCGCATCAGCGATAACGATCCTATAATATTTATGACGCTCCGCAAAGGCCCATTAAGAATAACGAATGCTTTTACTTTGCCATTTGGGGCGAGGATACTTTTCACGGCAGGTTTTACCGATCGGACTTCCCGACTGGCCCGAATGTATGGTGAGATATTTCCCATGACAGACATGAGATTATATACAGATTATGTAGGTTTATTTTCCGTATTTAACGGAATAACAAGAAGCTAATTACTCAGTGAAACACGGCGCGAGTGACAAATATTGTTGACTTACTGTACATTGATTCATGTGTGTGCTCTCACAGCAAAATGTACCACTTACCCAGGAATTAATGCGTCTATAATTGCGTCCATGCACATGCAAAGTGGTGTGTGAGGAGCATCTGTGAGTGTGTGTGCATGTCAGTGTGGTTTTTCTGAGAGTAATTGGAGAGAGCTAACAGTCAAGGCTCAAGGATAAGATAAGATTGCAGAAACCAAACGCTGCTGTCGGGAAATAACCATGTAACTGCAATTTTAGTGTTTTTCTTCCTCCGAGTGAATGTTTCGCCGTGTGGAGCGAGCCTCATCAACCTCGAGGTATTTTGTTCAAAATCCATTGTGTAATTTCAAAACGGCATCAACCTAATTTAGAGGAGGAAAAAAAAAAAAAAATGAAATAAAGCATTTTCCCAACCCTCAAGGAGGACAGACTGACTTTGTGCAGATACGTGGTTTTCGGTCCGACAATGGCGAGAAGCATCTGGTAACACTTCTGTGTAATTGCTGCTGAGAAACCCTGAAGATCTGAGAGAAGAAAATTCCAACATGTTTTTCCTTCGTCCCTCTCCTGCCCCGTTCGCCTCGTGTTGGAATTTCACCAGAGTTTGGGCAAAAACAAAAGAGACTGGTGTTTGAGTGTGACGAGAAAAAAGAGAAGCATTTGGATGAAATGCAAGGAGGGCGTTTTTCAATGACTGTTTATGGTGTGTGTGTGTGGGTGAGGGGGGGGTCAAGGTGTTTCTCAGAGCTCTGATGGGGTCCACAGTTCAGTCGTACACATTCCACTTGAAGCGCCGGCCCAGAGACACCAACTGAAAACGAGGGAACTATCACTTCTACTTTCCAGTCCAGAACCAACCATTCCGGCGCCGCTCACCGAGTCCTGCACGCGGCGGTGTCGGTGGCTACCGTGCACGCCGCCACCTGCTCACCAGGAGCGATAAGCAATCACAAAATCACTCCCAGTCATCAGGAGCAATTTGGGATGATCTCGGAGCAACGTTGGAAGTATCTGGGCCAGGGACACATGTTGACTGTCAAGAAGGAATCACCAACCTTTTGATAATTGGACAACTGCTCCGCCCCCTGAGACATCCCAGAATGTCTGCTCTAGGTTTAAAATGGCAGAAGCTACATGTCTTCTCCTGCTAAGGCGGCAAAGCTCGGTGTTTCTGCTCCTCATATCCCAGAGATCTCCTGTGATTCAAAAAGGCGGGCCTGGAGAACAGCCACCATGACAAGGAGGGTCTTCTGTGGGTCTGCTCTTCCCTGATGACACGGACCTGTTCCTTTCACCAGTCCATCGTTCACCAGCCGAGGCCCGCAGACAGCACCGGAGCTGTCTGCGGGCCTCGGCCAGGCAGTCAGAACCGAAAACTCCGTGGTTCTCCGCTTGATCTTATTTTGAGCCGCTGCCTCAAGCGAGTGACGTTTGATTCCTGGGGGTCTTTTTCGACTTGGTGTGACTTCTAAGCCAAAGCAACTTATTTCGGCTCCTTTGCTTTCCGGGGGGGCACGAAAGCGGATCATCTTCTTCAGCTTAATGATTTAGCATAAGTCTTCCTGACACAACCCTCGCATTTAACCGGGCTTGGGAACGGCACTAGATCTAGCTGCTTTAGGCTGGTGGCACTCAGGACCTTGCCTAAGGGTCCACATCGGATTTCTGCCACGCCTCGTCTTTGACTGGGATTCGAACCCTAGTCACTCGGGCCAAAGTCAGTAGTTACATCAGCAGCTCTGTGTTCTTCTGCCGTGGCGAGGAGAGAGCTGAGCAATCAGGCAAAGTCCTTTTTTATAGTAAAATCTACATTCCAGCCGTCACTTATGCTCATGAGGTCTGAGGAGAGGCTGGAACCGGCCAGCATGGGCCTCTAGAAGGAGCCCACCCACCTTCTGGAAGAAGCTCTCTGTCTGTAATCAGTTCTGGTTGAGGGTGAGTTGCTGCCTCACGCGAAGTATCTCTGGGTTTTGTCGAGGAGCGGTGGGAAAAGAAGTAACAGGGGCATCGTATCAGTTTGTTGTGGTGCGGACAGCTGATCCATTACAATAAAACTCTCAATCTAGCAGTTGATCAGCATTCTAGCCTGTGGTTCTGAGCTCCGGCCCGGCTAGAGGAGACCGAGTTCTGACTCAGAGATAAGCAGATGAGTTCAGAACCTCGGATCGAGCTCAGGGAGTCGTTACTCCTTTTCGCGTTGAGGATATTTCCGGGGCGCCTCCCTTTGGAGGTTTTCCAGGCACATCAATATGGGAGGTGATTGCGGGGTAGACCCAGAACCGACCGGAGGGGACTACGTGTCTCGTCTGGCCTGGGAACACCTCAGTTTGAGGTGGACAGGTTAACTGGGTTGAGGGATGTCTAGAAAACCGCAACCCAACCGCATGGATGGATGTTTTATCCATATTACATTCATGAAGCTCCTTCTTCACTCACTGACTCTCACCGTCGTTACAGAAACGAACGAATAACCCTCATGCTTTTCACCCTCCTGGTTATGTTCACGGGTCAAACAGAACCGCCAAAAGAATAACAATAAAATAACAAAACAACATTCTAAAATATCATGTTATAACTGTGTATGTATATTCCCAAACTGCCGTTGGTTCCGGTGAAGCACTGCTTGTGGGCCCTTGACAGTAGGGGGTTCTGACCCACGGCTGAGTGTTTTGTCAATCAGATTCATTCAATCATTCATTTTCTGTAACTGCTTATCCTGTTGGGGGTCACTGGCTCTGTCCCAGCTTACATGGGGCACGAGACAGCGTCCAAGGTGTACGGCGCCAGAGAAAGAACCGATAAATTTAGAGCCACCGATTCACATAAACAGGAAGTTCCCAGAGAAAAATCCCCACGGACACGGGGAATATAAAGCAAAAGCTCCCAGAGGTGGATTTGAACCTAAGACCTTCTTGCTGTGATGAAACTATGCTACTCACCATTCCACCGTGTCATCCCTAATCACACGTGTGTTTGGTCGAACACAT
Source organism: Lophius americanus (assembly GCA_037951165.1). Classification (NCBI taxonomy): domain Eukaryota; kingdom Metazoa; phylum Chordata; class Actinopteri; order Lophiiformes; family Lophiidae; genus Lophius; species Lophius americanus. The sequence continues at coordinate 64,156 of JBBDHG010000264.1, read as the reverse complement.
TTTTGAGTCACTATTTCTTATGTACAAATGTGAATGAACCTGTTCGTAATATGTCCCGGTGCTAGCATGTATATGCTAAAGTGAAAGGGTCCAAGGACGAGCCCGGGAGGAAACCCCTCCCGGACAAACGGGCCATCAAGGAGAACCATGGCTGTTAAGAAAGTCTTATTCAATATATATATATATATATATATATATATATATATATATATATATATATATATATATATATATATATATATATAATGAAGGTAGTAACAGAGTGCTAATCTGATTAAATCTCCAGGTAAGACTTTTTTTACGATTTAAAAAAATTCCTGACCCAACAAAGTGTTATTTTATGGTAAATTTAGGATGTCTAAGATATCAAATAAAGGAAATAAAATATGCAAAGAAATAAAGTTTATACTTTTTTTTTCGGGTTAATTGTCTTTCAGACTTGATCTCCACGAAAATCTTTTATTCTGGTGCCTCCTCCTCCATCCATCTCTGTTTTTTCTCAGAGGTGTGTGTCTGTTTGTGAGTGGTTGTGTGTGTGTGCAGGAGGTGTGTTTGTGGTTGTGTTTGTATGAAGGAGGTGTGTGATTTTGTGTGAAGGTGTGTGTATGTGTTTGTGCGTCCGTTCGTGTGAGTGTAGGCGTGTGTTTGTGTGTGCAAGTGTGTGTATGTGTTTGTGTGTCTGATTGTGTGAGTATAGGAGTGTGTTTTTGTGTGCAGGTGTGTGTATGTGTTTGTGTGTCTATTTGTGTGAGTGTAGGAGTGTGTTTGTGTGTGTGTGGTTGTGTGTTTCTGGGCGTGGTTTGCTAAGTGTGGTTGTGCATGTGCAAGTTGGTGTTTGTGTGTGTGTGTGTGTGCATGTGGTTGTGTGTGTGCAGGTTTAAGTATGTGTGTGCAGGCGTGTGTTTGTGTGTTTTATGTGTGTGCAGGTGTGTGTGTGTTTCTGGACGTGTGTTTGTATATGTGAAGGTTTGTGTTCAGGTGTATGTGTGTGTTTGTGTGTGTGCAGGTTTGTGTGTGTGAGCGTTTGTGTATGTGTGTGTGTTTGTGTTCAGGTTTGTGTGTGTTTGTGTGTGAGCAGGTTTGTGTGTGTGAGCGTTTGTCTATGTGTGTGTGTTTGTGTTCAGGTTTGTGTGTGTGTGTGTGTGTGTGTGTGTGTGTGTGTGTGTGTGTTCAGGTTTGTGTGTGTTTGTGTGTGTGTGTGTGTTTGTGTTCAGGTTTGTGTGTGTGTGTGTGTGTGTGTGTGTGTGTGTGTGTTGCATCTACATCTTCTTTTGTTTGATGTTCATTATGATTTTCTCAGCATTTATTGCTCTTCAGACAAAATGACCCAAACATCACAAACGTTTCTAAAATGTTTTGGAAAAATTTTTAGTGAAGAAATTGAAAAGTTCTTCCTATAAGACATCGTAAAATAAAAGAGCTAGAGGCCATAGACTTCCAGGTCATAAAAAACGCTCTGTTCTATCTTTCTATCTATTGAATTCAAATCATAGTTGATGAGTTCGAGCCGAAAACAACATTGTTCACAAAATAAAACTTTATTCTTCAAACACTGTCGGAACAAATTCAATAAATTCTCTTTGACATTTGAATGTGGAAAAACTTCACACAACATTTTTTTTTTCATTTTTGGAGAGAATCTGGATCCTGCTGATCCAGGATTGCTTTGAAATAGATTTCCTACAACCACGAAGAGAAATTCTCTTAGACCACTCCACCAATCTACGCCGCAACACACGTCTCCATCTACATCCTGGTGGTTGGATTGGTAACGTTTCTCACGTAGCTTCTCCCGGAAAGAACTTGGACCATGTGGGAAACATGATTCTTGTACTGATCCAATCAGGGGTAAAGTTTGGAGGGTCAAGGTGTTGTCATAGTAGAATCTGTGGTTCTATTCCTGAGGAGGATGGACCTGTTCTGTTTCTGAAAGGAGAAGGGGGAGATGAAACTATGAAAACCGTATCCGATTGAAATATACCATTACTGAATCTCAGCATCATTTATAGAATAAATATGAAATAAAATCATATATCTCCTTTATTTCAATTCTAGAATGTAGTTGAACAGCAACGCCCACAGGGCGGCAAAGTGAAAGGCAGTCTGCTTGAAGTGGAGAGCAGAGGAGGATTGACTTCATTATCTTCCTCTGGAGGCGGGATCTAACTGATCAATTTTTAATGCGTTTCAATCCGGGTCTTTTTTTGAGTTTCTACATCTCCTCTTCCGTTGCCCATCCCTGAAAGGCGCTAGAGTGTGACGTACTGGTGCTAAAGGATTAATCGATTCTTAGAGAACTACTTCCAAATATAACTAAAAAAATGATAATTCTACTCAGGCGTTTTCCAGAAAGAAATTATTTTTTTTCCCGGCTTTAGCGGTTAGCTCGTTAGCTCGACATTTAACTAGAAGCCCTGAGAATCTTACCAGTGCGGATGATTTTGGAGCATGGGTTTTATTTTATTTTATTTTTTTCTAGGCGTGTAACTAAGAGTTAATGACTCACGCTTTTAATTTGAAACTACAGAATATTAATACACACAGGAAATGAAGTGTAACACAAGGAGGATTGATTGCATTTTATTTTCTCATCAAAGCAGAAGATTCAAAATATACTGGCCAACTCAACTTCCTCTCTCATCCTCCTTCAAAATAAAAGAACTGAACATAAGCCGATGGGTGTCAAGAAACATAAAATCACTTGATTCATTTGCCGTGGAAAGAATAATAACACAGATTCCATGTTTTTCTCAGCTTTCAGGTGACAAGGATTATTTTGTAAAAACATGTATTTGATCGTGAACATCAGGAATGATTGTCCTATATTCTAAGAATCTTTATGATCTTTATTGGTCCTGTTTGATATCATGCAGAAAGTATTCATAACTTAGTGACTTATTATCATTATTAGTAGTTGTGATATTTAAATAGTAGTAGTAATAATAATTCGTCATCAATTAACATTTTTCTCCCCAGCTGCGATACTAGTATAATATACAATATTGTAAAAACAATTGTGCTCATTCTCATCGTCTGTGCAAAACAGTTTTAGGTGAAAATGGACCTTTATAATTTTTATATATATAATTGTTGTTTTTATTGTTTTATCTGTAAGGTGAGTGTCCTAAAATAAAATGCATTATTATTATTATCACTATTTTTTTATTACTATTATCATTATTCATATTATACTAGTATTATTATTATTAATATTACATTGTTATTTTTTATTATTATTATTATTAATAATATCATTATTAATGTTACACTTTTTTATTATATTATTTATATCACATTGTTATTATTATCCTTTTTTAAATTATTATTATCACATTGTTGTTATTATTATTAATGTTACACTTTTTTATTATTATTATTTATATCACATTGTTATTATTCTCTTTTTTTTAATTATTATTATTACATTGTTGTTATTATTATTAATGTTACACTTTTATATTATTATTATTTATATCACATTGTTATTATTGTCTATTTTTTAATTATTAGTATTACATTGTTTTTATTATTATTAATATTACATTGTTGGTGTTGTTATATATTTTTTTATTATTATTTAAATGTTTTCATTATCAGTATTATTAGTATATAGTATTATTATTATTATTATTATTATAAATGCCTGGTGTAACAACGCCACTGATTTAAACCATCGTTTTGATGAATCTCACCTTTCGATGAAACGTGAGCGTTATCCTTCTTACGCTCACAAGCAGACGTGCAAAGGGCACCGATCACATGACCTCCTCCAGCTAATATCGGCGAAGGTAGTAAAAATCCGACTCGGCTGGATGAAAATATGTGGGGGGGATTTTTGTGGTTTATAGTTTTTGCAGGAGGATTAACTCTGAGTGTCTTTTCTATTTAGAAGTAAGTGACAAGAAAAAAAGAACTTTTTTGGACAAAAACCGTTTAAAAAAATGTGATGTAAATATTGCTCTAAAGAAATCGCAGACATATACTTAACATATTTTCACTATATTTCTTTGGAGTAAAACAGGCTCCAATGGGAGTTTTTTGTTTACCCTGTACTGTAAAGTACCGTGACTCAATCTGACACTTTGTTTGGTTCTCAATCTTCTCCGGAGTGACATTTAATTAGGAGATCACATGGTGGAACATGCTGACTAGAACTAGTGACCACACACACACACACACACGCACGCACACACACACACACACACACACACACACACACACACACACACACACACACACACACACACACACACACACACAGCCTGCTATCACTAAAATAAATACTTTGTACCCACACATTTCTCCAACATACGTATGCAACCACACCAATGAGCCCACCCTGACTCTGCGTCCAAATCTGCCATCCCGACTGACTCTAATTTAGCGTTTCAAGTCTCTGTGTGGCACCATGGTGGCAGGGTGGCACCGCTGGGGATTTGTGGGTGTCTACGCTTCCAGTTGGGGGGGGGGGGGGGGGGGGGGGGGGGGGGGGCATGTCCCCACAAGAGTTTGCCCGGCTTCAAAGCAACCTCTCATTGTGTTTGCTGAAAAATGCTGCGTTCCGCACGCTGTCACTTCTGCTGAGGACTCTGGGAATGGCTGTTATGAGATTGGGTTTTAACCCCTTCGGCCCCTGTTCGGCCCGCACCCTTGACTGGGAGGGTCCCTGTTTGGTGGTGTTTGGAAGATTCCCCCGGAAGACAAAAAAAAAATTCTGCTGAAGAAGAGGAAGATGTATGGCTTTATGCTTTTTTTTTAAGGTCGTAAAGTTTTCCTCGCTGGCGTGACAGAACGGACGATGGGAGCGTATGAGAAGAGTTAACGGAGTGATCCTCTTGATTGTGATTGGGAGATTGATGAGACAGAGCTGGAGGCCACGGACTGACCAAAAAAAGTCGGCCCTTCCACCATGACAGCCACCATTGTCGTGCGTGAGGTCACGCGGCGACGGCATCGTCTTAACGGATGAGGACTGCGAACAAAATGAGGAAAAGTAAGGAAAATAACGTGCGACACGGATCATTTTACTAAAGGAAGTCTGGGGGATCTTCAAGGTACCTGGCTTTAAAACACGCCCCCTAGTGAGTAACATATGAACTACTAGAGTAGAGTATGATGTTTACTACAAAGGTAATCTCCAGCTGATTCATATATTCACAAAATTTGCTCTTTATCGGACCGACAGTAAGGAGCATATTTCCGAAAAACTGTGTATTTCATAAAAAGCTTCTTCTACTGAATAAATATTAACTCGTGGAATAAAACAGAATGCATTTACCATATAAATCTCCTTGAGTTGATTCATTTGCATCCAATTTGAACTAAAACGGACCAACAGTTGAGAAATTATGGCCCAAAGGTTTTGAAAGTAAAGCTCCCCCTAGTGTCATTATTATGCGAGCCACCTTTCCCAGAATCGCTCCAGTTTTTCCTCACTGTAAAGTCTATGTGGGTATAAAATCTGAAAATGATCCGTAAAAAACCTTTAAAGTTATCGCCTCAACACAGAGAATCGGATTTCTTGGGGATATAATTATGTAGCCATAACCATTTATGGGAGACATTGTTGTTTTGTTTTTTTAACGCAAATTCATTAATGGCATAAATTTGACACTCATTTTCTTCATTTCAATTCCAGTTCGGAGGACTGAGGAGAACTCCGCTGGTCGCGCACTAGGATCATGATCAAATGCTGAAACAGTCCAGGTTCACACATTGAAACAGTCCAGGCTTTGTTTGTTTTGACTATATTGGTAAACATTTTGCGAAGTCTCGCCGATTTCAACAAGAAATCCAGTGTGAGCATAACTGGGTAAAAAGAGAGAGAGTCTCCAAGTGTGAACTGACTCCGGCAGCAGAATTAGCAGATAGTTGCTTTTGTTGGAAAAGGGGCAACTGTCAGTGACAGTTTTAGCCAAGTGTCATAAAACAGTTTATGACACAAACACAGCAACACCGTTACTTCAGCAGCCTGAACCCGTGTGTTGGAATCCTACTCTCGGCCCACTGAAGACACCTTTCACGCGCGATAATCGGGACAGGGTGGTGGTTAGAAACCCTGCTGGAGACTTGCAGACACGATCCCTGATAGGTATCCCAGATTGATCCCTGATAAAAGTCTTCAAAGACTTCAGGATGTTCAAAACAGTGCTGCTAGTATCCTGATGAGAGTTCGTAAACACGAACACATCACCCCCGTTCTTCATTCCCTTCATTGGCTTCCCATCTCCACCAGGATTGATTATAAGATCTCTCTCCTCACTCACCACTGTATCCATGGTAACGCCCCCCCCCTACCTGAAAGAACTACTCACCCCACTGACCTCAACACCATCCCTCCGTTCTACCCACTCATACCGCCTCCTCCTTCCCCGGACTAAGCTCAGCACCATGGGTGATCGGGCCTTCTGTTCTGCTGCCCCTCGTCTGTGGAATGACCTCCCTGACCATCTGAGGGCTCCACAGACGTCTGACACATTTAAAAAAAGACTTAAAACTTTCCTTTTTAGCAGAACCTATAACTTTAATTAACATTGCTGCTTTTTGGTCATGTTTTTATATAGTTATTATTATGTTTTTTATTGATGCTTTTATCTGCTTTTACTTTGTAGCACTTTGAGATTTGATCCAAATGTAAAGTGCATCATAAATTAAAAGTATTATTATTATTATTATTATTATTATTATTATTATTATTATTATTATTATTATTATTATACGAGAATATCTTACTGTCTTCCTTTGGAGCCAACCATGTTCATGTCTGGACGTAGTCTCACAGCTTTTACAGTATTTTTGCAAATTATAAATCAAAATGAGAAGCTGGATCAGAACGAACTCTGTTTAAGTAACAAGATCCAAAACAGTTTTTGAAAAGAAACTGCTGAAAAATGTCAAGGAACAATAAGAAAATGGTCGACCTCACTGAGCTTAATGTGTAAACGTGGCAATATGAGTCCAGGTTCATACAGTGAAGCTGTCCAAGTTCATGAAGTAAAACAGTCTAGAGTCCAGGTTCATACAATGAAACAGTCCAGGTTCATACAATGAAACAGTCAGGGTTCATACAGTGAAACAGTCAGGGTTCATACAGTGAAACAGTCCAGGTTCATACAGTGAAACAGTCAGGGTTCATACAGTGAAACAGTCCAGGTTCATACAGTGAAACAGTCCAGGTTCATACAGTGAAGCTGTCCAGGTTTCAGTTTCACCATCAGAACTATTAAACCGTGTTCATGTTTTTGTCTCCTGATGTTATGATTTGATGGAGTTTCCTTCGGGCCCACACTCTGCCTCTGCCTCAGTTCTGGAGGTGAACATGTGATCAACTTCTCAGGAGGTCATCCGTTACATCCAGAGAAGTTTACATGTGTCAGCAGAGGTTCAGCATCTTTTATGCAGTCATGGTCTTCAGTGCAGAACCTCTCTCCATCCAAGCAGTGAATAACGTCATGGTCCTATCACCTGTGGGACGGAGCAATCAGCCAACATTCCCGATCTTCTGTTGCTCCCGAACCTTGTTGAAGTCAAAAAGTGAGATAAATATTTGTATTGTTTTCAATTAAGTCTATGTGAATACGACGAAGGCCACATCAAGACTCGGCGCTCTAACGACCCTGACCACCATTGGTAGCCGCTAAGTGAGAACAGCTAGGAGACAAAACAAAAAGACCTTTTGGGAATGTCGGAATGACTGCGTCCCAAAACTGAAAACAGCCCAGGCTGGTTACAGAACCAGCAACCTGCCATTCTTCAGGCAACGAGGCCATGCAGATGTGATGGAGGTCCGCTCCAAAAGAACAGATGATGTTACTGAAGCTCCAGAAGAAGAAAATTTCCATGTGATCTCCTCCTCTTTGATGTCGGTTGTTTTGTGGGGACACTGGTGCTGCTTTTTTACTTTTGGCGAACAAATCCCACGAATTGAACAGAACCCAGAATCTCAGTCAACAATAGCCGACTAACAAAGACAGGACATGGATATAAACGTCACAAAGGCAAACGTGCAGTATCTGCAGAAAGTGATGCAATTTCTTCCTTGTCATCAAGTTCAATCATCAAAAATAAATATAACTGGAACCGTCTTTGTTAAATAGTGCAGCAGGGGTAAAAGTACGGGTATCTTATAGATCTGACAAACACAGGGAACATGTCTAAATGTGTCCCCAAGGTCGGGAATATTATGGGATTTTCAAACTCCTTCTGGATTTCCTTTGATTTTGGCAAAGTGTGCTACCGCCGAGACTTGGGAGCCTGAAGATTGTCTACTGAAGTGATGACGCGGTGGAACAGGGCCTGTAGGGATCAGGTGTGTAGGTCTTTGGTAGTTTCACGGATGTAGCTTACAAGGGGGCGGAGCCTCTTTTGCACAGAGCCAGTGGGCGTTAGCTAACTTTTTTGTTCGAATAAACAAAATCCGTATTTAAAGCATTTACTCAAGTTGTTTCATGTTACATTTTAGTTTGAAGTTCCATTAAAAGATAAGTCCGGGGTAACTGAGCGATAGACGAAACCACTTCTTTATTTATAAGGAAGCGACATCAATCATGATTTATGGAGAAGGGAGGCGTATCAAGTGTTTGACAATTCAGTTTTTCGTTGTGATCACTATTATCGTATGATTATTTTGTTTTATTTTCATTTTATTAAAAGTTTAGACGTTCGAAATCGACTTCAATGCTATTCTTCTTCTTCGTCTTTAATCCTCTTTAGAGGTGATGTCGGGAATACTATTCTAAACCTGCTGGATAATTTTACTGAATACAATTTTGTTGAATCTATTAAAGGTGCAGTGCGAAAAATGTAGTGGCATCTACCAGCAAAGTTCCAGAGGCTTTCAAAGAATCTACGGGGGGCCCTAAGGGGGTCAAAAAGAGGTCATCCAGTATTCTGGCAAGTGATGAACTTCCTAAGAAGTTCCTTAGTTTTTCCAAGCCAACCTTCAGCCGCTGGCGTCGCGTCACCGTGCAGAGGAAGTACTCCGCGCTGCTGGGTTGAATCTCCAGGCCGAGGGTTTCACAAGTCAGTTATTAATGTTTGCTTTAACGGCGAGGGTTTGACACTATTTAATAAGAAGGATCCTCCATCCGTCAAAACACAAAAATGTTGTTCAGCAATTACTTAAAAACCAGAAAACCCTTCTCTAGAACCAGTGTTGGTTTCATCCTTTCGGGCTATTGCACAAACATGGCGGCTCCTTGGAAGAGAGGACCGACGCCAGATGAATATGTAAAGGACGTATTTGAGCTCAGTCCTGGAAGGACTGTATTTAACATCTGGCCGGGGAATACCTCGGGATCCCCAACGATGAGCTGGACGGTGTTGCTACGCAGGGGGATTTCTGGAAAAGCCTTCTGAGCCTGCTGCCATCACGACCCGGCCTCGTAAAAGCGGAACAAAATGGTTGGATTGATGGATCACTTCAGTCACCTGATTTTATTAGGGACTTTTTACCTTGCCCCCCCCCCTACATGTAGGATAAACATGTCAACATAAGATTCTTTGGCGATGATACTTCGCTATTCAGCCGGAATATCGAAGCCCGGCGAGGGATTGGAAAAAGAAAAGAAGAAAAAAAGAAAAGCGGTCGCACCCGCCAACAGGAAACCCTGAAAATGACACTTCCTCTTCGGCCTTTCCACACGTGAGCCCGAAGAAGAAGAGGAAAAACAAACAGGAACATTTTTATTTATTTCAAGGCCTGCCGTGTGATTTAAATATCCTTACTGCCTAAATCCACTGCGGCGCACTTATGTGGGCCAAAACCATTTTACCACCATTTCAACGCAATATAACCGTCATTTAAAATGTCAGAGATGCAATAATTGAATACTTTCAACATATTTAATACAAGAAAAAAACAAACGGTCTATGTTTCATCGGGGGCGTGTGAATATCTCCTCTGTGTTTGGGACGGTGGTGAACGACAAACACGTCGCGCCAGCGTTGAACTGAAACTGTATAAAAACACGTCAGCATCGGAGCCATATGTCAGGCATCAACAAGTCGGCCATGTTTACTGCCCAGTAGAGAGCCATGATGTGTTTGACTGAAGATGAAACCATCGGAGCTCAGAGAAATATCACTTTAACACCCCTCGTTGATGGATTTGTACACAGACGAGCTGCTGCCTGTGTAATCAGAGATACGACTGAGCTCTAATCCAACCTGCCCTCTCGCCCTCACAAGGATGCAGGACCACATGCAGTCTGTGATTACATGACCACCCACACACACACACACACACACACACACACACACGCATGCACACGCACACACAAACAGAAAGGCACACGCATGCATACACACGCACACACATGCGCACAAACACAAACAGAAAGGCACACGCATGCATACTCACGCATACACACACAAACAGAAAGGCACATACATGCACAAACACACACACATTCACAAATACACACACACATGCATACACACGCACACACAAGCACACAAACAGAAAGGCACATACATGCACATACACACACACATGCACACATACACACACATTTGCGCACACACTCAAAGGCACAAAGATGCACAGACATGCACACCCAATCACACACACGCACAGACACACAAACACACCCATGCACTCACGCAAAATCACAAACACACACACAAACATGCACATGCACCCACACAAGACACATGCACACATACACAAAAAACACACACACACCCACACTCGTACAGACACATAAACACACCCATGCACTGACACCAAATCACAAACACACACACAAACATGCACATGCACCCACACAAGACACATACACACATACACAAGCACAAACATGCACATACACACAAATACAAAAACACACACACAAACATGCACATGCACCCACACAAGACACATACACACATACACAAGCACACACATGCACATACACACAAATACAAAAACACACACACATAATCACGCACTGACACACAAAAACCCACCAATGCACAATCCCAGACACACACACACAAACATGCACATGCAGACTCACACACACTCACACACACACACAAACACGCCCATGACCACGCGTAAACACCCAAACAAACACATGTATAGGCACAGACACACACAAACACACACTTAGGCGTATCTCTCTCTGATTATATGGAATATAATATTTATAAGTATGTTTTTTGTTGTATAGTAAAAAAACAACAACCAGTCCCGTCCTGTAAAAGAAATAAAATATAGAGAAACGATATATTGGCACTAAATAGTAAAAAGAAACAAAAAGGAGGCGTCTTGAACGTTTACTGCGGGATTAGATTTTCTTTTCTACAGATAATCGTCCGTTGGAATTAGACGATCTCGACCTTTTGGCGAAGCATGTTTACAGGCGACAGAAACTTCTCCAATGATATAAAGGGACTTTATAAATATAATGTATTATTATTATTATTAATATAATTATTCCTCACTATTAAACATGCACACATCTAATTATTTTCGGGGGTATTATATATGTACAATATGATCATATAGCTGCTAAATATTATCATACAGTACATGTAGTAGATACTTAACATAGGGAACACATATACTAAATATATGATCGTTTAATACATGTGCAGGAGAAATATTATAATATCGAGAACCGATCAGGTAATACACAATCAGACTCCTGAGTGATGATTAACATTCTGAAAATAACAGGAAAAGGCCTGATTAACGTGATTAACCTGAGAAAACAATCGTGGAAATGACCTCGTTATCTCGACAAAGGATGTCAATTATATATATCGCTTTATTTCTTTTTCTATATATGTATTTGTACTTTGTCTGTATTTCATCTCATTCTTGTGTGTGTGCGTGTAAAGAAACCTGCTGCTGTAACGTAACATGTCCCAGGTTGGGATTTAATAAGTATGTCTGATTCAAAGTTATGTCGTTAAACGACATGACGGCCAAAAAGCAGTTATTTGATTCTTTGTTTGATAGATAGAATCTGTCTTTTCATTCATTTTCTGTAACAGCTCATTCTGGACATTCAGCTCAGCTGATTTCTCAACCACAGTCTTTATTTTCCTTCTTCGACGTCTGTTAACAGTTTTTTTTTCTGCTCTCGGCAATCATGTCTGACCAATCAGAACGGTAAACGGACCCATAATTGGCCACAGAAGTGAAAATTATGGCCAAATATCAATATCAATATTTTAGCTTAATTGCTCTATCAGTCAACATAAGTCGTAAACAATAAAACATGATAATCATTATATTGTTATTATTTTATTGTTATAATGATGATGATACGCTTTTTTTATATTGTAAACAATGTTCTCATAAATAACAGATTATTATCAAAAGTGAACAAAAAAAAAACAGCTGATTATTGATGAATATATTTTTTTTTTATCTTTATATATGTTTATAGAGTAAAGTAACTATGTGTGATTATGTTATTTAATTGTTGTTTGTGAGGCTAATATATTTAGTTGAGGTTGAAGAAACTTAAATGGAAGTCAGTTGCTGACTCTGAAGGACTGGCTGCTTTTATTATTATTATTATTATTATTATTATTATTATTATTATTATTATAATTATTTTATTTCAGGTTAAAGTTGTTGTTTTCCTTAAATTTAAATGCACATGCCTAGATTCAGGGGGGGCTGGGGAGGGCACCATAACCAAATTGGGCTAGTGCCGGCCCTGCAAACAGTTGGCTGGACCAGGCTCTTTGCACTTGACCCAACACAATGCCCGGTTGATGAAGAGGAGGAGGAGCCTATCAGAGCTGTCTGTTGTGTGTGTATGGTCCCAGTCAGTGAGGTCGGTGGAAGGTGAGGTTCTGACCCTCTCAGAATCAGATTTATAAATATATGGACCCGATAGAGGAGCTTAGATTTAGCATCGAATTACCAGCTCGCCCACTGACTACTGGTTCTGTTTCATATCTCATATCAGATTCTCTACACACACACACACACACACACGTGTGTGTAAGGTCCATAGTGGGCCAAAGAAGAACGTTGAATTCTACAATTCAAACAGTGTGAGAGAAAATCATAGGTTTTGTAAAAAAAAAAAAAAAAAAAAAAAAGATGTGGAAATTAGACATTACGTGAAGATTTTGTATTTTCTGATAAAAATCTAATATAGCATTATTCCTCTTACATTTTTTGTTTTCAAAAATAATTGATTCCCTCAAAAGGCAATCGTTTTTCTAGAAGAAATCGAGACACCTCAGAATGAGCTCAACCAAACAGTTGAGCAGGAGATCAAAGGCTTGAACTAGAATAAGTCTGGTTGTTAAAATCTGTGTAGTTTCATAATTCAAACTCAAAGCTAAAAAATGATATTCTGTTAAAGATCTTTGGCAGTAATAATAATAATACAGAAATGAATTGTATTTTGTGCTTGTAAATAAAACAACTGAATATATGGTTTCATCATATAGAGCATTATAGCAATACACTGTGAAAAGCGTGTAAGATTAAATATCTTTAATCAAAGAACCTTTATGTTCTTATTTTGAGGAATATTACTTGTTTCATCAGTTCTGTCTGGTATAATTACCAGAACTGAGAGTCATTTGATCACAACGACTGCGTTGAAGTCGGAATTTCTTACACAGAGCATCAAATGTGAAAATTGAAACTCGATTTAAAGGTGGATCCAGATAAAGAGGCGGAGTCAGGATTTTTCACCCCTTGTCCACGTTGCAATATCTACGGCGCCCCCGAAGTCCCTCGAGAAAAAAGGTTTTATTTTCACTTGCCGGACAATCGGTCAAACCCACAGCGAGGAGGACCGAGCGTACGTTCATTTCATCCGATCCCAACACATACACAATGCCGACCAACATTACTTCTGCCCTGATCCTTCAAAGTAAGAGCACCTGAAATATAAACCTGAAAGATAAACACGTGCTTATGACATAAACAGAAAAAAACACAAGTTACAGAATCGTATTCTAACGACTTCTGCTCACAGGTATGGATGGGATCGTCATCAGCAGGAATCCCTGGCTGCGCATACTGAAGCACAACAGGCAGCAGCTACACTAGGTGGTTTTCGAAAAACCTAGTGTTGGGCTAAATCCGAAAGACCTAGTGTCGGGCTAAATCGGGCTAAATCCCCGTCTTCAGAATTATTCAATGAAAATATCTCGAGGGACTTCAGGGACTCAGTGAAGATCGGACTATTTAAATGTCTTTAATAATATATGACCCTGAAACGGGTTGGAAGGGTGGCGCTGGAGCCGCAATGGAATCATTCTTAGCTAGAATATCTATCGACCTAATAACGATTCAGATGAAGTTCCAGATTCTAGAGTTGGTGTTTTACAGCAGTCACATGCCGAGGTCGATGAGTTATTCAAATAAACGACCAGGACTCCAGAGGGCTGAACCTTTCTGTCAATCAATGGAGCGATTGGTCAACGTCTTCTTCCTCGCTCCATCCATCCGTTTTCGTCAGGCACCTCCACGGCTGATGTGAGCTCTGCGTGAAGGACGCCACTACAGATAACTGAGTAACCAGTGGTTCCAGTGGTTCGTCATGCAGCGCTGGTACGAGATGACATCATCAGATGAGGTTGACAGTACATGGCAACATGACCGAGGAGCGCCCGCCTCCAGCGCCCCACAGTCAATCTACATCTTCCAGGAACCCAAAAGCATGAGAGAGGCTCGCCCACATCCCTCCTCCAAAAGCCCTGAGAGCGATGTCGAAGCCACAGGTTTGTAATGGAGGATGTTTAATGTCAGAACTGGGGAATGAATTGATGTTTCTTCAAATTACATATAGCCGGAGAGCTTTGAAGACTGTCAGCGATAAACATGCCGACATGAATAACGGCGCCGTGAACGCCACATCTGATGATGGAAGTTGATTGTACAAGTTCATGTCAGTTCACACGTACCAAGAGCTGTGTTAATCACACACACACACACACACACACACACACACTCACACACACACACACACACTCTCACACACACACACACACACACACACACCCTGGTATGTGCTGCCCTCTACTGGTGGTGCTGGCTATGAGCGGATGACAGTCTCCTGATGGAATGTGATGCAGTCATCGTCATGTGATTATATCTGAGCAGAGATTTCACAGCAGCACTTTTCCAGTTAGAGAAAATGATTTCTTTTTTCTCAGTAAAAATGTCCGGCCTCCTCAAAATGATAAATATAATAATCAGTTAAAGGCTTTACGACAGAGAGTGCTGGGAAAGAGTGTTTGTCGTCTCAGCAGCAGACGGGACCGTAAGCTCGTAGAAGCAGTGAAGAACCGTGATGGAGTCTCACCTGGAATCTCTATTCATCGCTTTTCCTTTGTAATGACGGTGTTTCTGGTGTTTCTGTTTTTGAGACGAATCCCTCTCACCAAAGGAGCCTCAGAACTTTATTTAGATGACGACCAAACTTGACAACGGTTTTTGTCTTTGCTGATGACAACATATGACAACTTTGTGACAATGTGACAAGGTTGTGTGTTTGGGAGCTGTGTCGTCATAGCTTCCGGGAGAACGTTGTTAAACCAGTTGAATGTACCGAAACACCAAACTTCATTATTAACGAAGGCATTATTGTTGTTTTATCCGACGTTTAACCCTCTGGAATGTGAGGTCAGGCTAGGTTTAACCTCTCAGCTTGTGTTTACTGCATTAAATGAGGTTCAGTTGTTCTGCTGGACAACTGTGGACTGTCCCTTCCGGGTTGGGAGTCAGTTTCTGCCTCGAGACAAGGAGTTTGAGATTCTCGGTGTGTTGTTCTGGAGTGAAGGGAAAATGGATAGGTGGTTCCGTGAAGCTTCAGCAGTGACGATGGTGAGTTTAAGTCCGTTGTTGTGAATAAAGAGCTGAGTTGTAAGGAAGGGCTCTCAATTTACCGGTCCACCCACAGTTTCCAGCTTTCACCTATGATCATGACCTCTGGGCAGACCCCCCAAAGAACGTGGTCAACGATTCAAGCGGATGAAATGAGCTTCCTTCGTAGGGGGGCTGGACTCAGACCTTACAGATAAGGTGAGGAGCTCAGAGTAAAGTCGCTGTTCCTTCACATTCTTCAAAGGAACCTGCTGAGGTGGTTCAGATCTGATCAGGATCCTCCAGGACGCCTCCCTTTGGAGGTTTTCCAGGCCAGTCAACTATAGGATGAGACCCCAGGGTAGACCCAGAACATGCTGGAGGGGCTATATATCTCATCTGACCCAGGAAGGCCTCGGGATCCCCTAGGATGAGCTGGAGAGTGTTGCTGGTGAGAGGGACGTCTGGAAGACTGCTGCCACCACAGCCTGATCATGGATGGATGGATGGGAGGATGGATGGATGGATGGATGGATGGATGGATGGATGGAGGGATGGATGGATATATGGATGGATGGATGGATTGTTTGAATGGTTGGATGGATGGATGGATGGATGAATGGATGGATGGATGGATGGATGGTTGGATGGATGGATGGATGGATGGATATATGGTTGGATGGATGGATGGATGGATGGATGGATGAATGGATGAATGAATGGATGGATGGATGAATGGATGGATGGATGGATGGATGGTTGGATGGATGGATGGATGGATGGATTGTTTGAATGGTTGGATGGATGGATGGATTGATGGATGGATGGATGGATGGTTGGATGGATGGATGGATGGATGGATGATGTTCAACATGTCAGTGTTTGGTATCATTCCCTGTAGCACAACATGACCTCTATGGCCTGTCAGTTATTCCTTCGCTTTAACGTACTGTACTGGTAAACTGGATCCAATCCATGAAGATCCATTAGTGATCATGTTAATATGATCTTAGGATCCAAAGGTTTGAGGTGTCCGTAGATGTGGGAGGAGTTATACATTTAATAACTCCTCCCACGGTCTGTGACCGTCCTCGATGGAGGTGAGAGGCGTCACAATTGTCCTCACTAACAGCTCCAAGGACAGAACCAACATACTGTAGAAGAACTTAATGGACATGGTAAAAGTCATGGAGGTGTTTTAAACACATTGCGTTCAGGAAACCAGAATGAAAAGCTTTTTTTATTTTCTGGCCCAAATACATAGTTCTCATTTGAAAAAAGGCCAGAACCAAACCAACGGATTAAGTGTTATACAAAACACATTGTCGTGTCAACGAGTGTCGAACAGTTCTGTTCAACTTATATGCAAAGAAACCTCCAAATAAATAAAATACTTAAAGAATCCTCGGATTCTTTCATCAGTTGTTTTCGAGACAGAATATACCAAAAATAAACAACCTGAAAATAAGAATCACTGGAGATCAGTCTCTGACGTCACTGTGGAGAAATTCAGACCCACTCTTCTCTGAAGTTCTGCTTTAGTGGAGCAGCACTGGAAGGTTTGTGGGCATGAACTGAACTTCTCAGGCTCACAACAGCATCTCCGCCGGTTTCAGGTCCAGACTTTGACTAGACCACTCCAGAACTTTTTATTATATTCGCTCTGACCCATTCATAGTTGGACTAAATTATCTTCTTGGGACCATTGTTTCGCTGCATGACCTCACAGACTGATGACCCGACATTCCAACAGTAGAGTTCATGTTTCCCTCCATGATGGCGAGTTGTCTGCTCCTGAAGCAGCAGATCATCTCCATCACATTCCACTGCCTCCTCCATGTTTGACCGTATGGGTCTGATGTTCTTCTAGTGGAATTCTGTGTTTGGTTTCTATCAGACGAAACCGAACCCCCGTCTTCAAACAACTCAACTTTCCAACCATCAGTCCAGAGGAGATTCTCCCAGAAGCTCTGAGGGTCATCGAGGTGGGTTGAGGGCGAATTCAGACCAGCCTAAATGTTCTGTATGGGCTTTCTCCTGACCACTCCACCAGTGTCTCATTCTCCACTGAATGAACCTCCACCAGTGTCTCTCCACCAGTGAGTCTTCTGCATGTGTAGATAATGTGTCTCGTCTCACTGTGGATCTTTTGAGTCCAAGAACCTCAGAAACACATTTGGAACCCTTCCCAGACAGAAGGCTTACAATCACATTTAGGCATAGTGTGCTACTGGTGAGACAGAGGAGACAACTTTCTGCTTCTGAAGATGGTCTACTGAAATGATGATGAGGGCTGGTGGGGATCCGGTCTGGGTGGGTCCGGTCCGGCTGGAAACAGTTCTAAATGCAGTTTGGTAGTTTTATGGATTTTTTTTTTCTAAGGGGGCGGAGCCTCTTTCACTCAGACCCACTTTGCATTACAAACATCTTTTTGACTCAACAAATAAAATGATCATTTAAAACTTATTTTTTTGTATTAGTCAGGTTGTTTTTTGCTCAATTAAGTTTAAGGTTCAGACACAATGAGTCTGAGAAACACAAAGAGACAGAAGAAGACAGGAGGGGTCTGATACTTTGATGTTTTAAGGGTCTCTTTCATGAAAATGCGGAGAGAGCTGAGACAGAAACTCCATTTTTGGATGATTCTTTGCTGTAACAGTTCCATTCAGACTGTCTGAGTGTCAGTCAGAGGGAAACATAAGGAAGCAGTCCGTCCGTCTGTCCCTGAGGGAGGAATGTTTTCCCGTGGGGTTAAACCTTTGATCTCACACCCTCTAATCACTTCCTGAAGATTATAAAGTACGTGCACCTCCACACTGGCCTTGCTGTGTGTGTGTGTGTGTGTGTGTGTGTGTGTGTGTGTGTGTGTGTGTGTGTGTGTGTGTGTGTGTGTGTGTGTGTGTGTGTGTGTGTGTGTGCGTGCGTGCGTGCGTGCGTGCGTGTGTGTGTGTGTGTGTGTGGGGGCTGGTGGGCAGCTGGGGTAGATGGAGTTCTGTGTGTCCCACCTGATGGCAGACACAGATAGGGATGAAGTAGAGACAGACGCATGATGTCATCACACAGTGACAAACAGAAGTGCTTCTGGGAAGTTTGTCGGTCGCTCGGAAGAAAAGCCTGTCCAGACTGGGTCGGCACATTCGGACAAAGATAAACACATGGACCTGCTGCTGTGGTCACTGGGCTGGTTCTGAGTGGGACCCTGGTGTAATTATGGTTTCTGGGCGCAGTGAAGGCGTCTGCATATGAAGGATATTAGAATAATTGATAAACAGTGATGGGTCCAACTGTGACTCCTGGAAATATAAAAAGAGTAACTGGTTAAAATATGCCATCACCAAATCTATCTCAGTATAATTTATAAAAATAATTTCTCCTCTTTGGAAATAAATCCACTGTTGAAATTCAGATTAAGATTCAACAGCGACCCCTACAGGGCAACCAGGTGAAAGTCAGTCCGTTTGAAGTGGAGACCAGAGGAGGACACACTTAACTCTCCTCCTCTGGAGGCGGGATCTACTAAGTATTTCAATGTGCTTCTATTTCCTCATGCTGACCTGCTATTGGCCAAAAGACAGGAAATGATGCTCCGAGGGAGGAAGTCCTCTCTAACCAATCAACAAGCAGAATACAATATTGACATGGCATTGGTCTGATGAGAATTTCCACATTTCCTATTCAGTTTTCTACCACTGAGAGGCACTAGAGTGGGACGTACTGGTGGTGAAGGACAGGATAAAGTCCGAAGTCCTTCTTTAATTAAAAAAAGAAGAATATATATATATATATATATATATATGTTATTTAGGCTTTATTCAGCATTAGCAGTCATTAAAGATGCACGCTCGGATTTTGAAACTACAAAATAATAAAACACTCAGGCGAAGTAGAGTAACACAAGAAGGGTCACTGGTATTTTATTTTCTCACCATAGCAGAACATTTATAACACACTGGCCAACTCAACTTCCGCTCTCATCCTTCAAAATAAAAGCTTTTCACATAAAGCGTCAAACTGCTTGCAAACAGGAAACATAAAATTACTTGGTGCATTTGATGAGGCCAAAACCATAAGAATGGATTCCAAGTGTTCGTCGGGTTACAGGTCAGAAGGATTCATTAGCAATTGTTTTATTTTACGGAGATGGCGGGGTTACAACCTCCCGAGATGGTGCGAAGACGACCAGACTTGTTCCCTATGAGAGACATGGATGACAGTTCAGTAGAGTCCGGAAGCCTGGGAGGACACACAGCTGCTTAAAATCTGAGAAAGAAACTGATGATTGAGGGAAAAAAAGGATGGATTCACTTTAGCACACGATATTGATCTGCCCAAACTTTCTTCAGATCATAGTCTACATTTTTCACGTGTAATTGTGACGTTAGCTGCTGTTGTATGTTTCTGACACTAGAGGGAGTTTTATCTCCAAATGTTTTGGGCCTTAATTTCTCAATCCTTGGTCCAATTTAGTCCGGATTGGGGCATATGACTGGATTTGGGGACATATATCATGGATAAATTGCGTTTGAGTTTGATAATTCATATTTTACTTGATAGGTGGAGTTTTTTTTTAGGACATAACTCCTTGAGGAAATTTTCATTGGATTGGTTCGTGTTCTCCAATAAGGTCTGAAAAAGTCGCCTAAAGAATAGAGGCCAGCAGAGGAGGTAGTAGTTGATGGGCTGATGGGTGAAATATTGGACTGTGTTGAAGACAGGGTCTTGGTGACTTTCGCTGTAGGGGACGACGCATTCTGCTTCTCTCACCTGGTTTCCTGTCAGCTCACACGTGACTGCAAATTTATTGTTTGGTCTAAGGAAACAAAATGTTTTAAAAATGAACAATATTTTCAGCTCCACTGTGCCTTGGGATCCTGCCCATGAATATCGAGAAAAGAATCGGGAACAAGGAACAACCCTTGCGGAATCCAGCACTCTGTGAAAAGGTGTTTGACTTTCTGCTTTGTATATGTTTTGTTTTTTTTGTTATTACATTTAATATGGCAGCACTTTTTATAAAATAAAAGAAAATATTCAATAAAATATGCCCACGATTCCACAAAGTTGCCTGTGTCTGCCTACTACCAACCTCCTACCACTCTGGTCAGGTTTCCCACAAATACTTTACTTGAAAATAATTCTTTTTGTTTTATTTTATGCACAACAAGGAGCTGGAGTTGATGTCTAATAATCATTTAATAATCTATTAAATTAAATAGAGAAATGTAGTTGTTATTTTTAAACGTTGTTCCCAGGTTTGTTGCCTTTAAAAACTTCCATGCCTTAAAAAGATTGGATAGCCAAGGTTCCCCAAAACTGCCGGAACTACTTAATGTTATATTTTCATTAATCCCCATTTAAGATAATCTAATTTACGTTTACAAATTAATTCTTTATAGGGCTAATTTATTTAATTTAATTTATTTATGTTGATGTTGTTTTGAATTGTTGTCATATGTCATCAAAGACAGATGCCGATTGGTTATCGAAAAATGTTTAATAATAATAATAATAATAATAATAAAGAGGCGGGCGTCTGATGACGTCAGAGACTTGCATCATCGTTTCAACCTAGGCGACTCGCACAGCTGTCACTGATCGCAGCCTGAGCCAGGGGCGCCCTGCGGTCAGCAGCCATCATGTCCACAGTGAACGGTGGTTCCTCCGGTTGTCGCGCGGTGGTGATGGCAGGAAAATACCTGTCCGGTCCGGCTCCCCCGGTGCTGAGCAGGCGCTCTGGCCACCGGCAGCGGAAGATGTTCGGTCCACAGCCGCGCTGGATCAGCGCTGACGCGGCTGGAATGGTAGGGAAAAGCGCGGCGGTGGTCCAGCAGGAGCAAATGGGGCACTACGCTGCCACAGACCGACATGCTCCGGCAAACCGGAATCTGATTTACCGGGACGTGAAAGCTTTTCTGAACGAAGTGGGTGGAGACCCCCGGGAGGCTCGGTACTGGCTAACCCAGTTCCAGAGAGCAAGCTCTGCTCAGGCTCCTGCATTCGCCGTACTAGAGGTTAGACTTTTATTTCGACTTAATACATAACTTCTGTGTTTGTTGTTGATAATAATAGTTATTATTGTCGTTATCATTTTTATTTTTATTTTTTGCATGTGCCACGTTTCTTTTGGCTTTCCGGGATGCTTCGAATCTTACTAGTGTGAAGACATGACCCTCCTTACCCTGTCCCTGATTGGCCAGTACCAACTCTTCACATTAGTTTAGGTGGTTGGATTTGGCCTTGATTGGTTGATGGTAGCGCGAGCCTATCATGTAAGCCAATCAGAGGCTCAGTAGGGAGGGACAAGTCATCATCATAGTAGTTTTTGTTAATTCGCTTTGTGGATATGATAATAATAATAATAATACATTTAATTTATAATGCTACCTGTCGTTCAAAGAAGTGGCAGGCCATCCTCTATAGCTGACCGTTAAAAATAACGTTATACTTTGATTTCTTGCTAATAATTAGAAATTATACGTCAAATAATACATTTTAAGTGTTCAGTTGAATGATTATTCTGTAGTTGAACCACCATTATTCAAACCCCATTGCTGATCAGGTTTACTGACATAATATACTATTAATCTACTGTTTTCAATAACCTGTCTTTATTGGCTACTTTAATATCCTCTTAACAAGAGTGAACGTAAAGTACAATGTAAATATTGATAAAACAGTGAAGGGTGCCATATTTTGCTGATTATCTTTCGTGACAGGTGAATATTGAAATATAATTTGTTATTATTTATTACTATAAGTATCGCACACTCCTTGTTTGTGAGTGTGCCAGCTAACGGCCCCCCTGTCTGCCTCTCCAAGGTGGACAGTTCCGTGTTTAACAGCAGAGAAATGGTCCAGAGTCTGGGCTTCGGCCTGTCCTTCCTGCAGCGGATGGATATGAAGCCCGTGGTGGTGATGGGCCGGTCTGAGTGCCAGGACATAGAGCCTAAGGAACAGGTTGTCGGGTCAAGGTGCACCCAAGGGCTGGTGGAGCGGAGCAAGCAGCTGACCGAGGCTTTGCAGCAGCACTCTGCCTCTGTTCTGCCCCTTTTCTCCGCTGAGTCCTTCCTCCTCCTGCACGAGGCTCCATATGGAAGCAGGTCAGTCAAACCAAGGCAGCAGGTTTCTCATGATATATATCGCTCCTGTCCCCTCGTCTTTGACTTTCCTGAAGAATAATATGTAGAAACTCTATTAAGTTTACACATAGGATATAATATAGTTTCATAGTGTCTGTCACATTTAGTTTCTGGAGCATAATTGAAAGACTGTTAAATAGTTTCTCACTATTCCGCGACACTCAACAACTAAATACTGAAGTAATGCCTTTCGCCATCTTGGATCCAGTACCGGCTGCATTAAGGCTCATTGTCATTATTCAGTGTTTTCATCAAAAATATTCGACACATAAACTTCGGGGACTTTTTATTAGTCTCCGATCCTCATGTGAGACTAATCGTAACCACGGAAAATAAAAAGTCCCCGAAGTTTCTGTTTCTGTGTCAGAACCCAAACACAGTTCCGTGAATTTTTCTCTATACTGTACGTCTCTCATGAACTGGAGAGGCGCCTTCTGATATTGTTTTGAATTCTAAACAATTTTAATTCTTTTTATTTTGAATTTGACCTTTTTTAATAGCTGTATTTGAGTTTGCCTGTAGACAAAGCTATCCACTGTCTCCAGTTTAACTTATATTGCACCGAGCATTTACCTGTTTCATCAATGTGAGAACATGCTGATCCTGTTTGTTTGCTTTTACTGACAATGACCGCTTCAGCCTAAGGCTTGAATGGTTTCAAACATTCATTTAACAGCTTTAAGTAACAAAACAACAAACACACAAAGTAGTAAAACATGACAAAACGCACATCTCATCAGCATCTCCAGGATGAAAGGCGCAAAAAATGGGATGTTTAAATAATTTGCTGAACAAAAGTCAATGATTAGAGAGTTGGGAAGCTTTTAGCAGATTTTTAACTTTGGCTTTGATGCCTTCCAGAACTGGTAGAGCGTTCCACTGAACGGTAGCTTTCACAGAGAATGATGACTGTGAAAGCTATTCTGGTGGATTTCACAGAGGCAACAGGTTGAGGCAGGAAAATATCACAAGAATAGAAGGAGGAGTCAAAACTTTTACTGGTTTATAGACGAGGCACAGAGTTGAAAACTCTCTGATGTTCTCAAAGCTCAAAATATTGTGTTATTTTTCCAATACCCTACAGTGATGATAGTGAAATGGTCTGTTCTGGTCTGGTACCGGTCTGGCCGGCCTGCTCTTAGCAACTAATACAATAAGACAGTTGGGAAAGATCAGTGCATGCTAAATTTTATCAGCTAATTTTTATGCATGCTAATGTGTTTATCATCATCTTGATGTGTTTTTTTAAATTCACTTTCAAATCCAAAATTAAGTCAAGCCCTTCTCCCTTGATAAGAAAGTCGAAACCAGGAGGTCGATCACTTACTTTAGGAAACGATAAAGAAACATAACTTTTTTCTCATTGGTTTTGGGACTGAGATAGGATTCATCCAGCCATTCACCGATAGTTTCCAGAACCATATTTCGCTCTTAGCTGCTAGCTCAGCTGTTTTGGCATACGTGTATGTCGTCCGCATACATTTGCAGCTCTAGTCCCTGACACTGCTCTAGAAGATCATTGGTATACAGACTAAACGGCGAGGGGTCTAACACTGATCCCTGAGGAACCACAATCGTACACGTCAAGTAGCGAGACTTCTCCTTATTTGTTTTAAAACACTGCATCCTGTTGGTGAAATACAAATACATCGGTACCAGTGCTCTAGAGGAGAAATGGAATTTAGAGAGTTTGAGAATGAAGCTGCCGTGATTAACAATATGAAATGCTTTTTTGCAAATCAAGAAAAGCTGGTACCGACTACTCCACATTTAGTGCGGGGGTTAAATCCTCTGCTTTCCATGGCTGTAGAACTGCATTCTCTCATCGCCTCCTCTCGGCCTCCGAGTCGCTCGCTCAGCTCCGACGCACACTGGGACAAAAGGTTGTGAATGGGCCTCTGACAATCAAAGCTCCGGAGGACTCTGTGTTTCCAGCCCTGACATGGACAGTTTGCTATTCAGGACGGGTCGGCTCCAAACGCCAGCTGGCTGCTCCAGCAACTCCAGCAGCGGTCAGGTTGAAACAGCGAGTCAGTGATCCCTCGCCTCCGGTGTCGTAACCCCACATTGCCCCAAGGTCACGTATGTCGTTTGCAGGCCTCTGCTTCGGGCCTGGAATCTGCTGAGAGGGAGAGAGCTTTTAGGATTGGGGTGTGCAGTTACACCTCAAGTCTGAAGCTCGAGCAGAGGTCAGCCTGTTGGATTGTTGTGAGGAAGGAATGCTCCATTCCAGCGCTCTAATTCACTTTTTTGCTCCACTGCACCGGCATCGATGCCTTCATACTTAACCAACAGGATTCAGTGTTTCAAAACAAACAAAGAACCGTTTAGCTTCATGGCGTGTACGATGGGGGTTCCACAAGGATCTGTGTTAGGCCCCTTGCTGTTAAGTCTGTACATCAAAGATTTTCCACAGCTCGCTAAAAAACTCAATAGGGTTCTGGAAACTGCCGGATGAATTTCATCTCAGTCTGAACATCAATAAGACACAAGGTATGATTTTATCTAATGCAGATTATGAACCTCCTGATAATGGAGGCCAAAAGAGGGAGAAGGGATCGTTTCCCCTTTTATTCTTGCATTTAATTTTCCGTACCGTCTTTGTCAGATTTGTGGCAGTAGGAAAACATCTTCCTCTTCTGCGCCGGACTTTGAACCTTGGCTTTGACATACATCAGAATCCCAGCTGATCCTCGATGAGAGCCAAATTAAACCTCACAGGTGCATGTGGCACGCAAACAAAGTCAGCAAAATGTACAACAGCTGCACATCAGCTACTTGATATCGAGGCTATTTTTACCTAGGTAGTTTAATAATTTGTCAGATTCAAGGCTAAATCAATATTTGCTCATATGGTCCAGTACTTCTGCTGGCCTGTTTGGGGGAAAAAAAAACTGCTCCTCTTGAAGAATAAACTTAAATGTAATGAGTAAAACTGGTTTATGAGTTTGAGTCAAAATAGTTTTGAACGGATGCTGATGAAGAGGACACAGCGGTTTATTTACCCGCCTAAAAGCTGAGACGTTAGTTCATGGAGGATCGGGATCGGGAAGGTTTCCTGATGCTATGACCGCGTCTTCGTGCTCGTCCTCACACGTCTCTCTTCTGCAGTGCTCCACCCTCTGTCAATGTGGACACTAGCCTCCTCCAGTGGAGTCTGGACTGTGGGACAATCCCGTTGGTTTGTCCAGTGGGCAGGAACGAGCAAGGTTGCTCTGTGATGTTGGACCCAACCGAGGTGACGGCAGCAATTTCGCGAGCCCTGCAACCCCACAAAGTCATGTTCCTGAACAACTCGGGAGGCCTTCGCAGCCAAGGACACAAGGTACAGCAGACGCCGCTGCAAACATTTAAAGACAGTGTCCAGTGTCCGAGACGTGATCTCATGATCTGTGCTTGGATCTCCACAGAAGGAAAGCATTTGACTACGTTCTTTTCAGAACGTCTCCTGAACTTCTCCTGAACTCTTAATGTTTGTATTCCAGGTGTTGGACACAGTGTCGTTACCCAGCGACCTACCCGGTCTGTCCACGGCCACATGGCTGAGTCCAACAGAGCGCCGCCGAGTCGCCACCATAGCCCGACTGCTCAATCAGCTGCCGACAGAGTCTACTGCTGTGATCACTTCAGCAGACACGCTGCTCACCGAGCTGTTCAGCCACAAAGGTTAGACTTTGTTGTAAAGCTGAGACGATTCCTCGATTCAAAGTAACCCGATTACAACTTATTGGGCTTTGTTTGAATGCGGACAACTCTACAGCGCACTGTTTTATGACGCGCTGTGCCCTCACCTAACCATCATTTCACACCCACACACCTCAAAGAAATGAACGGCTGTCTGATAGGTACGGAAACATAGTTTCACAGTGGCGTGACACTCACCGAGGAACTGGCCTAGACCAGTCCGCCGGCAGCCTGCCAACCGATGTTACCGTGTTGCAGTCCGAGCTTTGCTAGCTACCCATTGCGAACTGGGTTAGCTTTCTCCAAGTCCTCCCATCTCTTTCACAACAACCTCTTGTCGCACACTGGACCGGCGTCTCCAAGGAGATGCATCTGACCTGGTGAAAGGAGATAAAAGGGTGACAACCTATCTTTGAGAGCAAACAGAGGCTCACTTTGTCTCAAATTTTGGGTTAAGAAGAGTTCGTGACTCTACGGGTTAGTGAGAGAGCGCCACAGTCTTATTTGACAACTCCAGTAATGGGCAGAATACTCTATTACTGCCCTACTTTTGGGACAAATGTTTCACACAAACACACGACGTGTGCGGTCTACTTTGATTTGAAACCCGGGTGTGTATGTGTGCGCGCGCGTGTGTGTGCCACCTTGATTTACATGAATTTGTATCCTGGTCGGATTCCTTAAACTGTTGTTATTTCTGCTTCAGGGTCTGGAACACTCTTTAAAAATGGAGACCCCATACACCGGTAAGTACACAAGTCCTCTGACCTACAACCCCCCATTCAAATAATAGTTAGAGTTGGGTGCCACTCACTAGAGATTGGGACTACAAAGAGGTATCATCGATTACGTAGTATAAATACTTCGTTTTACGCAGTCAAACTATTTATGCTCTTCGCAAGAGAAGATGGCAGCGCCCCCTCAAGGGCGTGCTGAGAAAGGAGCTAGTTCAAATAAACTTCACTCCTGGCCGTCCAAAGTGTGGGAATCTTTAAACAGAGGCCTAACAAGGTGCTGCCCTGCAGGCTTTGTACAATGGAAATGACATCTGTGAAGAAAATATCCTGGATCTATCCGACCGAAAGCCTGAGTTTTACTTATATCTCAGATCAAGCTGGGTTTGTTTGTACAGCGTCTGTGCCTGGAGGTCGTCGTTGCATCCTCGTTTGTTGGGTTTTATAAAAGAACTCAACAAAGGCTCCCTAGCATGGATGCTCATGGCTAACGGAGCATCAGGATGTGTGCTAATTTGACATAACTTGCACATAAGACGTATGAAATACATCAAGTATTTTCTTACTTGACTTACATGGTTTTCCAGCTTAATTGCAAGTTGTGAGCAGTTTGTTTCTGCATATATAGACCGGGAACAGCCTTTAATAGATAAAAAAAGTTAATACAAGGGAATTTCAATACTAAACATAAGAAGTAAATGAGATTTAATGGCATAGTGGAAACCTTTTTTTTCTTTTTTTTATAACAGGCTGTTTAAGAATCAGGCACATGCTGTCGTCCCGACAAAAATCACATATAGATGAAATTCACCCGTGTCATACATGCAATCCCCCTGATTTAACTCCTCATTAAATGGGATGTTATGTCCGAAAAATAGTGCTTCTCGAAAAAGAAAAGTCCTTATACTGACTGAAACATGAACTATTACAGTTAAATAGGATGTATAAGATAGATCTCTTCGAATAGATTCATATTCAAATAATCGGAAAAACGGTTTTGAAATTATTACCCGGAGATATGTTTGGAGATATAGTTCCCCCAGTCTCAGAAATGTACAACTGACCTTTCCCGAAATCAATCCAGTTCTTCCTCACACCAATATCTAAGTCTGTAAACAATTTTAAAACGATCAATAGTTTTTGAGTTTTCACGTTACCACGAACAATTCCATAATAATAAAATGATATCATAAACATCAAAATCATGATAGCGTTTTCAGGAATGCATTCACTGACATTCACTGGTTGTTGGCAGGCTATTGTTAGCTGTGGTGCAGAAGGAATTTAACCTCCATGGTTTCAACAGTGACATGATCTTCAGCTATTGGGTGCATTTGGTGTTTTCTGAGATGTGCATCAGTATAGTCAGGAGATTCTTCTGAGGTTGCACTGAAGAATTGCTTGGCTTGTGCAGGTACAGCTCTCTGGAGGGCATCGATGTGGAGCGCCTGCTGTCTCTCATCAACAAGTCGTTTGATAAGACTCTGAGGCGGGACTACATCAACTCTCTGCAAGGACGACTGCATTCCATCTACCTCACTGAAGGGTGAGTGCGTCTACTGCAGGACCAACGTGACCACATAAACGAGAATTATGGGTGTGAGTAATCCCAGATGGCTCTCCTGAGGATTCTGTATTTCTGTCTCCCAGCTACAGCGCGGTAGCCATAATAACCATGGAGCCGGTGAATGGGGGCACGCCGTACCTGGATAAGTTTGTGGTGAGCAGCAGTAAGCAGGGCCAAGGCACCAGCCAAATCCTATGGGAATGTATCAGACAGGACCTGGGCAAACTGTTCTGGAGGTCCAGAGCCACCAACAGGATTAATCCCTGGTGAGACACACTTGCATCAGGACCTTCGTGTCACCATCATTTTTGTTGAATAATATGTTTACAAGACAGATCTCCTTCTGTAGATTCATCTTAACCAATTTACACATAACCACACGTATGGTTGGTAGGAAAAGGTCACAAAACCGTTTCTTGCAACAACAAAAAAGGCACTGAGAGAGTGCAGACATCCGCCAAGGCACAACGCCACCTGTGGTAGACATCGTTATGATCAGAATCACTGAGATTACTTTATTTAGGACAATTTCATACAGATTCCCCGATTATTGTCCCGAGTTATTACCAGTGTCTAAATATACCGACTACTACCAATAAAACTCTCTTTTTTTGACGTCACAGCTTCAGACGACGTATATTATTTTATTTTGAATGTGATCCCAGCTGTCATCGTTCAGCAAAGCTGGAAATATGATGTTTGGAAGAACTTAACAAAAAAGTTTCTTCCCTTGTCGCCACAATGTGATGTCACAGATCCAGACCAGCGATATATCCCCGACTTCTCTAGGATATATTAATGTTCTCACCAGATCAATTTCCTCACTCTAGCTGCTTCCTGAGTTCACTCAAAACCAACAAAGCCAACAATGTCTGTTCATCATTTGTTTAAACAAACACATTAGCTGCTTTGTGTCTGCTGTGGGAGTCACCAATCAGGTGTTTCATACTGCTTTACTGCAGAGTCGTACATACGCCTGGCTCCAGAAGTGGCTCCTACATGTACACAGAACATATTTGGGTTTAACCATCATCTGGTGCCGGTGAGCGAGCAAATCAATGGACTAAAAGTAACTACTCTTCGCGCTTCACTTCGATTGGCTAAGCTGTTTAAGAATGACGAGAGCAGCAATGTGATTGGCTTAAAGTGTGTTTATCGTCCCGCCTTCTGATCTACTCAGTCGATCCTCCTTCACATTTAACCTCCAAACGGTCAAAAGATCCGACGCCCCGCACTCGTTTTGCAATTTGGAATCACAAAATGAAATAACACGGTATAAAAATGTCCTTCCACTACTTCTGTGCAGGTACTTTAAACATTGCGACGGCAGCTTCCTAAACGGCGTTTGGACCGTCTTCTGGTCCGGCCTGACTGACATCAGAGACTCCTACGAGCTCGTGGAGTACGCCAAGAAGCTCCCTGACTCTTTCCACGGCTCCGAGCAGCCCCCCGCCCCCGCAGCAGGATCCTGAGCCCGACGTCGATTACGTCAAACCGTTAATGTCATCAGATGAAGTCGCTGCCTGGTGGACAAATCTGATATTACAACACTCCTCTATGGAAGAGGGCGGCCTTTTCAAAAATAATAACAGCACCTTGTGCCTTCTCAAACACAGTCCAGTACTCTCATTATCTCTGAGCGCTTTTATTTCTGAGGCCAATGCATCAAAGTGCCCAAAAGCTTAGTCATTGAAAGGGCATGTGACCGACTTTGTACAAGCCTAGTCGTAAAACCGCTTTTATTGCGAGCACAACATCCTCAGATATTTAAAACAAAGGAATTTCTAACATTTTTAACGCAGCATCAGCCTCTTTGCCTTTTTGAATACATGACGATTGTGAATTCCTCATACATTTCTCTAGCCGCAGAAACGCAGTCATTGTTCGTTCATTCATTCCTTGAATATTCATGAAAATGCTCCAAAAGAACATTTTAAATAAGGGCCCCAAATGTTTCCTGTCGGGTTGACATTCAGGCCCTCGTTCATTCAGCAGTTCCAGGGATCGGTCATGATGGCGATGGTTGCTAGTTTGTTTCTGGCCTGCCGGTGAGCCTTTGTGCATAAGAGAACTAAGGGCCAGATATGACAATCTGAATTATTATTATTGTTGTTTTTTGGACTAAGAATTCTTACTTTAATCTCCTAATTTAACCTCAGAATAGAGCAACATGATGCATTTTGGGGAATTCGGAGTGGCTCTAAATCTTTCTATGCCTCCGTCACAGGGAGAGGGGGCATATCGAGTTACCTGTATCCCACACCTGTCGGTAAAGGGGGTGTGGTCCACATTTCACACATGCTTTATTCAGACTCCAAAGGTGTGCAGGTCCTAATTATTTTCTTTCACTCACCTCATTGATTCATTTCTATGCGTATTTCAGATTTGCTCACATTCACCTCTGATAAAGGTAATTATGGTCTGTACACACGTCAAGACTTTTCTTCTTACTGACCCAGGTAACCTAGCATCTCCGGTTCAACAATGAACTGGTGGACTTCTAAACACATACAATCAAATGTATGTAGAGGAGAGGAGGAGGAGGAGGAGGAGGAGGAGAGGAAGTAGTGAACAAGGTGTTTGATTTGTTTGGCTCAGTACAACTTCATTCATCTATTAAACCTGCCTGCATCAACCAGAACTGTCATGCTGTTCATTTTTACCAATGTGTGTCAATGGTGTACAAAGTATCAACAACCTCTACTTGAGTAAAAGTACTCATACCACACTGGGAAAATACTCCAAGTAAAAGCTCTGCATTCAAAACCCTGCTAAAGTGAAAGTTATCAATGAAATGTACTTAAGCATCAACGTCATAGTAGTCATTGGGTTTTATGGTCCACGTCAGTAATCTACCTTGTTTGTTCCAGTTCACATAGAGCCTAAGAGAGTTGTGTCCGCATCCTCAGTAGAAGGTCAGACATGTTTTCAGTGAGCTTCGTCGAGGTTAGCCCTCGTCTCCGATCCTGTTCTCGATGTTCATGGACAGAAACTCAAGGCGCAGCCGAGGTGAGGGTCCGACTTGAGGAGCTTTGAATTGCACCTCTGCTGTTTCCAGATGATGTGGTTCTGTTGGCTTTCTAAATCCCTGAGAGTGAGAACCACCTAATCTGCATATGTATGTATATATGCATGTGTGTATGTATGCGTGTATGCAGGTGTATGTATATATGCATGTGTGTATGTGTATGCATGTGTGTATGCGTGTATGTAGGTGTATGTATATATGTATGTGTGTATGCATGTGTGTATGCGTGTATGTAGGTGTATGTATATATGTATGTGTGTATGCATGTGTGTATGCGTGTATGTAGGTGTATGTATATATGTATGCGTGTATGTATATATGCATGTGTGTATGCGTGTATGTAGGTACATGCGTGCGTGTATGTAGGTGTATGTATATATGTATGTGTGTATGCATGTGTGTATGCGTGTATGTAGGTGTATGTATATATGTATGCGTGTATGTATATATGCATGTGTGTATGCGTGTATGTAGGTACATGCGTGCGTGTATGTAGGTACATGCGTGCGTGTATGTAGGTACATGCGTGCGTGTATGTAGGTACATGCGTGCGTGTATGTAGGTACATGCGTGCGTGTTTGTAGGTACATGCGTGCGTGTATGTAGGTACATGCGTGTTTGTAGGTACATGCGTGTTTGTAGGTACATGCGTGTTTGTAGGTACATGCGTGTTTGTAGGTACATGTGTGCGTGTGTGTAGGTACGTGCGTGCGTGTGTGTAGGTACGTGCGTGCGTGTATGTAGGTACATGCGTGTGTGTATGTAGGTACATGCGTGCGTGTATGTAGGTACATGCGTGCGTGTATGTAGGTACATGCGTGCGTGTATGTAGGTACATGCGTGTATGTAGGTACATGTGTGCGTGTATGTAGGTACATGCGTGCGTGTATGTAGGTACATGCGTTTGTGTGTATGTAGGTACATGCGTGCGTGTATGTAGGTACATGCGTGCGTGTATGTAGGTACATGCGTGCGTGTATGTAGGTACATGCGTGTGTGTGTATGTAGGTACATGCGTGCGTGTATGTAGGTACATGCGTGCGTGTGTATGTAGGTACATGCGTGTGTGTGTATGTAGGTACATGCGTGCGTGTATGTAGGTACATGCGTGTGTGTGTATGTAGGTACATGCGTGTGTGTGTATGTAGGTACATGCGTGTGTGTGTATGTAGGTACATGCGTGTGTGTGTATGTAGGTACATGCGTGTGTGTGTATGTAGGTACATGCGTGCGTGTATGTAGGTACATGCGTGTATGTAGGTACATGCGTGTATGTAGGTACATGCGTGCGTGTATGTAGGTACATGCGTGCGTGTATGTAGGTACATGCGTGCGTGTGTGTAGGTACATGCGTGCGTGTGTGTAGGTACATGCGTGCGTGTGTGTAGGTACATGCGTGCGTGTGTGTAGGTACATGCGTGCGTGTGTGTAGGTACGTGCGTGTGTGTAGGTACATGCGTGCGTGTGTGTAGGTGCGTGTGTGTAGGTGCGTGTGTGTAGGTGCGTGCGTGCGTGTGTGTAGGTGCGTGCGTGCGTGTATGTAGGTGCGTGCGTGCGTGTATGTAGGTGCGTGCGTGTATGTAGGTGTATGTAGGTGCGTGCGTGTATGTAGGTGCGTGCGTGTATGTAGGTACACGCGTGCATGTATGTAGGTACATGCGTGCGTGTATGTAGGTACATGCGTGTGCGTGTATGTAGGTACATGCGTGTGTGTGTATGTAGGTACATGCGTGTGTCTGTATGTAGGTACATGCGTGTGTCTGTATGTAGGTACATGCGTGTGCGTGTATGTAGGTACACGCGTGCTTATATGTAGGTACATGCGTGTGCTTGTATGTAGGTACATGCGTGTGCGTGTATGTAGGTATATGCGTGTATGTAGGTACATGCGTGTGCGTGTATGTAGGTACATGCGTGTATGTAGGTACATGCGTGTGCGTGTATGTAGGTACATGCGTGTGCGTGTATGTAGGTACATGCGTGTGCTTGTATGTAGGTACATGCGTGTGCTTGTATGTAGGTACATGCGTGTGCGTGTATGTAGGTACATGCGTGTGCTTGTATGTAGGTACATGCGTGTGCGTGTATGTAGGTACATGCGTGTGTGTGTATGTAGGTACATGCACAAGCCTCTTTGGGAGGAACATACCGAAGCTGCCACTGAAATCCATCTGCCTGCGTTTCAAAACGGAAAAAGGCAGACTGGTCCTTGAGCAGAGGGAGTTCACTGACCCAGCGGTGAATGCCACTGATGCTGTAATCCATACCTGGAGGAAATGGAGAGAAGTCAACCAGGCGATAAGCAGGCTGGAACACCAAGAGGTTGTCGTAACACAAAAGGGGCATGCAGGACTTGGCTGGGGAGATGGATCTAACTTTAGGTCTAAGGCCACTAGGAAGGAGAGGAAACACATTGTGGCAGAGGTGACGAGAGCAGAATAGGAGTTCTTTAAGATCAAAGACGACTGACACATTTAAAAAAGGACTTAAAACTTTCCTTTTTAGCAGAACCTATAACTTTAATTAACATTGCCGCTTTTTGGTCAGGTTTTTATATAGTTATTATTTTAATTTTATTGATGCTTTTATCTGCTTTTACTTTGTAGCACTTTGAGATTTGATCCAAATGTGAATTGCGTTATAAATGAAATGTATTATTATTAATTGGAATGAAGATGTGAAACCGTCAAACTTCTGCAATAATGTGTTGAGAAATATTCTATAAATACTAACTTTCGGTTGTGAACCTCTCTCTAGCTTCACGATCACTCTTTCCAGGATGCCACTTTATAACCCATCATGCCCCTATTGCCCGTTACCCATGATGCTGTTCACCTGTGGAATGGTCCAATAAAGAGTTTCTGAACATTCCCCAACCCTCTTATTGTGGTCCCTGTTCCAGCCTGATTGGAATATGTTTTTTGTTTTCAGTTGAACAAATGCATTTTAACCAAAATGTATCGTAATCACACCAGTAACCCTGAAGGTCCTGAATTCCATTAAAGCTCGTTTTATTTTTTTGACTAGAACTCGTTTGACATGTTGGTGACGCTGTTTCTGTGTGTGAGGTATATCGTGATGAATTTCTGTTTGAGGAACTTCAGGCAGCCCTCCCGAAGGAACGGAAAGGCCTGTGTGAAACTTGCAGGTTCCTCTTATTTCTCTCTTTAATTTCAACCTGACTCATCAGTTCCTTTAAAGCTCTGAATCTGGGGAAAGAGCCTCAAAGGGCAACTGGCTCTGGGATCCACAGGTATTGCTTTTTTTCACTTCTTGCTTTTTACCTGTAGGTAGCCTTCTGCGATGAAATAGATATACAAATCTAGATACATCCAAGGGTTAAGAAAAACTAAAAAATACTAAGGTTCAACATTCCAATAATGTCAAATATCCTGAGGCAGGATTTGATTGCTGCCTCTCCTCTCTCTCACTGAACATGTTCCATATTGATTTTGACTGCAGGGTAGTGCTGAGAAGCGCTATCTAGGTCAGCGTCTAATGGCCGTTTCATTTCCTCCTCTCTTGCTGGAATCTGGCGTCTCTAGTTTTTCCACTTTGGCTTTATTTAACTTAAAAACGTTAAAAGTTCCCTCTTATAGCCAGAGCTCAGTTTGTCCATTCTTGACTACCGTGCAAACATGGCGGTCCCTACCATTACCAACTACAGGACTCATTCTAAGCTCATGTTAAAAAGTGACTCTTATTTCTAGCTGATTATACACCAATAAACACACAGTTATGAATATTAAATTCCATTTCACCAAGACATACTCTTAAATTTTAGAAACTGCACTTCTAATATGATTTTTTCCCACCATTTCAGTTTATTGTGCCTTTGATGTCTGTGTGACAAAACTTCTCCATACTATACTTTTATTGACACTAATGAATGCACTTTTTCCTTCTTTTTTTTTTTTTACAGAATTCAGCCAAGGTCTTTGGGTATATCAGCGACAGGAAACCATGGCGACGTCTGTAGAGCTGCTGGCAACAATGGAAGATTTGGCAGATGCGGAGTTTAAGAAGTTCAAATGGTTCCTGCAGCAGGCTGAAGCTTTGGAAGGTTTCCCAGCGATCCCAAAGAGCCAGTTAGAGGCTGCGGACAGGATGGACACTGTGAACGAAGTCATAGAGACCTACGGCAAGAAGGCAGTGGAGGTGACCATTAAAGTGTTGAAGATAATCAATAAGAATGACCTGGTGCAGCGTTTATCCAACATCAACCCCACTTCCAAAGGTAAGAGTATCTGTAGATAAATGGAAGGTCCTTTTTTTCCATGGTGAAGATGAGCGCCAAAATGTTCTCACTTAGACTAAATCAACATCTAATACCGTTGACCAACAGACAGGACCACCGGAATCTCTCCAAATTTTAGTTCTCAAAAAAATGTCTCCCACTAAATCTTTTGTGCATTGGACGTCAGACCAATGAAGAGACCTTTTTTGGTTTATCCCAAAGCAAATCGAGGCCCATGCCGTCTTCTCCGACAGCAAGGCTGTATCCCTGAAAAGTCCCCATTCCCCTGCGTTGTACAAGCAATTCCCCGGATTGAACTAACCTAAATTAAATTTGAAGTTATGTCCACGTTATGTCCAAATTGGCCCAACGGTTGGTGAACTACGTCCAAAAAAGTGTTTTTCTTTTAAAAATACCTCCCCCTAGGGAGCATATTATGAACAGTTAGAGAAAATATCATGAATAGAAGATAGAGCTCGAGTTGATTCATATTCCCCAATTTCGGACCAAATCGGATCGATGAATGGTTTTAGAAATGATAACCTGAAAACTTTTGGAGATATAACTCCCCCTGGTGGTGGAAATATACAGCTGACCTTTCCCCAAAATCAATACAGTTCTTACTCACACTAAGGTCTATGTAGATAAAAAGGATTCATGAAACAGTTTTTGAATATGAGTAAAATATCAACGGCTTGATAGATCTTCTCAGGTTGATTGATATGCATCCATTTTGGAATGAATCGGACAAACTGGTGAGAGCCTGAAAACTTTTGTAATATGCAACAGACTTTTCCCGACATCAATCCAGTTCTTCCTCGCTCCAAGGTTTTTGTGGGTACAAAAATTGTAAATGATCCATGAAATGGGTTTTTGAGATATTACATAAGCATTAAGGATCATATAATATCCGTGACATTTCGGGGATGTGATAATGTTTTCTATCAACATCAGCGTTTGAAGGTAAAAGATGAATGCACTCGAAGTGATCAGAAATGTATGCATGTGCAAATGGAAGCCATTCAAGTATAAAGATTGAGAGATTTGGATGGACTGTAATAATCCTCTGTATCACATGGGGGAGATAGAATGTTTGTGCGTTACTCTACTTTAAATAACATCTTCAAGTCTAAGTCCTCTCTTGCTTGTTCTTCCAGAGACTCTCAACGATTGCCAACGTAAACTCAAATCCAACATTAAGCACAAATTGAAACGATCGTCTACCCAAGAACCGAAACCTGAAAAGCAGATGTTGATGAATGAGATCTACACCCACATCTCAGTCATGGACAAAATGCTGGAGCGCACCATCGATATAGGACAACTCTTTGAATCCATTCCTGGTCAGGATGGATCGATCAGAACATTAATGACTAAAGGGGTTTCTGGCATCGGGAAAACGGTCCTAACGCAGAAGTTCGGCCTGGATTGGGCTGAAGACAAAGTCAACTACAACGTTCAGTTCGTATTCACCTTGACTTTCAGAGAGTTGAATTTGCTTAAGGATAAAAAGTACAGCTGGGTGGAACTTCTTCATCATATCTTCACCGATCTGAGAGAAGCAGGAATTAGCGCATTTGATAAACTGAAGATTGTGTTTATCCTGGACGGTCTGGATGAGAGTCACTTTCCGTTGGACTTCCAGAGCAATGAGATTCTCGCTGATGTTACCGACTCGGCTTCGGTGGATGTGCTGCTCACAAACCTCATCATAGGGAAACTATTCCCTTCTGCTTACGTCTGGATCACCACGACACCTGAGGCGACGGGTCGAATCCCTTTAGGGTACATAGACATGGTGACAGAGGCGAGAGGTTTCACTGATCCGAAGAAGGAGGAGTACTTCAGGAAGAGATTCAGGAATAAGGAGCTGGCCAAGAGAGTCATTTCCCACATCAAGGGATCACAAAGCCTTCATGTTATGTGTCACATCCCCGTCTTCTGTTGGATCACTGCTGGAGTTCTGGAGGAACGGTTGAAATCCAGTGAGACAGTACTGCTGCCAAAAACCATGACTGAGATGTACCTCCATTTCCTGTTACGTCAGTCCGAACTCGCAAATGTCATATATCATGGAAGAGCTGAGACTTATCCGGTTTGGAACACCGAGACCCGTGATATGATACTGTCTCTGGGGAAATTAGCTTTTGAGAAGCTGCAGAAACGCGAGCCGATCTTCCATGAAGCAGATCTGAAAGAGTGTGGCATCGATTTAAGAGCCATCCCAGCGTACTCAGGGATCTTTAAACCGGACAGTTGCCTGAACAAGAACAAGCTTTTCTGCTTTGTCCACTTGAGCTTCCAGGAGTTTCTGGCTGCCGTTTATGTCTATGTGTCGTTCATCAACTCTGGAGTCAACGTCTTGTCAGAAACAGAATCAGCCTCTCCACACGCTCTGCCTACTACAGAGCAAGCGCTGGTCAAACAGCTCTTCCAGGATGCCATCAACAAGGCATTAGGAAGTCCACATGGACACCTGAGCTTGTTCCTCCGATTCCTTGTTGGCCTCTTGGTGCAGAACAATCAAGAACTACTTCAAGACCTGTTGAAACAATCAGGAAGTAGCTTACAGAGCAATCAGGACACCGCCCAGTACATCCGAAAGAAGGTACGGGAGGATCCCGATCCAGAGCGATGCATGACCCTCTTTCACTGTCTGAATGAGCTGAAAGATCTTTCACTCGAGGAAGAGATCCAACAGTATCTCAGCCATCTGAATCTGTCAGCAGATAAACTTTCTCCCACTCAGTGGTCAGCTCTGGTCCACATTTTACTGTCCTCAGAGAAAAGGGTGGATGTGTTCGACCTGAAGAAACTCTTTGCTTCTGAAGAAGGTCTTCTGAGGTTGCTGCCGGTGGTTCAAGCTTCCAGCGTCTCTCTGTGGGTGTTGGCCTTCATGTGAATGTTACGCTGTGGTGAGTACTTTCAGAGTCTAGCTCACTCTTTCCCTGAATGTGTCATCTGCAGGCTGAGGGGATGTGGGATATCCTGGAAAAGCATGAAAGCTCTGGCCTCAGCTCTGAGCTCCGTCTCTTCTAATGTGAGGGAGCTGGACCTGAGCCACAACAATATGGATGTTGGTTTCGAGGACTTCGCACAAGTCTTGAAGACTCCGCAGAGCAGAATCGAGACTCTCAGGTTTGTTTGTCTTACTTTGGGATGTTGCCAACCTTTGGCCTTCCTGAAAGAATGGAAATCTCACCTACAGGTAGATCTCAACAAATCAAGATATTGTAGAAAATGTCATTCAAAAACGGTACATTTTCATATATTCTATTTCCATTACACGTAAAGCGAAATATTCCAATAAATACGCTTGTTTTTAATTTTGCTTGTACCTCATGAAAGCCAGAAATGGAGCCTCAAACTAGGCCTGTGTGTATATATATGTTTGGAGTTATATGTGTCAAAATGTGGTTGTTAAAAGCAGCTTCTTTACAATCAGCACCTAAGAGATTATTTGCCTACGAACTTATTACCTATTATAATTCCAAATAAGAGTGGTCGTTGTTTTTCAGGAAGTGAAATTGGCTCACCAGAATCACGATTTCCATCTTAGCTGCGAATGTGTTCATTATATTTACGAGGCTGGGATCATCTAGAATATTTCCATTACCACCAGGGGTCGCTGTTTTGGGACCGGTGCTTCATTTTTCACAGCCAAAGATCCAGCCAGTCTAGATTCCCTTAAATCTGGACAATGAATGTGATGAGTGAAAAGTTAGCACGACCTACAGAGAGACAATGGCAATATTCCTGCGATGGAATTACGATATGATGTGAATATCCTGGAATTTTCCTTTAGGCAAAAAAACGACATTAAGTGAAATTAAGCATTTCTAAATAATTTGAATGTTGAATCATTCTTCCTCAGGTTAAGTGGCTGTAGCCTGACGAACAGGAGTTATGGTTTACTGTCTTCAGTTCTAAGTCTCCGTTCCTCCAGCCTCAAAGACATGGACCTCAGTGACAACCAGCTGTCTGACTCTGGAGTGGAGCTCCTCTCTCTGGGACTGGCGAGTCAACATTGTAGAGTGGAAACCCTCAGGTCAGACGTTCTGGTCTTAAGGAGCGACTCTAACTACCACTTGTCAAGACACAGAAACCCACCAACAAAGAAAATCTGTGGGAAGATTATGTATTCACATATTTACAAATTTGATATTTTACACACTCTATACATGTTCCCAAAAAATGCCAAAGCATTTGGTCAAAGAGACAATCAGACTTACAAAATGATTTCTTCATGAAATTTTTCATTTCGGGGAAAATAGTCCATTTTAACTGAATTAGCTCAACCTTTTGGTAAAGCATGTTTTTAGAAAACTATTTGACCCTTAATAATTTTTTTGTTTTGTCGCATCAAGTTACATTATTCTGTTTAGTAAGTCCTCAAAGGCTTTAATATCCCCCCCCCAAAAAAGAAGACAATCCTAATAATCAAACAGGACTTTCTCGGTAGCCTCATTCTCGATAGGCTCTTTGACCTGTGGTGTCCCGCCGGGCTCCAACCTTGGCCCCTTACTCTTTAGCACATACATGCTGCCACATGGGTCATATTATAAACAGGTCACATTTTCCAAAAGAAATAGTGACTCAAATTGTTTCAACCAAACAGTGGAGCCGGACATTAACATTCTTTTCTGTCACGTATTGTCTGCAGATTGTGTAACTGTTCGCTAACGTGGAAAGGCTGTGATGCTGTGGCCTTCTTCATTAGCTCCCAGACCTCACGTCTGACAAAGCTGGACCTGAGTATGAACCACCTGCAGGATTCCGGAGCTCTGGTGTTCAGCACTGGCCTGGAGAGTCCACACTGTAAACTGGAAAGCCTGAGGTCATCTGCTCTGTGTTTGCCTTTAACCCTTGTGTGGCTTCTTAATATACTATAGCCTCATTTTTGGTAACCTTCCAAAAGTATTGGCCCACTTTTAAAGAGATGACATGCAAAATATGTCTTTACTGACTGTATCCATGATATTTAATTCCAATTATTTACAAAAATCTAACCTCTAAAATATTTGAAAAACATCACATTCTCAACGTCGAATGAATCTTTTTTTCTCTGAAACATGTGTGCCGCAACTATTGGGTCTCCGTCTGTAGTTGCGATGATGGTCGGCGAACACATGGAGGAGACCTGAGACCATTCCTCCATAGAGAAACTCTCGACCTTCTTCAGGTTCGGCCATCCAGGCTTGTGAACTCTCCTCTGCAGCATATCCCACGGATGATCTGTGGGGTTTAGGTCAAGGCAGAACCTATCACTTATTTTGTGACCTCTGAACCATTTTTGGGTCGATTCAGAGGTGAGCTTCAGATCCTAGTCCTGCTGGAAGGTCCAACCAGAGCCCACTTTAAGGTTCCTGACAGAGGCTCTTCGGTTTCCATCCAGTATCCGCTGCTATTTGATGGAGTCCATTTCTGAGTTCTGAGTTCTTTTAACAGCATCACAGATCAACCACTAGACTTCACAGTGGGCATAAGTGGCTTTTCTACAGCTTCCTTTCTTGCTACGCCAAACCCATCTTTGACGTTTTTTGACAAAAATCTCTACTTTGGTCTCATCTGACCTCTGACCTTGTTCCACTGAAAGTCCCAGTGATGTTTGTCAAACTGTAGGGCCTTTAACTTGTGGGTGGAGGACAGCGTAGGATTTTTCCTTACTACCCTCCCAAACAGCTTGTGTTAGTGTCGGCGCCATCACATGGCGGTTAGGGAGACTTTCTGAGCCCAAGATTCAACTGACCTCTGACCTCTCCAGCTGTGATCCTTGGAGAGTGTTTGGCCAGTCGAACCATCCTGCTCACAGTGTGTGGGGTCCGTTTGCAAACAAGTCTTATTCCAGGCTGGTTTCCAACACCTCCAGTCTCTTTGAACTTCTCGATTATTGCTCTAACAGTTGAAACTGAAATTTTGAACAGCTGAGATATTTTCTTATCTCCATTGCCAGATTGGTGCAGGTCTAAAACTTTTTCTTCAAACATCATTGCTGTGTTCTCTGGTCTTTAGCATCGTGAAAGAAAGTCAAAGAGAATCAGGCCTGTGTCACCAGATATTTATACCTCAGTGAAACAGGAAGTTGTCGTCCACTACTTCAGAGCGCCTACTCAACGAAGTGAAGGAAAAATATAAAATAGGACTGGAAATGTGCTTCAGTTACTTTTTCATCACAGGATTTCCCCTGGGTGTCTATACTTGTGGCTTACATGTTTTAGAGAAAAATATTTGTTTCACGATAGGAAAAGTTTCGATTGAATAAAAAGTTGACAAAAAATATTTCTTTCAAGAAGACTTCATCTGTGTTCATAATTCATTATTTATTTATTTTTAGCCTAAGAGGTTGTGACCTTTCAGGAAAAAGTTGCGAAGGTCTGGCCTCAGTTTTCACCCACCAGACCTCCCGATTGAAAGAGCTGGACTTGAGTAACAACCGTCTGGAGGATTCAGGAGTGATGCTCCTTACTGCCGGACTGGAGAGTCCTCACTGTATGCTGGAAACTCTCAGGTCAGAAGCATGACGCCATCTAGAGGGACAGATTTTTTGATATAACATCACCAACAATCTCTTGTCATCGCCATTAATTCTTGTCCAGGTTGAGTCTCTGCGACGTGTCGGAGAGAAGCTGTGACAGTCTGGCCTCGGTTCTCCGATCTCAGACCTCTTGTTTGAAGGAACTGGACCTGAGTAGCAATGACCTGCAGGACTCCGGAGTGAAACTTCTTTCTGCTGGACTTGAGAGTCCCCGATGTAAACTGGAGAATCTCAGGTGAGATCTGAAGGCTCCCTCACATACAATGTTGTCAAATAGTTTGGAATCTGCTGTGATGTTGATGTTCTTCTTCTTTCCTTCAATAATTGATCCTGGGAAACCAGACAAATCTTCAATCGAATGATTCATTTGCTCGGGTAGATATTTCTGACAAAGTGAATAAAATATGAACTATTAGATCATTTACGGGTAAAAGATGTTAGAAACACGATAGATCTCCTCGAATCGATTCATATAGACTGAATTTAAACTAAATCGGACAAAGGTTTGAGAAATTATGGCCGAAAACATTTGAAATAAAGCTCCCCTGGTATGACAAATATAGGAATGATCACTCCCAAAATCACTCCAGTCCTTCCTCGCATTAAGGTCTATATTGAGATAAAATTTGAAAATGATCTATGATATAATTTCTGAGTTATTGCGTTAACACGAATTAGTGTTATTAGTCCGTACGTG
This sequence comes from Lophius americanus, assembly GCA_037951165.1. NCBI lineage: Eukaryota > Metazoa > Chordata > Actinopteri > Lophiiformes > Lophiidae > Lophius > Lophius americanus. The sequence goes on along the minus strand of JBBDHG010000264.1, from coordinate 20,760 downwards.
TATATTAGCTTCAGAAACATCTTCATGTTTTTAGGTAGCCTGTGTTAGCGAGCTTAACAAATACGGCGCTTGACTGACGTGCTGGGGACTGTTCACAATGCCCTTTGACCTTGTATCAGAAGTGACGTAGGCAGCAGCGAAATGGGAACACAAACAGTCAGCTGGAAACGTTTGGAGGCGCAGGATGGACACGGGCGTGAATGGCGTTGTGTCCATGGTCGCGCAAAGTGCATTTTAAAACCTAAGCTAATGTAAAATCTAAACAGGGTTACTGTCAAAGCAACACCAGTAGGTTGGTCCTGCTCACCTGAAGAGCCCAGAACCCGGGTTCTACATAGTTTTTGCCTCTTTTTTGTTTTAACAGCATAATGCTGGTTTGAATCAAACCTCAGATTTAGAAGGTTGTATTGTGTGCAGTGGTATTCCTGGAACCAAAATCCGTCTCTGGAACCAAAATCCCCATTGGCACATTTTGGGTCCATATTCTATCCAACTGGTCCAAATGGAGAGTCGTCCTGGTCCTGTCCCACCAAGAAGATGTAGATTTACTTGAACTTTATAGTATTTCTGTCAGATACGTTGCAGCATCAAAAGGGTTTCCGGACAAATTCAGCGATGGTTTTGTTTCAGGGTGTTACCGTGATATTATGACGCTAGAGCCTTTTCATCTAGAAAAGAATCAGGAGAGGAAAGAGATATTGTTATTTTTCGTGTATAATCACAGATTACTCGCACGTAGTGAAAGGTACAAAGTTACACACACCGAAAAGAACTTTCTTTTAGCTTTTACCTGTGCAGAAAACACCAAGTTTATGCAAATCCACTGGTGGGGGTCGAAGCTGTTTGATGTAATTAAAAAAGCTTCCCACCTGGATTACATTTTGGCTCAGTAATTCAGGTTAGTCTTAACTTAAACCAACCAATTAGCTTAACATCGCAGCATGGATTAAAGTCATGGAGATATTCACGTGTCTGTGAGCAGGCTTTCCGGCTGCTTTCTATCAGAGGGAGGCTGTTCTTCTCTGGCCTCAGCGCTCAGCCTCAACCCCTCCCACCTGAGAGAACTGGACCTGAGCTATAACCATACAGGAGACTCGGGTGCCAAAGTCCTCTCTGCCGGACTGGAGGATCCTCAATGGAGGCTGGAAACACTCAAGTATGGCTCATCTTCGGTTCTGAAATGAAATGTACATTTGCCATAGTTTCTTTGAGCTTTCTAAGAGCTATAGTCTCTTTGTCTGTTAATTAAAATACATCTGTAATCTGTAATATACGTGTAATATACGTGTAATATACACAATTGTTAAGAAAGTACAACAATAAGAAACATCTCAGTACAGTGTTTTTTCTCCGCATTACTCTTTTTTCTACTGTTGTGCTGTTTTTTTGTTTTTTTAAGATCTGGATTGTGTTTTTTTTTGTTTTGTCTTTTTGGGCCTTGGATGTTTTGTGCAACCATAGATTTCCTTTTCTGACTAAGTTTGCTTTTCTTCAGCTTGGACCATGGTGGGGTTCAGAGGTTAAAGCATGGCCTGTGGAAGTGTAAGTTTTGGATTTATTTGTTACAATAAATCAGCCATATTGGGTAAACACTCCTCCGAGCTCCAAAAATGTTAGCTGCAGCCAGATGTTTTATTGGTTTATTTGTGTCTTTCTCGCCGGAGCAGCTTTGCCCTAAAGCAACGCAAGCCTTCCTGGGGTCCACAATTAAAAAAACATACGTACATTGAAGACGTAGAACATAAACTGAACCTCAGTTCTTCCTCGTACCGTTCTATGGCTACATTCACACAGCCAGTCTTAACGCACAATCCGAGTTTTTCTTAGATCTGTTCTTTTTGGTTTAGCTGCTCTCATTACTCTGAAAGCGTGTCTTACATCGGGCTCCCGTATGAACGGTTAACGGATCTAAACTGACCCCAATGTGTCAGAAAACAATAACAAAGACGTCACGAGCAGCACGCTGTTGAAAACGGAAGCGGAAGATGGAAGCCGCTTAAAAAGGTATCAACGCTTTCGTCTGCAGTGAAAGTGTTCGGAACCCATGCCTGACCCAGATGCACCCATTGGGGCTGGCTACTGACCTGGTTGCATGAGCGGTTGTTCTGTGTATGAAAACGCAGACGTGGGGATGTAATTTCTAAATCCTAAGCTCCTCAATGTGAACGGCGCTTTAGTCGGGGATAGAGTAAGAAACACCTGAAAGTGCCCTTTCAGGTGTTTCTTCCACTGATGGGACCAGTGGGAGCGCTTGTGTCTCTTTCCTTCCTCATGCGCCCACAGTAATCAATGCGTCTCGATGTTTCCACCAGACGCCTGTGACCTCACGTTGGACCCAGACACAGCCCACAGGCAACTCGTCCTGTCTGATGACAACAGACGGGTGACGTACCTGAAGGAGGAACAGACATATCCGTACCATCCAGAGAGATTCGACTGCTTCATACAGCTTCTGTGTAGAAATGGTCTGACTGGACGCTGTTACTGGGAAATGGAGACCAGAGGGAGATTCTACGTAGCAGTGACCTACAAAGGAATCAGCAGAAGAGGAGCTGGTCAGGAGTGCAGATTTGGAGGGAGTGACCAATGCTGGTCTCTATACTTTGACCATGGTTTTTGTCTTTGGCACAATAATACAAGAATACAAACAAGTACCGGGTTCAATGGCGACATAAGCAAAATAGCAGCATATTTAGACTGGCATGCTGGTTTTCTGTCCTTTTACGCAGTTTCCACTGAAAAACTGACCCACATCCACACAGTCCACTCCACCTTCGACAAACCCCTCTATCCTGGGTTTGGCTTTGAGTTCAGCTGTTACCCTGGGTTAAAAAACTCTACTGTGGGTTCCTCTCTGTCTCTGTGTCGGATAGATGAGGAAAGAACATCTGTCAGACATCCCGAGCCGGATTATCAGACTATAGAAATGTTCTCCTTTCGTTGTTAGATATAGAATGGCCTTTTCAAGATATCAGCGGTAGAAGTTCTGCTGCAGGAAAGACAAACTATCAAACTAGACCTGCGCTGTCGTCCTGACAGCAAGAGCAAATCCCGAGGAAAAATCAGTCCCTCGTGTCGTACAACCGATCCCGCTGATTGAACGCCTCACATTAAATGTGAAGTTAATTCCACAGTATTTTTAGTAAGTATCGAGTAAAATTTTTGAATGCCTCAATTGAAATATGGTGTAAAGTTTGATACAAACAATATAGATCTCCTCGAGTTCATTCATCTGCGCCAAATGTTTTGGAAGATGTGTCCTAAAAAAAAGGCTCCCTCTTGTTAGTGAAACATGAAAATTGAAAGTAAAACACGATGTATACAAGATCGGATTGAGGCGATTCATATGCACCAATCATGAACTTAATTGGACCAATGCTAGAAAAATTATGGCCAACGACTTTTGGAGATAATGCTCCCCCTAGTGTCAGAGATTTATAACCAACCTTTCCCAAAATGCCTCCAGTTCTTCCTCGCACTACGGTCTTTATGGTTTTAAATTTGAAAATGATCCATCAAATAGTTTTTGAGTTATCGCGTTTCCAGCTGTACCAAGCAGTTATTCCTTTGAATAAGGTCCTTGATGGACATGTCTTTGATGGACATGTCTTTGATGGATATGTCTTTGATGGACATGTCTGTGATGGACATGTCTTTGATGGACATGTCTTTGATGGACATGTCTTGGATGGACATGTCTTGGATGGACATGTCTTTGATGGACATGTCTTTGATGGACATGTCTTTGATGGACATGTCTTTGATGGACATGTCTTTGATGGACATGTCTTTGATGGACATGTCTGTGATGGACATGTCTTTGATGGACATGTCTTGGATGGACATGTCTTTGATGGACATGTCTTTGATGGACATGTCTTTGATGGACATGTCTTTGATGGACATGTCTTGGATGGACATGTCTTTGATGGACATGTCTTTGATGGACATGTCTGTGATGGACATGTCTTTGATGGACATGTCTTTGATGGACATGTCTTTGATGGACATGTCTTTGATGGACATGTCTTTGATGGACATGTCTTTGATGGACATGTCTTTGATGGACATGTCTGTGATGGACATGTCTTGGATGGACATGTCTGTGATGGACATGTCTTGGATGGACATGTCTTGGATGGACATGTCTTTGATGGACATGTCTTTGATGGACATGTCTGAGGAGATCAGGTCGAACCTCATCCTGAAACACTTGGTTTAAAAAACACTGGTTTTGTCTGACCTCTCTTTTTATTGTATTGCTATATTCTTGGTTGATCTTTGCTTTAATTGGGGCTTGACCACTGAAAGTGGGAGGAGCTACCTTGATCGGGCTTTATCATGCTTGAACACTCGTGAAGTTTTGCCGGCATAATCAGTCGTCGTACAAATTTACATATTGTACGGGTCTTGGCAGATGGCATTACTAAATGGTTCCACGGAACCCCCTAAGATATTTAGCACCGTACTAGCGGCTCCCACCGTTTGTTTCACCTGGAAACATGAACATTGGTACACAGGTGCATCGGGATCCAGAAGAAAAACAGTTTGGCACCATGACCTGAACTCATCCAGGGGTCAGTCATTTTGAAATGTGCACGATATATGATATATATATATATATATATATCTATATCTAAATATCTATATATCTATCTCTATCTCTCTATCTCTCTATCTCTATAGATATGTGTTGTACTGTACAAAGTCATCCTAGAGATTGGACCCAAAATCAGAATCAAATGTGTTATTGTTGTTTCAACGGCTTGTATTTGTATTTGTTTTTTCTGTGTGAAGTACCTGTAGTTTATAAAGTTCATTATGATTAAAGTCATGTGACTGCCTGCTATTAAAATGACAAAATGTTGACTATGACTTTCCTCTATGAAACAAACGGTAAAATATATATTATATTATGAAATACACATGAAATCAAGTCTTGCAGTTAGAAGCAAGAACGCAATCACATTTATGAAAATTCATCTTTGACGTGCTTCTATTCTCTCCAGTGTACGTTTGCGACGCAATAATAAAAATGAATTATGCTTAAAAATTTGCTCATTCTTGGCAACTTGAACTTTTGTTATTTTGTTTTTCCCTTTGACATATGCAAAGTGTTTCATTCTCTTCGTATACGTAAAGTTATTGGACATGTTTCCTCATTCACAGACTGAGCAGTCGGTCATCCTGCGAATAAAAGATGCTGAGCTGGCAAATTACCTGCCATCATACGGGGACAGGACTGCACTTTCCAATTTTTCCACACACTCACCAAAGCCAAAACGAGGCTTGAACTGAGACAGGAAGTCCACCGTGGGGAGGAGAAGCCAGAAAAGACTAACAAAAGAGGTAGAGCAAAAGCATCCACAAGAAAAACTGAAATAGTATAGAATCCGGCTGGCAGAGAAGAGCTAGAGAAGTCAAGAGGTTGGCAAGGATCGACACAAGTAACACGTAGGCAAGTTTTGATGGGATACAGGAAGAGGGGTAGACCTTGATATTTTTTTCCAGGAAGGAGAATCTAGCAAAAAAAAACAGGTTTCTGATTTCAAATTTGATGTTTAGGACTCAGAGCAAAAATCCTCTTTTGATGTTTCAATCAAAAGTTGCGCAACACTGTCCACCCCCCCTTTTGGAGATTCTACATAGAAACTCAAGTGAAACTCAGTGCTGAGGGAGACTTCTAATGACGACCCCCATTATGATGTTTAGGAACCGATTTTATTCCAGATGGGGAAAGATAAACACCAGAAGCCACTACTAAAAAGACTTTTCAGTAGGATTTTAGAGAGATGAAGATTGGGACTCATTCTAGATGTGAAAATGATTTCTGAAGAGAGCATCAGAGAATCTTCCTGAACGCGAGAAACCCATGTAGAGACCAGCCGCTCTTCTGAGTGGCATGCTGACCAACCATCATTGGAGTCCGGGCCCCTCAGTGGACCCTACCAGCCATCTCCTGCTCCACAAAAGAAGCGATTTCCTCTGGTTCTACCTTCAGAACTGACCCAGTTTGTAAAACAGCCTTATGAGTCCTGATACTAATCCACTACCAATATTTCTGTTGGCACAATCTGCTTAAATTGATTCAATTCAATTCAATACTTTATTAAGGACACGGCCCATGGAGGGGTCCATAGCAAAATAAATCTGACTAATAATAATAATAATAAAAATAAATTAGACTGCTAGGGGATCTCCCATGATGCACTGAGCTTTTCTCTCTTCCTCTCTCACTGTCCCTCTTTATACATCCCACTCACTTTAATGCATGTTAAATGGTTTAATGCATGTTTATGGATTAAATGCATGTTACTAACTTGACTTCTTCCCTGGAGTCTTCGTGTTTTCTCCCCTGTAAGGTCACATGGTTGGTGACTGGTTCTGCTGCTGTGGACCTGCTCGATGTCCACCGATCACAAGATGCTCATGATGATGATTATTGTTGTTATCAATATTATTATTATTGTATAGTATTTCCCCATAAGCTATCACTATATGTTACATTAATATTAATGTTATTATAAACCTGGGATCCTGCTGCTGCCGCGGCCCGACCGTGGAGATGTTGGAGAAAGTGGATTATAGCTGATATCTTTGCTGCTTTCCCCCCGTCTGTATCTCTCCTGACCCGTGTCTCTCTCTTTCTCTCTCTCTCGCTCTCACTCTTTTTTTTCAAACCCGACCGGTCATGGCAGTAGGCCGTCCACCCTGAGTCTTGGATCTGCTCGAGATTTCTGCCCGTTAAAGGGCAGTTTTTTCTCACCATGTCGCCAAGTGCTGCTCAAGGAGTAATTTGTTGGGTCCTGTAGATAATTATATAAAGGGTCTGGTCTAGACCTGCTCTTTCTGGAAAGCACCTTGAGACAACTGTTGTTGTGAATTGGCGCTATATTAATAAAGATTGATTGATTGATTGAAATAAAAATTAACAAAAAAACATAAACAAAAACCAACCAAGTTCAATCTGTTCATTGTCTATATTGTATATCTTGTTCTTCCTATATAGTTTTTCTATCTGCTGTGATTTAAAGTTTTAAAACATTTTTTTTATATCTTCTCGTATTTATTTTGCTTAAACTTATCACTATTGTTTCTCACTTATGCTTATGCCACTGTGCTATTGTAACAAAACACAGCAACTTTCCCTGTTGTGGGATTAATAGAGGAATATCTTATCTTAACTTTTTGTATGGGTGTACAAAATGTTTTTTTAAATGGTGGCTTCATTCTCTTAAAATTTTTATTTAATTTCATTTATTCTTGGGAATATTACAAAATTAATGTCGTCACTAAATTTATTTTGTCAGGGTAGCCCAAATACCCCGTCATACCTTTTTGCACGTTCAATTGTTATAATTCATAAAGGCAAATTTACTAAGAAAATAACAACGAACAACGGGGGAAAAAAGTTAAGAGGATAGAGTGACGTCATTACCCTACCAAAGCCAATCAGAAGTATGGAATGGCGGATCGTCAGGGTTAGATTTACGCATTTACTTCCGGCGTAGGTGTGACGTATTTCCGGGGGTTTGTTACCCGAACAAAGTCATGGCCGACAAAGTCGCCGGAGGATCCGGTAAGCCTACGCTAACAACGGCTGAGAAAGTGCTTCTCCTTCGCCGGCAGGAGCTCGATTCCTTGCGGAAGAATGCGGCGAAGCTCCGCAACAGGAACCTGCTGACCGGTCTGGTTATCGGAGGGTTTGTGGTCGGCATGTGTATCCTTCAGACCCGGTCAGAGAAACCATCACGAATCTACGAATCTGTCCTTCAGTCAGTGAGAGAAAAATGAGTGAATAATTCTAAGTTATAATTAATATTTGTTGTGCTTCATCACCGTCATACCTGTGCAGGTAGACAAGCGTGGCTTTATAACTGAAGAATCTGAAATATTCGACATTATTCGGAAACAAAATAAAATAATCAAAGTTACAAACAGGCAAATAATAAACACTATGTTTAAACTAATAATTTTTTAATTCAACTTTGTTTCCAAAAAAATGGGAGCTTTGCTCAAACAGAGCAGATCGGTGAATAAATGAAACAAGGTAGTCAAAGCAGAAAATGAAAATAATAATAATAATAATATTAATAATACATTTAATTTATAATGCACTTTACATTTGGATCAAATCTCAAAGATAGTGAAAAATAATAATACTCATAGAAAACAAATAGAGGGTTTTTAATTAACCCTAACGATAAATGGGAGTTCTGCCTTACATTCATTAACAGTTGTAAGGTTTTCACAGTGGACAGCGTTTGGAGGTATTGCGCCATTTTTTTCCTTGGTGACAAAGTTTCGTGAATTTTTGGATGGATTGATGAATTTACATTTGTGTAAATAAGATTCTGCAAAACAGAATTGATCCAGAAGGAAATATAGCAATATAATGTGCGTGTACATTTCCAACCGGTTAAATCAGTGTCATCTTTGAATGACACACACAAAAAAAGACTTGACTGGGTGACAACCATGAGTTAATTTGTAATAATTTGTAATAATATGTGTGTGTCTATATATTAAGTTAACGCTTACTTGATAAAAGTAAAATCTGGAAAAACTAATCGCACAATAACTAAATGGCTGTTATTTAGCTGTCAGCTTTTGAAGTAAGCTTTGGGTTTGTTTTGGCACATGCCAACTAACCATAAAAACAACAAAAATATACTTATTACCAAAATACATCTTTAAATTAACTTTACAGATTTTATAACGGACTGTTAAACCAAACAGGTTACTATACCAACAGTATGACATTAAGTCCCCTCAAATTGCATCTATTTGGCACATCACTGCTGATGCATACATATAACATAAATATAAAATATATAATATGTATTATTTACTGTATTTTATACTTACAGTTATATATGTATACATATATATATATATATGTTTTTTTGAGGGCTCTTATTTTGAAGGGTTGCAGTGGAAGTAACAAGCCTGTTAAAATGAATTTACCCTCCGTCCTCCTCGCTGTGCATTTCTTAAACCAATTGTTCGACATTTTGAAGTTAAAATAAAACTTTGTAAGCGTCGTTTAATCCATTAAATGTTATATGTTAGCTTTTTTTTTAAGGACGTCAGGGCTTGTGGCTGGCTCCCTGCTGTCGCTAGCTTTAGCCGCTCTCCTGACGTTAGCTTCTTTACCTGCTTTGTTCCTTAGGTGATTCAATTTGAAGTGTGTGACTGAGTTTGTCGTGCCGAACAATAATGGTGACATTTTAATCTAATACCGTGACATCCCCACCACCAATGTTGTCAGTCCAACGTTCCAATCTCCCAATCCAAGTCAATTTCTTTTGATGCATTTTTTTGTTCTTGATTTGTTTCTTCATTGTATCTCATCTTACATGTGTATTTATTTATATACAATATCTGAACTGCTGCAACTATTAAATTTCCCCTTCTGGGGATTAATAGAGTTACTCGATTCTATTCAATTCTATCTTCCAGTTCAATAATAACCCAAACAATGGATTGGCAGACACATTTCGATAGCCGTTGTTATTTTCCTTTAACTTGTAGTCGTGCAGTCACCTACACCATCCTGTCAGTCAAACAGGAGAGAATTCTGGAGGACCTCGACGATGAAGCTAAGATCCATATCATGAGAGGGCCGCGGACCGGCGCCAACTCCTGACGCCATGAATGGTCCTGGTCACCTCCGCTCCTATAGACTGCAGGGTGACGTCATGTGAGGTCGTCTCTACTGAGGCGCTCCGATTTACTGTGTTCAAATTTCTATGTGTGTTTTGTTTGTGTGTTAATGTTTTCTTTCTGTTTGGAAATTGAAAAACTTCTATTACCGATACTGTCTTCCACATGAATTAAACTTATTCTGAACCAAACCCAGCCTCAACTTGTGAGAAAACTTTCATTTTCCATGTCCGGCATTACTATGAAGATATGTTTCCATCAGTGATTGACAAGGTTCAGAGGTCACGGCTGAGATCGGATCACTCTGAAAGCAAGAGAAAGCAAATCTATGATCCCGTTCATCATCAGAGGACTCTTTGAAAAGTCCAGAAAAGGAGCCTTTGGAAATTTGGTCAATGGTATTAAGTGGAAAATATCGGACCTGGTCTCGGACCTGGTCCTAATAGTTCTGGAACCCTCCTCGTGCTGAAGGAGGCGTGATGTCATAACGTGGTTCAAACACTTTGAGCGCATGTTTAACCTTTAGTTTTCCACTGGGGGTCATGACCTCATGTCTGCTGCACAGGAAACATCCCATAGAGTTGGAAACGGCTTCACCTGCTCTGACTGATCCAAAATGTGACGGTATTTGATCATTAGGGCTGCGACTAACGACTGTTTTGGTAGTTGATTAATCTATCGATTATTGAAATGATTAATCGACTTTTCAATTATGGAATTTTTTTTCCTCCTAGTTAAATAAAGCTCAAGTAAAATGAAACAATAAATGAATCGCACAATAACGAAATGAGTCATATTAAGCAAACATCTTTTTGAATTTAGCTTTAGGTTGGTTTAGGCACAAGCCAACTACCAATAAAGACAACAAAGATGAATACTTATTACCGAAATACGTCTTTTTATGTAATACGTTACTATGCTAACAGTACGGAATTTAGTCCTCTCATGCTGCGTCTAGTTGGAACATCCCTGCTGACACAAAATAAACATAAAATGTATGAATAAGTATGTTAAGAGATAATTGTGAAAACAGCCGTTTCTCTGGAATCACATAAAACATACATATGAATGAGAGAAATTAACGAGGACAGAAAAAAGGTTATTGGGATTTTTTCATAGTTATTTGGTACTTTATACCTCGTTAGCAAATTCACCGTGTTTCTAAACGGTACCGTTAGAAAACAGAGAGAAACGTGAAGTATGCGTTTTTAACACTGAGCTAGCTAGCTAACTAACTAGCTTAACGAGACGAGTCTAGAGAGCGAACGTGTCTCCGCTTCGAATGCCCCAACATAGCTGACATGCCCCAGCATCGCTGACATGCCCCAACATCACTGACATGCCCCAAAATCGCTGACATGCCCCAACATCGCTGACATGACCCAACATTGCTGACATGCCCTAACATCGCTCACATGCCCCAGCATCGCTGACATGCCCTAACATCGCTGACATGACCCAACATCGCTGACATGCCCCAACATCACTGACATGCCCCAAAATCGCTGACATGTCCCAACATCGCTGACATGACCCAACATTGCTGACATGCCCTAACATCGCTCACATGCCCCAGCATCGCTGACATGCCCCAGCATCGCTGACATGCCCTAACATCGCTGACATGACCCAACATCGCTGACATGCCCCAGCATCGCTGACATGCCCCAGCATCGCTGACATGCCCCAGCATCGCTGACATGCCCCAGCATCACTGACATGCCCCAGCATCGCTGACATGCCCCAGCATCGCTGACATGCCCCAACATCGCTGACATGACCCAACATCGCTGACATGACCCAACATCGCTGACATGACCCAACATCGCTGACATGACCCAACATCACTGACATGCCATATATATACAAATATATATTGTCTATAAATATATATATTTGTGATGTATATTTATAACAAATACATTTGAGATAATACTTCTGAGTGACAAAATTAATAAATGTTTTTAGTTATTACATTTTTTTTTAAATAAACATCAATCTGAAATCCAAAAAGATAAATGAATAGCATAATAATAAAGATTAGTGCCATTGGTTAGACATAAGTTACTTCAACCTCAAATTAATAAATTATGGCCACAAACTGCTATTTAATAATGTATATTTTAACCTATAATATATATAAATATAAAAATGGATATAACACAGCTGTTTTTGCTTTGTTAACTTTTAATGAATAATAACAATTATCTATTATTTATGACAAAACAGTGTTAATATCCTAACAATAATGCATTATGATGATATACCATCACTACCAACCAAATACATTATAATAAAATAATAATATCTATAACAATAATATTATTATTCTTTTAATTGTTTGAGTGTATTTCCCTGTCAACAATTCTCTGAACATGAATGTGTTCTACAACCTCCGGCTGTTTGAAATCAAACATACCAACTGATATTAAAATGAATTAAGAAACAATTATAGACAAATATAAGTTGATATTTGACCGTCTGTGACGACCAGATGGTCAGTTTGAAAGTACTCCTTTGCATTACTATATTTATTTATGTATAATAGATTTTTAAATCTCTATAGATAGATAGATAGATAGATAGATAGATAGATAGATAGATAGATAGATAGATAGATAGATAGATAACTGCACAAAAGTACGGCAGCAAAATCAGTGTTTTACCAAATGTTTGACTATAATTATGCATTAAATTAAAACAGGGGATCACTGCTGTCACAGTGAATGTTCTTGAGTCAGGAAAAGACGGGAGGGGTCGTACTAAAGTCTATCAGTCAGGATGGCCGAGCGGTCTAAGGCGCTGCGTTCAGGTCACAGTCTCCCTGGAGGCGTGGGTTCGAATCCCACTTCTGACAGACAGAAACGTTAATCTTTCATATATAGAATCAGAGAATTGTGCATAAATATATAATCCATTATGCAATATATACACCATCACGGTAAATATTTCTACGTCTAATTATTTGGACATTAATCTGAATCATGTTTAACAAAGTAATAAAAAAAATATGAAAAAATAAATCAGTTAAGAAATAAATATACGTTTTTGCGAAAACATCAACTTCAAATTAAAATAATAAAATAACAAAATATAAATAATAGAAGCCAGTTCTTCAATTTAAGTTACTTCAACATGTCAAGCATGAGCGGTTACAGAAAATGAATGAATGACTGTCTTGAACAAGTTGAGGCAAAGACGCTCCTCCTCCTCTCTAGTGCTGTGATGGAACCGGAGATGAATTATGCAAATGTATTAACTTTTAGACTTTTATTTTGATGTACCTGTAGGAGAAGCTGTGCATCTCTCTCTCTCTCTCTCTCTCTCTCTCTCTCTCTCTCTTCTCTCTCTCTCTCTCTCTCTCTCTCTCTCTCTCTCTCTCTCTCTCTCTCTCTCTCTCTCTCTCTCTCTCTCTCTCTCTCCTCTCTCTCTCTCTCTCTCTCTCTCTCCTCTCCTCTCTCCTCTCTCTCTCTCTCTCTCTCTCTCTCTCTCTCTCTCTCTCTCTCTCTTCTTCTCCTCTCTCTCTCTCTCTCTCTCTCTCTCTCTCTGAGCAGACGAGGGAAGCCCTGCCTGCCTTAAGTCATGGATCTGTTTCATGGGATGAACAGGACGAGGGTCTTAGATGTGAAACTGCTACGGAGGACCACCAAGAGCCAGGACAGATAAATGGAAGTGCTTGAAAGGCAGAACTCTTGGAGACCGCCGGTGAAGATGGAAAGCCCCCAAGGAGGCCATCCATGAGGCTGTAGGTCAAGATGAGAATCTGAACTTGGACTCTGGTTTCTGCAGTGCAGAATCATGAACCAGGGGAGAAGAGACCATAGCAAGGTTTCAACGTGGCTGCAGAAGTGGAGACCAGCAACAGGGAAACAGGCGACCCAGTTGAACTAGGAACCAGGCTGTCGTGGACGATCAGGGTGGCGAACTGGAGCTGTAGGAGCTATGCTTTGTGCTAGTGGACCTTCAGGAGGAATCCTCAGCTGGGGAACCGGCAGATCGTATTTAACCGTATAGAAGTTGGAAGCTAGCTAGCTTAGCCACTTGGCTAGCTTGAAGACAGGCAGAAAATCTGTAGCATTGAATAAGTTCATTGAACAAGTTGTATTTTGCACACAAAAACAATCTTTAGCCTGATCCTTAGTTTTTCTTACTTAAACTTGCTATTGTATTTTCCTTGTACTGTATTTAAATAAATACCAGTTCCATCACCAGTTCACCAGAGGACCATCAACACTTTGGCTCCGTAAACACTGCAGGAAAAATGTGGCCCAGGTCAGATTTTTTCTCCTAAGTGACTTTTTCATGGCTGTGTGAACAGAACAAACTCCGTGGGGTCTCAGGTATTCCGGTTCCGATTTGGGCCTCTTCCACAAGTGGTCCTAAATCAGAAAAAGGTCGCATTTCTTACAATGTGAACTCAGTGTGACGCGTTAGTTCGGGATTCATGCGACTTTGATGTCCTCTCCCGTCGACCCTCGTCACAAAGCTGCGCCGGCGGGAGTCGCATTTCCCTCGAAAAACACTATAAACACTATAAACACTTCACTTTAAACAAAAGCCTTCCGACTAACTTCAGTGACTTCCATTTTGCTTCCGTATCGACAGCGTGCTGCGTGTGACGTACTTGTAATCGTTCTTTGGGTCATGCCACTACAAACAAACTATTCACGCGTTAAACTTCCAAACCGTCTTTGACTTCCAAATTTGACTTCCTCCTCCTCCTCATTTTCCATATGATTTCAATGACTGGAAAAATTCCGTCACCCTCATTTTTCCAGGTTTTCCAGGACGGCCTGGAACCCAGTGGTCTAAGAGACTAATTATAACACATCGTCTGCTGTAATAAATCATTCATCCTCTCTTCATTCAAAATTCACAAGTCAGTGAGGTTGAGGGCGTAACTTCGCAATATTACACCATTGAAAACCCGTTTTGAATCACATGCATTTAAGGTTTTGCTTCATCTGGCCTCGAAAGACCTTAAGGGGCGGGTCTAGCAGGTGCCACACCTGGAAGATCCCCTGCCACCCCAGTTTTTGATAATCTCCAACTGTTCAGAAGATAACAAGAGTATATATTCATATCCATATATATTAATACATATTATGCCACCCGTCAAAGTTCCCACGCCCCTTTTCTTACCTCCCTGTGAAACTGTGTTTAGATCCACCTCCGGGTTCTTTAGCTCAGTCCCACAGAGGGAAGTTCTCCAGTCCTTCACCATTCTCCATGAGGGATTCCGTGGATCTCCTCCTTCATATCAACCAAGAGTGGAGGCGAGCTGACCTCTGAGCCTGCAAGCGGACGCTTTGGACCCTCTGCATCCTTTGGACCTGTTAAATCTGCATTCGAAAGGAGTCGGACGCAGTTTAGGATTCTGTCACCGAGGACTCCGAGAGCTTCGAGGCAGCAGGAGCAGAGTCTTGTTTGCAGGAACCCTGACTCTGTTTAGTTTCTTTGTGAGATCTGCCTTTTCTGGTTGGTTGATCCGTTGCCCCTGAGGGGCCGCAGAACTCCTTCACACTACAGCTGGGGTCCAGCATGTCTTTGGCTGCACCATCCGGTGGCCCCTGGTGCTTGTGGACAGCGGGGGCAGAGGTGCCCTGATGTTTGGAACAAGCCTGTTGCTTTTTAATATTTATCTGAGGTCTGGTTATTCCGGGCGGTGGATCCCAAGTAACACGTAAGCTGCTGGTGTCCACGCAAGAAGTTACACCAAACACTTCTTGCGTCGGTACAGATCGGAGATTAGGGTCTGATGGTTTCACCTTTAAGACAGCAGGGCCAAAGGAGCGGCCCTGTCCGTAGCAACCCGGCTGCGCATCAATATCTGTCTGAGGTTTGTTTGTTTGTTTGTTTGTGTCCTCTAAAAGCGGGTCGTTAGTTCCAGAGAAGGGATCCTCCTCACTGCAAGTGACATCAAAGCTTCTAGCTGCACACATTGCAGTTAACTGCCCTCTGACCGCTTTGGTTAATGGTAGATCATTGAGCTTTTTATAGCTGAGCTGCATCATCTGGATCTCCTGAGTTTTGATGCTGGGCTCCTTGACTGGAGTGTAAATTTCACATTTGACACACTGCAGAAATGGTGTCT